>CM056824.1:1427972-1760472 GCA_029853015.1 Chelidonichthys spinosus
CCTGGATTGACTACAAGAAAGCCTACGACTCAATGCCACACACATGGATACTGGAATGTCTGGAACTGTATAAGATCAACAGGAACCTAAGGGCCTTCATCCAGAACTCGATGGAAATGTGGAAGACAACCCTAGAGGCCAATTCAAAGCCGATCGCCCAAGTCAGCATCAAGTGCGGCATATACCAGGAAGATGCACTATCACCACTGCTCTTCTGCATAGGCCTCAACCCCCTCAGTCAGATCATCACGAAGAGTGGCTACGGGTACCGATTCCGTAGTGGGGCAACAATCAGCCACCTGCTCTACATGGATGACATCAAGCTGTATGCCAGGAGCGAGCGAGAAATAGACTCACTGATCCACACCACCAGGATCTACAGCGATGACATAGGGATGTCATTCGGATTGGACAAGTGTGGCCGGATGGCCTCAAAGAGAGGCAAGATGATCAGGACTGAGGGGATCGACCTACCAGAGGGCAACATAGGTGATATCCAAGACAGCTACAAGTACCTTGGCATCCCGCAGGCTAATGGAAACCATGAAGAGGCCACAAGGAAATCAACCACAGCCAAATACCTCCAGAGAGTAAGGCAGGTCCTGAAAAGTCAGCTGAATGGTAAGAACAAGGTCCGAGCCATCAACATTTACGCACTACCAGTCATCAGATACCCTGCTGGTATCATAACCTGGCCAAAGGAGGAGATAGAAGGCACAGATATCAGGACTAGAAAGCTCCTCACCATGCACGGAGGGTTCCACCCCATGTCCAGCACCCTGAGGCTATACACTAAGCGGAAAGAGGGAGGCCAAGGTCTAGTGAGCGTCAAGGCCACGGTCCAGGATGAAACATCGAAAATTCAAGATAACATCGAAAAAATGGCCCCGAAGGATGAACTGCTAAGTGAATGTCTCATGCAGCAGAACCCTGATGAGAGTGCGGAGGAGGAGCAGACAACCTGGAGGGACAAGCCCCTACATGGCATGTACCACCGTCAGATAGAGGAAGTGGCTGATATCAACAAATCCTACCCGTGGCTGGAAAATGCAGGACTGACCGACAGCACAGAGGCAGTAATCATGGCAGCACAAGAACAGGCCATAAGCACAAGAGCCATAGAGGCCAGGATCTACCAGAGCAGATCAGAACCAAGGTGCAGACTGTGCAAAGAAGCCCCTGAGACAGTTCAGCACATAGTAGCAGGGTGTAAGATGCTAGCTGGATCAGCGTACATGGAGAGGCACAACCAAGTGGCTGGGATAGTACACAGGAACATCTGCAACCAGTATGGAATAGAAGTACCCAAATCCCAATGGGCCATACCACAGAAGGTGACTGAGAACAACAGGGCCTGGTTCTGTGGGACTTCAGCTTCCAGACTGACAAACAGCTCCTGGCTAACCAACTGGACATAGTCATGGGGGACAAAGAGCAGAAGACAGTGGTGGTGATAGATGTGGCGATCCCAACTGACAGCAAAACATCAGGAAGAAGGAACACGAGAAAATTGAGAAGTACCAAGGGTTGAAAGAGCAGCTGGAACAGATGTGGAAGGTCAAGGCTAGCGTGGTCCCCGTGGTAGTGGGGGCACTTGGGGCAGTAACCCCTAAACTGGGAGAGTGGCTCCAACAGATCTCAGCAACAACATCTGAAGCCTCAGTCCAGAAGAGTGCAGTCCTAGGAACAGCCAAGATACTGCGCAGAACTCTCAAACTCCCAGGCCTCTGGTAGAGGACCCGAGCTTGAGGATGACACAGATACCACCCCACCAGGGGTGAGAAGGAGATTTTTTAGATAGATAGATAGATAGATAGATAGATAGATAGATAGATAGATAGATAGATAGATAGATAGATAGATAGATAGATAGATTAGGGTGCCCCTGTCTGTCTCTTGTGTTTCCTCCTTGTATTGTCCATGTCTCCAGTTTGTCTGTCTGTGACTGTGTGTGTTTGTGCCCTGCTGTCAACCACAGCCATGTCGACCACACTTGCCTACAATCTGCTCTTCACACGCTCGTTGCAAGATTACCATTGTCATGTCCCAGGATGCTTGAGATGTGTATTTCGAGTTATTTCCTCATGTGTAAATTCTGGTTCATTGCTAATCTGTTTCTTCATGTTTTACAGTCTCTGCCCGTCATCTCATTTTCATCCTGACATCCATCTTCATTCTGTGCAATTTTACAAAAATCCTTTCCTTCTCATTCTTCTCCTGAATCCTGTGTCCACATTGCAAATGTGTTATTTCCTGGCTTCCTTGTGTATATCTATATGTTAGGGGAAGAGAGGAGTGGGTGGATGAAAAGACAGATGGTGAGTAGAGAGAAAGGTCTTGATCCTAATGTGACATATGGCCCATGTATATACACATATCTCTCAGTGTTCCTGTCTCTATACAGCTCTCAGTAAAAACTGTTTCCACTGACCCTTCACTGTCCTGTAACTCGGTGCTTTGACTTGAAGTCCCTTAATTTGCTGTTTGGCTTTTTGATCTCAGTGGACCCATAGACCCATTTATTCATTTGATTGATCTTAGGGCCCATAGACCATATGTAAGATGTGGACGTAGTCATCATGACGTCACCCACTGGTGTCATGGACTATGCCGTTGAAGCCATTTTGGACTTTGGGATCCAATGAAGGAAGTGACCATATTTGGACTGCAGAGAAGCTACGTGTGGATCTGATGAACATAGGTGGCAGAGTGGCAATCTTGAATGAAATCATATATAAAAGATAATTTATATTGTGACGTCCCTGTTCTGTCTGCTTCTCGGTGCCTTCCAGCAACACCAGGAAGCAGTGGGCCGTCCTAAGCAGACCACACCTTAGGGCCTGGTGTCATTGATAAAAGGCCGCCTCAGTCAGTCTGCTCTCTCTCTCTCTGGTGGTTGAGCAGCTGACTGCTGCTCTGGCCTACAACCTGCTATCGTTTGTTTTCTTACATACATACACACACACTTGCCCACGCACACACCCACACACACTACATTTGATGCAATACACAGACACATTATGTTCCTTTTGGGTTTTTTAGTTGAATAAACACTGAGAAATTCTCAGAGCTCTGTGTGTTGTAGGGTCAGGGTTGTAACAGGAGTTGGTGTTGCTAACCTGCCTGCATTTTGTTGCCCTTAAATCAATGTCGTGCTATGAAACAGCCTAAGTCAGTGGAACTACTTTCCCGGTAGGCATAAGAGCAACCTCCACCTGTGAGCTTGTTGTTTAATGTTCTAAGTTTGTTATTTTTGTGCACTAGCGTGGCCACAGCAAGTTCTGCTTTGGGTACACCTCCATGACTGTCCAGGTGGGTCGCTATTTCAATAGTTGCCTGGCCGAGTCGATGGGCTTTGTGTTTCAATTTCCCACCAATGCTAGTGCATGAAGACTAGACTTGAGAGAGTCATCTAGTTTCTGGTTAGGTAGTCAGCTAGGGGAAAGGAGGTTCCACATCATGGTTGTTGCACAGGGTTGAGGGGATTTATCCGGTTGTGGTGCGGTGCAGGTTAGTCTAACTTTAGTTGTGCCAGGGAAAAAAAAAAATCCCTTCCAGGTCTGGTTGGTGTGGGTTGGTTGCTGTGGGGTGAACCATGTCTGCTGTTGATGAGTTTTTGCAGAATCCCAGGGAGGATCTGTTAAACACCTTCACTGGAGCAGTTATTTAAGGTGGCTGAGTATTTTAATGTGGAAATCCCTAGTAAGGCCCTCAAAGACTGTATCTTGAGTACGATTGAGGACCATTTGGTGCAGTTGGGGGTGTTGCCTGCTACTGTAAGTGCATCAACTCCTGCCTTACCGACAGTGTTTCCCAAGGTCAGCCCCCCAGAACAGTCTTTGAAGTTTGTGCGGCCTGTGGTTGGCATGTCCTTGACCTTTGAGCAACAAAAAGAGTTGTTGACCCTGCAGCATAAATTGGAAATGGAGCGTGAGGAAAAGGCTCAGGAGAGGGCCCAGGTTCTTTGTGCTCAGGCACATGCTGTTGAACTGGAGAAACTAAAATGCACCGCCAAGATACGTGAGGCTGAATTACTCCAGCAGAGGGAACAGCAACAAATTGAACGTTACAAGCTGGATTTGTTAAAGGAGGGCAAGATGGTTAATCCAGCGTCTGATAAAATGGGGGTCCATGGAGCTGATGGGTCTCCATATTTTGATGTGTCTACATGTTTACGGTTGGTGCCAAAATTCTCAGAGCGGGACCCCGACACTTTTTTCTTACTCTTTGAGCGGTTAGCTAGAAACAGAAATTGGAGTGATTCAGAGCAGACCTTGCTGCTCCAGTGTGTGTTAACGGGGAAGGCCCAGGAGGCATATTCCGCGTTATCGATGTCAGACAGTGAAAACTATCTGATGGTCAAACAGGCCGTGTTAAAGGCTTATGAACTAGTACCGGAGCATATCGACAGAAGTTCAGGGGCGTCCGGAGGCAGGACCGTGAAACATACGTTGAATTTGCACGTGAACTGTCTACTCTTTTTGGCCGTTGGCGGCTGGCCTCTGAGGTTAAGACCTTTGAACAACTGTGTGAACTGGTTTTGGTGGAACAATTCAGAGAAACTCTTCCTGAGAACCTGGCCTCTTATCTGAGTAAGAGGAGGGCTGAAACTTTAGCTGAGGCTGCTGTGTTAGCTGATGAATATGCTCTGACTCATAAAGTCCGGGGGGAAAATGTACGTAAGGGCGGAGCTAGTGGTTATCCCAGGAGTTCAGGGGGTGACTGAAAAGGCTCAAGATAAGATGAAGCAACTGTATGATCGCCGGGCTGAAGTGCATGTCTTTTGCCCCGGGGATCAGGTCCTGGCCAACCTCCCAGTGGTGGGGTCTCCTTTTCAGGTTAGGTTTGGGGGGCCTTATTCTGTTGTTCGACAGGTTACAGATTTAAATTATCTGATTTCCACTCCTGACAGACAGAAGACTACACAGTTGTGTCATGTTAATATGTTGAAATCCTATTTTCCACGTGTTAGTGGGGGTGAAGTGAAGCCGGTGGCTTTGGTGTCTTCAGTGGGGGGTGTGGTCCCTCTTTCTGAGGATGGTGGAGAGGAGAAGATTGAGAGTCCAGATGTTGGTGTGTTGCAGGGCAGGCTTAAGAATTCGGAGTCCCTGAGAAATTTGGATAGATTGTTGGGACATTTGCCGGAAGCACAGGGGAAGGAGGCGTCTGATCTCATTTTCTCATTTCCTGTTTGGTTCTCAGACACTCCCACGAAGACCCACCTCATAGAGCACGATATTGAGGTGGGCGATGCTGCACTGATTCGTCAGAGGTTTTACCGGTTCCCTCAGGAGAAACAAACTCAGCTGGAGGCAGAGGTGAAATACATGTTAGAGCACAAGATTGCTGAGCCGTCCTGCTCTAGCTGGGCTTCCCCGTGTGTGTTGGTTAGTAAACCTGATAAAACTTTCAGACCCTGCACTGATTTTCGCAAAGTAAACAACATCACAAAACCTGACTCGTATCCACTTCCTCGCATGGAGTATTGTGTGGATCAGGTGGGTACTGCAAAATACGTCAGCAAATTTGATCTCTTAAAGGGATATTGGCAAGTGCCATTGTCAAAACATGCTCAAGAGATTGCTGCGTTCAACACCCTCAGCCCTTTACTCCAACACTGTCATGCCGTTTGGTTTATGGCCCCTGCCACCTTTCAGCGGCTAATGAACCAAGTGGTAGCAGGTTTAAAGGGGTGTGCAGTATACTTGGACGATGTTGTCATCTACAGTGAAACCTGGGTGGAGCATGTTGATCAGATCCAGAGCTCTGTGTGTGCCCTCTCCTTTGTTTCGACCTGAGAGCCAGGGTTGTAACAAAATGGGGGCTCGTCCGGGATACTCCAGAATTCTGGATAGTATGGTTGCTTGGTAGTAGATTATCAGTGCATTTTATTGCCAGATTTGCTTGAGGCAGGCGGAGAAAATAGAATAGACACCGAAACTATTGCTGAATAGTGGCGAGCTGGACATCTGTGCTATGCTTCGTTGAATATTGTGGCACTTTGCAGTGCTTCCATGTGTTGTGTGAACTTGGCTTTCGCTGTTCTTTGGGCCAGGAATAAGAACAGCACACAAGCAGCTTTAATTGTCTGTAGCATGGACATCTAAAACAGTCTGCCTCAAATAAACAGAATATGGTAGCTTGATATACATGCATGCTTCAATTGAATAGGATAAACAAGTTATAAACTAGGGCTGCACGGTGGTGTAGTGGGTAGCACTCTCGCCTCACAGCAAGAGGGTCCCGGGTTCGATCCCCGGGTCGGCCCCGGGTTCCTTCTGTGTGGAGTTTGCATTTTCTCCCCGTGTAAGCGTGGGTTCTCTCCGGGTTCTCTGGCTTCCTCCCACAGTCCAAAGACATGCAGGATGGGGATAGGTTAATTGAAGACTCGTAATTGCCCGTAGGTGTGAATGTGAGCGTGAATGGTTGTTTGTCTCTACATGTCGGCCCTGCGATAGACTGGCGTCCTGTCCAGGGTGTACCCTGCCTTCGCCCAATGACAGCTGGGATCGGCTCCAGCCCCCCCGCGACCCTGAATACAGAATAAGTGGTCGAAAATGTATGGATGGATGGAAGTTATAAACTATTATTATACCAGAAACTCTGAGGATCAAAAACTCAATACACTATAAGTATTACCTTATGGGAGATACTAATGATTAAATAAATACAGACTTCTTGACAACTGAGTAACACGAGCAGATTTGACATCTACACTAAGAAAACTCTAACAACACACAGCAGGCTCAGTGTTGTGTAAACAAACACAAATTGGCCCACTGTCACAAAAGATTCATTTGAGTCCGATAAATAATAAAAGCCAAATGAAAGCAATATTGTACATTCTGAAATGTGCCATGACAGCTTGTGCTTGGCAGGCAAACACACCAACACACACACACGCACGCACGCACGCACGCATGCACACACACACACACAAATGGCATATCCGTCAGAACAAGTCCCAGTGGTGCAGAAAGCACTTAGACCTTGTCGCTTCAATCATCCATCAACTCATCCATCCATCCATCTTTAGAGAAGGCTTCACCGCTCTGCTAGCTAATTATGCAAGAGACAGACTACGACAGAAAGTGAAGTAGTGTCGGAATCTGGTGAAGCATCACAAATGTCTTCAATCATTACTGACTCACAGACACACAGAATTAGACTGTATGGGCCGATCTAACGAAGGTGTTGTGTTTATGGAGGCTTATAGCTCATATTTGGGATTGGCTGCCAACTATTGAGCCAACAAGACTGAGGGTGTTTTCACACATTGGGCCCTAGTTTCGTAGACTAGGCGTAGTCAGCGTGGCGCAGCGCACCTGCGCCACACTGACAGGGTGTGTCCGCCTGGACTTTGCAAGTTTCGTGCACCATGCAGGCTAGCGCAGGCATGCCTCCCGTCACTCCCAACCGCGCAAGTGGGAAAGAGGGAGGAGAAGAAGGCATGAGTGGGAGACGTGGAGGAGACAAAGTGCAGGACTTGGATTAATACAGCCGATTCAGATCTTCACCAATCAATTGAGCTCCTCTCCTCATCATTAATGCGTTAGGGGAGGTTCAGTGCAAGTTTCATCACTTGACAACCCGATGACAGAAGCAGCACCGCCGCTCCAACCACGCGCCGAGACTGCGCCGATAGCCCGCCAGCTCCAACCTGGTCTACTCTCGACGCAAGGCGAATCACAGCTGGTGAGTGGCAGTTTCGCTGACCGGCACGCAGTGTGCACACGTCATCAAGACCTCACAGGCAGGTTTCCACAGTTCCAGGCAGATTTAAATGCAATAAATAATCACAACAAACACTATTTAATGCAACTAATTGAATCAACACGTGAATTTATATCTATATAGATTGTCCCGTCACATCTGACGTCAGATCAAAGGCAGATGGCACGCGTAACAGCCTGACTGAATTAACACAGCTGAAACTGTGATGCAAACTAACAAGTTCACATTTCTCTCAGCCAACCACAGACACCCTCGGCATCAGAGAGTGAGTATCAAGAAGAATTCCAAAGAAAAGAAACAGAGAGAGAGAGAGAGAGAAAGAAAGAAGCTACTGCTGCTGCTGTCTTCTGTCATTGGGTTGTCAAGTGACGAAACTTGCACTGCACCTCGCCTCGGCGCATTAAAGATGAGGAGAGGATCTCATTTGATTGGTGAAGATCTGAATCGGCTGTGTTAATCCCAGTCCACGCCTTGTCTCCTCCTCGTCTCCCACTTGCGGGGGTGGGAGTGACGGGAGGCTTGCCTGCTCCGGACTGCGCCATGCACGAAACTTGCAAAGTCCAGGCGGACACACCCCGTCGGCATGGCGGAAGTGCGCTGAGCCCCGACTGCACCTGGTGTACGAAACTAGGGCCTATCCTGTTTATGAAATCATTTTTGCCCCAAACTATTTGTTAGAAACAAATCAACCGACAATACGAACACAAACAGAACTGAGTCCCTTTTCTGTTTGTTCTGATTGAGTTTGGTTCGTTTAAAGAGGACTCTGTGTGAAGACGAGTTGGGTTTATATATGACATGGCTTCACAGGAGCTATGACGTGAGCAGTACATTATCACAGATCTACACATGATGCATTCAGGCATAGTACTGAATGCAAGTCACCTGTACCCGTGTGTATGCAGTGCATGGAGCCCAATAGACAATCAGTTATGTGTGTGTGTAAAACAGACTAAAATAGACTTGAAGCATATAGAAAAAGATAAAAGATAAAACCCTTACGCAGTCTGTGTAGACAGCTGGATTGATTCAAATAGGAGCTTAACTATGATAAATATGGACAAAAATACACAAAGGTTCAAAGCTTTCTTGCTCTGAAATGCCTTCAGCAATTTGTTTAGGAAAGTATCATTATCTGTGCATTGAGATGGATATTATAGGCTACATGCTTTTCATGTCAGTTAAATTTGGTGGCTTATGCATTATTTTGGTGTTTTAAGTGGAAACGGCTACTTTTAACCCACCGGTATCTATTCTGTAGGATTTCCACACATACTGCATTCATGCAACCAATAAAAAACATGATCCTGTGTATGTACATGTGTGTAGGCATGATATTGATGTACAAAGCACCTTGTGTGCAGCCTTTGCTGACTTCATGTCACTCTAAAGCATTTGCTGTCAGAGTCACTAAACTTCTTCACTGCATTGCTATTCATGTCTGCTTGTCTGTCTCTTCTCATTTCCATCTCTGTCTGCCTCCCTTTGTCATGATCCTGACTCGCCACAATAACTTACAGCAGATTGTGAGACTTGAGAATGCTTGTAAAAATAATAATTCAGTATCTTTAATATCTTAAGATGACCATGAGATTTTAAAGTTTACCATTGTTGGGAATGATTGTTTTTTATAATCCATCCATCCATCATCTACTGTATTCAGGGTCGTAGGGGGCTGGAGCCGAACCTAGCTGATGTTGGGCGAAGGCAGGGTTCACCCATGACAGGTAACTAGTCTATCACAGGGCTGTTTTTTATAATATAGTATATAATCTATTGAAGTGTGAACTAGATTAAATATTTATAAATAAAAAAAAAAGAAGAATCTCTACCCACTGCACCATAGAAGGGAGCAATATTCAAACAATCCCCAATGTTGCCCTCAGTATTGATGGGGCGATGTATGATTTTAGCGCAGATTAGGATAAATAACAATCACAATACTGTATGTTGATCGTGGTGAATTTATCAGGATGATCATAAATACCATGCATTTTGTGTGTGACAAATTGTAAACCAATACATTTTAGTGCCATTATAAGATTTTGAATATTTGAATGCCTATAAGAATAATATCATGAATTGCAATTATTTTGTCCAGGATGATTGTGACATGACTTTTTTATATTGTCCCATGTCTGGCCCTCAGTGCCCTAAAGGTCCACATTCTTATATAATGATGTCTGATTTGACCCAAGCACACCAGCATCCTGTGCACAGAACAAATATAGAACCTTCAGCCCACACAGAACTCAAGATTTATTCATTTAATTGACAGGATTGAGGATTCTGTCAAGGATAAATGCATCTAGTTTAAATAAGATGAAAAGTGGAGAAACCTACAAAATACTATGAGAAATTTGCCCGTTTACAACCTCTTCTCTGTCTGTGAGAGTTAGGGATCTCGTGTGAAAAACGCCTGCAGTTCTTGACAATGTTCTGTGTTCAGAATCTATTGTTCTTCCTGCGTCCAGCACCATCATTTAAAGCAGGTGTGTCAAACTGATCCAGTAAAGGGCCGCTGTGGCTGCAGGTTTTCATTCCAACCAAGCAAGAACACACCTGATCCAACCAATCAGGGTGTGAAGGCAAATCAGGTAGGTGAATAAGTCGAGTCAGGTGTGTTCTTGCTTGGTTGGAATGAAAACCTGCAGCCACAGCGGCCCTTTACTGGATCAGTTTGACACACCTGATTTAAAGTGAGGCAGCTGGTGGTTGGGAGGGACTGCTGCAGCTCAGCATGCAGACATGGCACCATATGAAAATGTCATGTTACGATCATCCTGGCCAAAATAACTGCTATATCCTGCTAATTATCAAAATATGCGTGGAACTAATAAACTAATTTTACAAATAGAACACATATTTATTTGTGAAGATTGTAAAGGACGATTTTTTTTTAAATTTAAAATTTAAAAAAAGCAACATTGGGTGAAGATGTTCTTGCTGATAATTCCTGCCTATGCCTATTATTTAATGTGTTTTAAATTAGGCTCTATTTTGAGCATGATATTGTGTTCCATTATCCTGATGATGAAAATGACCTTCCCATACAACTAAACTGCACTCTCAGTTACGTTTCCAGGAGTTTCCCTCAAAACGGAATTCAACAATGTAGACTTTCTTCTGTGGGAATGTAAGTTTTAGGAGGCTTGCTGATAATTGCTGGAGGTCTATTATTATTATTAATATTATTATTTTTAAATTATGCTCTATTTTGAGCATACTATTCTGTTCTATTATCAATCTATTGTGAGTGATTTTTTATCACGACCCGCAATGAAATCCTTACTCCTGCTCGCTGGGTAACTAAATGCCACTCAATTTGCCAGATCAATTTGCTTATTTATACACTTGTATAAACTGTCTGTGACGGCACGCTAATTTAACCTTGATATTAATTTCTGTAGTGCAGTATCTCTGTCACTTACCATGGTGGTTTCAGCAATGGAGCCAAAGCTGTTGATGAAAATGTTACAGGACACATTGACTGGAGGACCTGCAGAGAGAGAGAGAGAGAGAGAGAGAGAGAGAGAGAGAGAGAGAGAGAGAGAGAGAGAGAATATGATTACAGTAGATGGATATAATATAAATAATAAAATTGAAGTATGATTGGCTTAGCAGATACCAAGACATGCAAGCAAGACAAGGTTCCAGTTGTCTGCTCTGTAGGACTGAGAAGAGAGAGACAAACATCCCTGCCCTTTCTTTGATATGTCATAAGATATACTATATGTCTCTTGTATTTTATTTTATGTCCAGTGCTCTGGAAGCAATGTGAGAAATACCGTGTTGGTGTATTATATTGTACATGTTGTTTCCCCATATTAAAGCTGTAATTCCAGGTACATGTTCAAATATTCACATTGTCAAGGATGAATTAGTGAGTTGGTAAACATTACCAAATGATTACCTAAAATCTGTAAAAGCACAATAGAGAATTATGACTGATGGGAGAACAACAAAAGACGATAACTCGCCTTGGATTTAAATGACAACAATGTTAAATGTAACGTTTGTTGAGTCATTTGTGGACAAAATTTCCAGTTACTAAGGCAACAGATTCTGTGCATAATACCAGTTAGCCACGAGGAACTGTGTCTGACCAATCTCACACGTTGTCCGTACTCAGATATGCTATAAAGGTTGAGCAAGTTTCAAGTGGCTCTGTTTCTCAAACACTGGCTCCCAGTGAAACCTTGTCTCCTACAAAATTAACTTCCCATACAACTAAACTGCACTATTAAAACGTCATTCAACAATGTAGATTTGTTCTGTGGGAATGTAAGTTTTAGGAGACCAGAATGACCGGTGGCTACGTAAACTAAATCATTATGGTATCTATGTGATTGCAGCCGTGTCTCACAGGTGAAGTCCACGTGTACCGTGAGCTTTCCTGTGGAAACGTACAGACACATCGATGGCTGGGGAGATACCTTTAAAGTTTGGTCTTATCCTGGCATCGTATCCAGATGTCCTGCCCATCAGCTTGTCCAGGAAATCCGAGGGAGACATTGGGACCTGCCTTGTCCTCGCAGCATTGTCCACCTCCTTACATTGGGCCACGCTGTCATAGAAACAAAACACAAACTCAAGTAATCATCTGTGACATTTTCACAGCAGGATGTGTAGTTGGCTTGTAAACTGACCTGGAGCACCACAGAGACCTAGGTTATTCACTGTCAATGGCAGCTTTGACGTTGATGTTATAAACACCCAGAGAATTACACCTACACACACAGCTCGGGCGGTATCTGTTTTTTCATATCTTCATACCTTCCTGACATTTCACCTGGTTATACAGCTATGACAGTATCACTGCAAAAGCCACCTGCGACAATCTCAGCTATAACATTATAGATAATATAGGTAATTACATATTGCCTCCCGACCACACACAGCGCAGTGGTACCAACTAGAGCATGACATTTTTTGGGAATTCCCGCGGGTCATGTGATTCCCGTGGGATTCCCGCGGGATGGGAGTCAAAGTTTTATTAATCCCGTGATTGGGACGGGATGGGAATAAAAATGAACGGGAGCGGGCAGGAGCGGGAACGCCATTAATAGATGATGATTTTCAGCCGTGTTAAACAAACAAAAGGACAGACACGTCCATTTTTGTAGTCATCTTTCAGTGAGCCAAAACTATTTTGACTTGCGTTAGCAAGTCAAAAGAACTACACATCCAACAGTGCTTTAACTTCCGGCCGGGCCGGCCACTACCGGAAGTTAAATGCGCGGAGGGAGGTAGAGGCGATGAAGCCGGGAAGCGAGAGCTACAGACTAAAGTCCGACACAATGATCCGTCGGTGAGATTAACTGACATTATTGGGAAGTCGCAAATATTGCATAGATTCATGCGAGTTGAATGTGATGAACAAAAAAAAAAAAACGGAGTTGGATGGGAGTGGGATGGGAGTGGGAGTAATTTTGAGTGGGAGCGGGAGTCATTCTACAGGAGTGGGATGGGATGGGATTTTTTCTCTGGGAGTGGGATGGGACGGGAGTGAAAATCCACTCCCGTGTCATGCTCTAGTACCAACACATTGTGGGCTGAACGGAGCAGATGATGGCAGCAGACTGGCAGAATAAAACCTTGTGACTACAAACTAACCAGGACGTTTTCGACCGGTTACGCAAGTGGGTTAATTTATGTCTGTAAATTAATCATTGAGATGTTCAGTCAGGAGGCATGTTGCCGAGGCCCATGTAGCATAGCTGGACGCAAAAATATAAGTGCTTCATGCTGGGCACATTATGGCGAGCTCTGTGGCACACACACTGGGCTCAGTGTCACAGAGGTTGCTGTAGAGTGAACTTAAGAGCAGGCTTGAAAGCAGACAAACAAAAAAAAGTACTGAAAATGCTTCAAATCAGAATTGACACCTGGTGGATTTTCAAACTGAAGCTGCTAATTAATATTATTTTACAAAATGTTCAACACATTTAAATATGACCAAATATAAGCAGCATTTAACATGAAGTGGGCTTCTCTCTGTTTAACTTGCTCCTGTAATGTTTTTTTGTTTTTTTTTGCTCCATAATTAGGCTCCTCGGCCTAACCGCTTTACTTCGGTGTGGTATGGCCGGCCATAGGTTCATCAGTCACACTAACAATGATTCAGGCCTCTGGTTCAGACAACTACCCCATAGCGTGATCCATCTACAACAACTTGCAACACAGCGCTTCCTGATGCAAAATATAGTGATGCCCACAAACGAATCACTCCATTTGCAACACCTGCCCTTTACTTGATCACTGCTGGATCATTGACACTGACCTTACGGGCCCGGTCCACCCCGACCAAGTCCACCCCGACCCCCTGTCCAGTACTCCAACAATAGAGTTGAAAATGTTTTTGCTGTTGCCGTGTTGGTCATCAGCACTAGGGATAAGACAGTTCTCAATATAATATTGAACCGTACGGTAGGCCATGCAAGGTTCAATACACAGTTGTGAATTGAGGTATTTTCAGTTTTGCAATAAAATTGCGTAATTTCATGTTTCCATCCTTGTATTTCTCTCTAAATTGGCTATGTGGGAGCTTTAGAGGAGCACTTGAAAGTGGGGAAACGTTTCTCACGTTGATGCTTTCAACAAGCCGATTCTACCGGTGCAGAAAACAACAAGAACACAACAAATGCAGTGCGACGATTTTTGCTAAAGATTTGCAGCCCTTTTCCGGAGTTAATCATATTGCATTGGGTTTTTTTTAAGCTCTATCTGTAATTAAGAAACAAACAAACAGACAATGTTATGTAACTCTGCTCCTACCATTGTGTAAAGTGCACCAAAGAAGCATTGTTGAATTCACTGTTTTGTGTGTGTTTGTGCGTGTGTGTGTGTGTGTGTGTGTGTCCTCTAGGGTGAATTTGTAGAAGTTGAATGCTAAGGTAAAGCTTGATGATCCTGAAACCACACTTATGCATGTGTGTGCATGTGTGCATTTGTGTATGCATGTCTGTGTGTGTGTGTGTGCGTTGTGTGTGTGTGTGTTTGTTTGTCAGTTGGGATACGATACATTTTCCAAAATAGCTCTGCTATAGTTCTGCCAAACACACACACACACACACACACACACATTAAGCACATGCAAGTGGTTTTTCAGGATCATCAACCTTTACTTTGGGATTTGGGAGCAGCTCCAACAGCAGAAAGTAACTTTATAAAATCCTGAGACCAGAATCAGGGTGTTTACCAAGTTTGTCTACTCATTTAACCTCTTCTAGATATTCACTCACACTGGTGGTGACAGCGAGAGACGAGGAGACCGGTACTCATTCATATCCAATGAGCTATGGGACATGAGGACGGAGAAGAGAGACACAGCTCAAGGTGGATTTAAAAACTTGGAGACGAGTCGACCAGAGTCCAACTACTGCCGCTAGATCCAACAAATTATGCAGTAGGGTTGCAAAGAACAAATCCCTTTGGTTATAGACCCTCAGACTCAACATCATCAAATATGTGTGCATGTTGTGCCATCCAGACGAGTGAGCAAGAACTTCAACACTTCCATAATTCAAGCTAAATTTTTACAATTAAGCAATAAATGGCCTCATTTATATAGTTTTATTTTCTCCAAAGCACTTTACATCAGTGACTGACATTCACCCATTCACACACCGATGGTGGAGTCAACCACGCAGGGCTTGCTCGTCAGGAGCAATTAGGGTGAGGTGTCTTGCTCAGGGACACCAGGCACTCAGCTTGGAGGAGCCGGGGATTGAACCAGCACGGTCCCCAGCCATCTGCTCTACCTCCTGAGCTAATGCCCCCCTTAAGTAATCTTAGTAGCAATTAGCAGTAGTGATTGCAAATGAATAAAAACGACCTGATGGCCAGTAGAGAATGCGTTGTCTTCACTTGTCAGCTACACATATAGTAGAGTTGCTTCCTGGCATGTGTCACGCTCAGCATCATGTGTTAATGTTACTCTGTATTTCTACCAGTGGATGCAGACCACTTTGATGCTGGATCATTCAGCAGATGGTTCGATTCCCAGCTCCTCCAGTCTGTGTGCCGAAGTGTCCTTGGGCAAGATACTGAATCTCAAATTGCCCCTGGAGGCTGTGCCATCAGCATGTGAATGTGTGCGAGTATTAGACATTAATTCAGAAAATTAGCATTAGCTTAATCTGGCAGTTGGATCCTTTGAAAAAGAAGGGCACATTTCTGTGCTGAATTTGAAAGGGTCTTTGAAATGGAACAGCTTTGTCACAGCCCATGTGACGTGTTCGGCCTTTAAATGCAGCCTCCGGAGGATGCGACTGTTGGATTGGGACTATTTACTCGCTGGCCACGGACACGTGGCTGCTTCTTTAAAACATTAGAGAACAAATGGAAGCCACATAGAGGGATGTAGCATAGCATCACAAATGGATGAGCTTTTAATCTAGAACGACTGTCTCTCTCACACATGAAGGACATTTAATGGGGGAAGCTGAATATATTTAACGTATTAATGTATTTGATATATTTATTCTATTTCAATCTGCTGCTACTATCAATGCCAATAAATTATTCATTAATTCAACAGTGATTTCAATGTGTAGTGAAGTAAGCACAATATTTCATTCATGTACAGAGTGAACCAGCAAGCTGCTGATTTGAGGCATTTGAAGCACACAACTCAAATACTACGTTGATTTATTGAGCTAATCCCACTTAATGTGAAGAACAGAATGATAATGTTTTAGTAACTCCTTTCTGTAGTCTGTGTGTGTGTGTGTGTGTGTGTGTGTATATATATATACATACATATACATACATATACATACTAGGGGGCCTGCAAGATGGTGTAGTGGGTAGCACTGTTGCCTAACAGCTAGGGGATCCCGGCTTCGATTCCCGGGTCCGTGTAAGCGTGGGTTCTCTCCGGGTTCTCCGGCTTCCTCCCACAGTCCAAAGACATGCAGGATGGGGATAGGTTAATTGGTGACTCTAAATTGCCCATAGGTCTGAATGTGAGAGTGAATGGTTGTTTGTCTCTACATGTTGGCCCTGCGATAGACTGGCGTCCTGTCCAGGGTGTACCCTGCCTTCGCCCAATGATAGCTGGGATCGTCTCCAGCCCCCCCGTGACCCTAAATACAGGATAAGCTGTAGACAATGGATGGATATTAGGGCCGGGACTTTAACGGACTTTAAGATTAATTCATTACAGAAACGCGCTAAAAAAATTGACGCATTTTAATCACACTTATTTTTGCACCGCGGAACGTTTCTCACTGGATTAGTTTCAGGCGGACCGATTATACTGGAGCACCAACTAGTGTTCATGACTTCAGATGACAACAAACCACAGTGGATATGAACGCAGAAGCTGATGAGACCGCTTTGGTTGGCCCCGTGGATGGGAAATTTTGTTGTAATAAACGAACGGATTTAAGCGTCGATAAGAGCATGGTTGTGTGCAAGCTATGCAACAAGGAATTTGCATATCACCACAGCACATCAAGCCTAAAGTATCACCTTAATGCAAAACACATAGCAGCTAGCGTGGATGCTAGCATGGTAGTTAGCATCAGAGGGTTAACCCTCGCCAACAGAGAGATATTTTCCAAAAGTCAGGGTTTCCAATGTTCTGAATGTACTTGAAAGTATTGTGTTTTACTTAAAAAAAAACAAAGTGTTATTTTACAGTTAGTTTACAGAAGGTCTACCTACCTAAAAATCCATGTGAAAAAAATTACTTCTCACTGTTCTCAGGTCAAATATTTAAATGTGATTAAAATGCAATTAATTTCGATTAATTAATTACAAAGCCTCTAATTAATTAGATTATTTTTTTTAATCGAGTCCTAATATATATATATATATATATATATATATATATATATATTATGGCCAGGACTCGATTAAAATATATACACTATATATATATATATATATATATATATATATATATATATATATATATATATATATATATACCTGGTCTTTGAGTATCCCTCTCGCGCAATTCTTCCTCTGTATATTCAGGCTCGTACAGGTATGGTTGGGTTTGGGTGGAAAAAAACTCCTCATCAGAGTCTTCAAAAGTTTCAGTATATTCTCCAAAAGTGTCCATTTCTGTGAGATTGAAGAAACTAGCACTGCAGGCTACTCTGCGTCTGTAGTAATGACAGCAGGTAAACAAACTATTATAGAACCGGTAACTTATAAGCGCTAGGTGATATCACTCCGCCGCTGCCATAGCCTACTAGGAAATATGACACGCTGCTGCTGCTGCTGAGACAAACATCCTTAAAAATGCAAGGTTGGTTTTATTTCAAACATTCTATCAACACATATGTACATCGATAGTCTGCCGTTACAATGGATTTGCCTCGGGTGCACTGTGGAGTGGGCAAGACTGTTTTTAATGCCCGTCTAGCTAAGAACCATTGACTTGCGCTAGCCATAGCATAAGTGAACTCAGCAACTAGAAGAACTGAATGAAATTTCTTGAAAACGTCTCCAGATGTCTCGAACACACCGGCTCACTTGGAAAATAGGTCTCATGTCCAAAATTCTGAACTATCCCTTTAAGACATGTAGCAAAGAGCGGACTCACACAATGTTGCTAATTTTTTTACATTTATTTATCCTTTGTTTATGTGATGGGACCTTATGATTTATGAAAAAAACCATGCAAGATTTCTTGCTTGTTTTTCGCTGAGAAATATTTTAACTATCTGTGATCAAATGTAACTATTTCTTTCTTCAGTGTAAGGTCAAGTGATTCCTGTATTTTTAAGTGCTGCTTTAAGCATATTTTTATGATTATTAGTATATCGCAAAATTGCAATTATTTTGGCCAGGATGATTGTGACATGAAATTTTCAAAACATCCTAGGGCTATGTACCAAAATTGGTGAGGTTTTTATTTGCATTTAAGGACCTCAAAAAGGCAATTAATTAATATTAATAATAATACTAATTATTAGAATCATTTCAATATGGCCTTCTCTGACCATTGTTGGTGTTTGTGTCCTAAAAATAATCCTATGATTGTGGATTTACTGCTGAATGAATGACATCATTCCTTTCCCTATTCTTATTTTAAGTTGAAAGTTTAATCTTCTGTGCTGATATCGGGATCATTTGTTTTGCCTTTCAACGGCTGTCAACATGACCACAGGCTTGCAGCTAATGCTGCTAACAGCACTAACCATGCAAACAATGGCAAAAGACTGACAGTGGTAACAGTGTTTACCTGAGGGGGAACCGGGGGCAGGGGGTGCTACGATTCAGCTGTAACCATCGTATGAGGGCCGTATGCACGCAGTGCAGAGCGGTGGTTCTGAGTAGCCAGTGGAGCATGCTCACATACTTAATCTTCAAGCATGAAACCGCTGAATATGAAACCGTTGCCTGCCCCTGCGTAAATGTAGCCTTTCTAGTCTATTTGTAGCTGTAGTACTTGTTCAGACTAATTAGCTGCTGGATTAACACACACATCAGAAACACTACATTTCCCAGCAACCCCTGAGGTATTTTTTGGCATTACAGTCTCTAGCAGCCCAGCACAGTGACAGTGATGGGGTCGACTACAGCCTTAAGCCAAATGTTCATTTAGTGTGGAGACTCACCCCCATCGCCAACCCCCCCACCCCACCCCTGAGCACCACACACACAAACACACACAGACAGGCAGAGCAGCACTTAGCTGTGCTTTTCAGCCACATGTTCCCTCCTTCAGCACAACAAGTCTTCTGTTGGTCATATTTGTCATGTACAGTTACAACAGACATAGTGACAGATACTGAGCCACACTAACTTAATCCTGGTATGATATGATGGACACTGCATAGTTCCATTCCTAATACAATAGCTGCAAATGGCACTTATTCTCTTGAGATATTTTATCGGGGATCAAGCCCCAAATTAGTTTGTGATGGATTGTCATTACTACAGGATCTGAGCACCAACTAGCGGTTGGTTGGTGAAAGCCTTATTGTTATCCAAATGCTGTGTTCAAGCAAATTTTCACCTCAGCCTACCCACACAAGTTTGACCACAGGATCATTTGTTCATTTGCGTTTCTAGACGCGCCAGAGAGGAGGGGGGCTTCAGAACATCCTCCCAGATATGCTTGGTCAATTTCACAAAGCTGTATCACTGTCTCTAGGAAGACATACACTATATTGCCAAAAGTATTCACTTACCCATCCAAATAATTGAAATCAGGTGTTCAATCACTTCCATGGCCACAGGTGTATAAAAGCAAGCACCTAGGCATGCAGACTGTTTCTACAAACGTGTGAAAGAATGGGTCACTCTCGGGAGCTCAGTGAATTCCAGCGTGGTACTGTGATAGGATGCCACCTGTGCAACAAGTCCAGTTGTGAAATGTCCTCCCTCCTAAATATTCCAGTCAACTGTCAGTGGGATTAGAACAAAGTGGAAGCGATTGGGAACGACAGCAACTCAACAAGAAGTGGTAGACCACGTAGAATGACGGAGCGGGGTCAGCGGATGCTGAGGACCATAGTGCACAGAGGTCACCAACTTTCTGCAGAGTCAATCACTACAGACCTCCAAACTTCATGTGGCCTTCAAATGAGCTCAAGAACAGCGTAGAGAGCTTCATGGAATGGGTTTCCATGGCGATCAGCTGCATCCAAGCCATACATCAGCAAGTGCAATGCAAAGCGTCAGATGCAGTGGTGTAAAGCACGCCTCCACTGGACTCTAGAGCAGTGGAGACGTTCTCTGGAGGGACCAATCACGCTTCTCCATCTGGTTTTGTGGAGGGGGATTATCAGTGCATGACCTCACAAATACACTTCTGGAAGAATGGTCAAAAAGTCCCATAAACACACTCCTAAACCTTGTGGAAAGCCTTCCCAGAAGAGTCGAAGCTGTTCTAGCTGCAAAGGACGGACCGACGTCATATAAACCGTATGGATCAGCGTTACTATCTTTCTATTTTTTATGACATTCTCATTCAGCTGATATAAATATGATATATTGCAGTATGAACACAGCGTCATCCTAGCTTTGAATTATGTACTGCTACACGTATGATTGTACTACATTGACACGGTCAGAAGTTTGTTGCTCTCACTGCCAATATTAGCTGCTCTGTTTCAACCATGTTGGGTTTTGTTCTGTGAGCAGACGCAATCCTCAATTTTGTATTATTACATCCTCACTTTTGCAGAAGAAATCCCGACAGGACAAACGCTGAAGATTTCCTGCCTGACAATAGAGGAGTCATTTAGAGGAATAGCTGTCAACAACTCAAGACAGGGAATGGATTTTACTTATCCAACAACTGAACTGATTCTACATGACATGTTGCTTATCTGTGTTATTTACTTTTGTTCATAACAGTGTTTATGGTGTAAGGCACTTTCTGTCTCTATGGAAAGGTTTGACATAAAAAACAGGAAAAATTAGGTGGTTCTGGGCCGAAAGACCCCAAACCAGCATTTAGCACAATGGAAAACATAGACCGGAAAACAAAAGATTTAGGCCAGAGGCTTACAATGGCTTGTAAGGGAGAGAGGAGACAAGGCAAATACTAAAACATTGAAGAGAGACAGTTGTGTTTGCTGAGTCTGCATTATGCAAGAAACTTATGGAAATTAAATAAGATGCTTTCTCTCAATCCTCTGAAACAGGGCTTTCGACACGACTTTTGAATTAGTGTAAAATGTTACACTCACACTAATCATCATGATTAGTATGACCAGCGAGCATATATAATGCCTATATGCAATCAAACAAGGGAGGAGAAAAGAACAACCAGGGAGGGAAAGCTGGGAGAAGAAAAGCTTGTGAGTGTTATACATGAACGACAAGCTGGAGGCAGATCCAGTTCAGCTCACATTGAATAACAAACTATAAGCCTGTTAAATTTTGTCTTTGAATCCATCCGTAACCATCTAAGAAGATTTACGATGGCTTTGCCACAGCTTGCTCCAACCTTCGGGTAACAACGTGTTCTACTTTCAGACAAACTATGTCACGACATGTCAAAGTGAAGAAGTGAAATAGAAGAAACAGTCCTACATAAAGTTAGTTTATGAATAAATAAATAAGTGCAGCTGAGGGAGGGATATGACAGAACAGGGAATCAGGTTTATATCAGGAGGCATCAAGCTGCCTTTTGGGCCTCCAACTATTATAATAACAATATAAGGGTTTCAAAGACAATAATCACGTGAGACTGAAACTTCATGTGTCATGAAAGGGAGCTCCATTGTAAATCCATAAGATATAATGGAAAGTATTACTTAAAACCCAAATTTAGCCTTCAGCTACATTTGTCCAATGGTGTTCAGCAAAGTTTGTCAGTAAGACCCACAGACTGTATATAAGAAGTGGACTTAGTCATCATGACGTCACCCATTGCTTTGAAGACTATTATTTTAGAAACCTCGAGTTTGGCATTTTGGCCATCGCCATCTTGGACTTTTGCAACCAGTGAACCGAAGTGACCATATTTGGACATCTAACTTCAGGCATGGCATCTTAAAAGCTTCAAAAACTCAATTGTACCCTTTAACACTTTATGCAGAACTTACCGCTAACCAGCAAAGGTAAGTGTAGCTTTGCTGCAATGCTTCGCTGAGCATCGATGCTGCGCTGCTGCTTTGCTGCGCTGCTGCTTTGCTGTGCTAGTGCGCTGCTTCGCTGTCCGCTGTCATGACAGCAGGGGTGGATTGGCCATCGGGAGTACCGGGACTTTTCCCGGTGGGCCGGTCACTAATGGGCCGATGGACGGCCGTTTTTTTATTTATTTATTTTTTTTTTTGCCATGCCTCGCCTTGCTTTGATAACTAGTGTAACTCTCCCGGGCGGCCCGGGGAGAGAGACATGCACCAGCTTGGTCCACAGTGATCAGCTGCAGACAGAGAGGTGAGAGAGGTGAGAGGTGATGATTGGCCCGGTGGCTTGTCTGTCTACAGAATGGCCCTATGAGAGGCTTTAGAGGCCCAGGAGTCCCACCCACGCATGTTCTAGACCCCCCCTCGTCCAATCACTTTTAATGATGAGGAGTCGATGATGAGAGACAACAACAACATAACACCACACGAAAAACAAAAATGGAGAAGGAAAGTAAAAAACGCAAAGGCGGTGCAGAAAAATTGAGGGAAAAGAAAAGAAAAGCTCTAGCAGCACAGGCTGCTAAAAGTTTAACTATCACGCAGATGTTTGCAGCAGGGGCCGGCCTGGACGGAGCTAGCAGCACCGAAGCAGGTCCGTGTCCTTCACGTGAGTCTGACAGTGACAGAGAGGCTGAAGGGAGTGAGGCTCCCATCACTGCCCTTATGGGGCAGGAGGAGGCTGAAAGAAATGTTGAGGAAGAAGAGACTCCATGTGAAGGAGGTAGCAGGTATGTGCCTTCCAGAATAGTGTGGATAAACATTCATTCAAATAAATGGTTCAGAACGGTTGCTTAACTGTCTATGAACTTTACTTGACATAATAAATAGCAAACTCTGGATGTTGTGGTGTGTTACAACTAAATCTAGCTATCTAAAGTATAAAACAATAACCATATTCACCTATAATGACATCCCCCAAATCAGGTCACCAGAGTTAAAGTGTTTACAACTTAACAAATATGTATGCTTTACATATTTTTTGCAGTCAGTGTTTATGGTTTATTGTCCAGTTTAACATACAGTTCAAATTAATAAAACACTGATAAACTATATTACAGTAAAACATCTGCATACATATTACTCATGATGCAGTACACAAATTACAAGTATTTCCCCTTTTGTCATGCTTCATTGTCTATACATTATGTTGAGCTGTACTATCTTTCTAAAATAAAATTAGTGTTTGTCCATTTTTCAGATCAATATACTATTGTTTTCCATACTTTAGCCAACTAACCAAAGTTCTGATTGCGTGCAGACTCATTATTCAAGTAATCTTGTTCAGACTTAACTTATTCCACACTATTCCTCTACTTGTCATGTCCAGGTTTGTGATAGGCGACAGGCCCAGTACATCATCTCCTTCTTAAGAGCAAGTGAGCAACACAATGCGTAGTTATCATTTATTGTATTCAAGGCTTCAGAATATAAAGGGATATTGTTAAGTAGGCCTATAGTGGTGTTATTAAGAACTTATGTGTTTGTACATCAACGGGGCGATATCTGCGCACGGATTGTAGTGGGCCGGTCTGGACCAAAAAGTCCAGGGCCAAATTTTTGTCCCAGTCCACCCCTGCATGACAGTGAGCCAACACTGGAAATTAACAGTTTCAAATTGCCCTGTCGCTGCTCCCAAGTTACTTGCTGCTTGGTGGAGAAAATTGCATGCTACCCTCAGAGCAAATCCTTCCTCTCTTCACAAGAACTTAAGGAATTATGAATCTGAATGTGTTTTGTCTTCCACACCAGCCAACACTAAACAGTTGGGGATGATGTGGGCAGTGAGGTTCATGAAACATCTGGTGGGATGGCTATGTGGGTACATCTCCCAAGCCTATAGGCAGATGCTCCCACTGTGGCCTGCTCACACTGCACTCGAGATCAGACAGCTGAGGTTGATGGGGAATTACAGTTTTAGAAAAGCAGCCAGGCTGACACTGGAACAATTTAGAAGGAATGAATAGACAAATAAAAAAGAAGCAATAAAATGTGGCAGGATAGTCTTTTCCTTCCCATCCCTTCCCCCTCCTCCTTGCTCCATCCACATTAGATGTGGGCTGGCGCACTGATTGATGGGCGGCACTGCATACTTTTCTTATACTGGTCTGGTCACACCTGCGGCCTCGGTCTTCCTTTCCAGTTCTGCTCGTCCTCCGTGGTGGCTGTGGCCTGGTGTGGCAGAGCTGGTGCAGTCGCTGGAGCCTTTGTGGTGTGCCTGTGAGTGTGTCAGATCATCGTGGCACACGTCTCCTCTTGTAAAACAACAGTGCGGCAGGCTGCTGTTGCCGTGGGACCGAGTTGTCCCGCTGGAGGCCGTCCGTGTGTGGTTGTGGCTCCTCATGTTGGGATCAGGCGGAAGCCGTGCAGTAACTCTGCTACCTGGTCTGCTGTGACGCTGCGCCGGTGAGGTCCATATATGTCCATTTATCGCCACGGCTCCCTAGACAACGTTGCTGTTTTGTTTTGGTGTTTTGTTCGGCTGTTTATTTTGGCTCGTTTAAACTGTTCTGTGGCTCTTCGGCTCTCCAGAGCCATGATGGAGCTGTGATTAAGACAGGCTCTTCACAGAGCTGGTGTCAGGGCTTGTTACCGCCTCAGGAATTTTGTTTGATTTATTCATTATTTGTGCTAATGTGAAAAGGATTTATTTTGTTCATTTTGTTTAACGAATATTGATTTACTGTTTGTTTTGTTTGTTTTCTTATTTAGAAAATATTGTTTGATTTTGTTAATTAACATAACATTTAACATTTAGCTGTGAGGCCTGTTATATATAGTTCCCTCTTTTTCTTTGTGGACAGGTGTTGTGGGCCAAAGCGGCGACCCAATCCCTGGTGGTGGTGTTTTATTCATGAACCCCCTTTGTGTGTGTGTGTATGCGGTGCCACGGGTGTTTTGGTTAGTAATCCCTCCCTTGATTTGATTTAGGTCTACTGTGATGAGCCCCAGCCCTGTTCATCCCCTCCTCTTGGCCCCAGCTTGAGTATTTGAATATGCAGCCTATGTTGATTTGAAGCATTTAATTTATTATTTGTAAAATAAAAACTTTTTTTATACTTAGGTACCTAACTATTCCTCTTTAAACACTTAAAGGTTGTATCAGCGATTCTGGTTGCCCTCACTTCCGTTGCGAGATCCAAAACAAACAGAGCCAGCTAGCCCATCCCTCCCGTGTTTTGAAAAATGATCATGGACGCGCATTTTTACATACAACCTTTAACTATCTCCTGGGGCGAAACTCCCCAGGTGGTGTTGTTGGTACAACTCACCCACAGCCTTCATCTTGCCACAAAAAGAAGAAGGCACATTGCTTAAACAACAGTTTCTTGTTGTACTTTTTAGTATTGGCAAAGGTTACCCAGAGGTACAAAGGTGTGAGGGCTCGATCATCACTGCTTCCAGCTTTAATATTTCTCTTGTAGAATATATCTTTATATGTTCAAATATTCAATATATCGTAGAGTTCATACATGCTTTGATATAAAAAAAATGACTATGATAGGCCATTTATTTTTTTAATAAAGTCTATAAGACAAGGGGCCCTAGTTTCGTAGACCAGGCGCAGTCAGCTGTCAGCGCACCTGCGCCACGCCGACGGGGTGTGTCCGCCTGGACTTTGCAAGTTTCGTGCACCGCGCAGGCTCGCGCAGGCACACCTCCCGTCTCGCCCAATCGCGCAAGTGGGAAAGAGGGAGGAGAAGAAGGCTCCCATCATGCATCTCAATTCATCTAATATTGTACAGGACTGTGGGGGATCTGGGGTCCTTTCAGTTGGTCAGCTGGAGGTTCAGTAACATTGTGAGGTTAGCTGACTACCTGAATATACAGGACCAGGTTTTTCCATCCTCCTTGATGACATGGGCATATTCCTAGCCTTCGTGTCATGTTCGTTTCTCCCCCCTTACTTTGGTGCTCCCAGTCAAATTTGACCAGCCTGTTTTAACTGCTCTTACATTAACTCAAAAACCATTGATCATCTCCAAATTTTATTTAAAGTTCCAGTCGGCAAGTCCGGCGAATGGGGCACTCTGTCAGAATTTGAATGTTTCCAACTCTCACGCTCCTCCCCCACGACCACCGAGCTCCTTCCCCTCGACTTTGTGCCCTTTGAAATCCCTTAGATCACGCCACCTTTGAAACGCGGGTCCAATGTTGACTCTGGTTTATCACGGGCACCGTCGCAACCTTTCTTTTTTTCCTTCTTTTCCACCGGTGTTTTCTTTTCCTTGGTTGTTTTGGACCTCCTCGTTTCGTTTTTTAACGAGGAATTGGAAGATTGTTGCTACTTCCCTCCGCCTCCCCCCTGTGATAGTGGTATGACCTGAGGGGGGAGGGGCTGTGTGTGTGCACGAACACATCCCTGTGTGCTGAGTGGACAGGATGATCCGGGCGCTGTTGGTTTTTTTCAAAACAAACAACAGGCTCTACATGCACGTAGAGGGACGTTTTCTTTTTCTAAAACCGGATGATTTATGTTGTTCTATCGGAGCATCAGTGAATATGATAAAAAAATGTTGCCGACTGGGACTTTAACTCCCTTTTAAGCTGCAAACAATGGGCCCTAGTTTCGTAGACCAGGCGCAGTCAGCTTTCAGCGCACCTGCGCCGTGCCGACGGGGTGTGTCCGCCTGGACTTGCCTTGACTACTGCAACTCTCTCCTGGCCGGACTCCCGGCCTCTGCGATCAAACCATTACAGTGTATCCAGAATGCCGCAGCACGCCTCATCTTCAATCTACCCAAATTCTCCCACGTGACCCCCCTCCTCCGTGACCTCCACTGGCTCCCTGTTGCAGCACGCATCCAATTCAAGACGATGACACTGGCCTTCAGGGCCATCAATGGAACGGCACCCTTCTACCTTCAAACACTGGTCAAACCTCATGCCCCGAAGCGAGCACTTCGCTCCTCTACTTCAGCTGGCCGGCTGGTACCACCATCGCTGAAATCAAACAAATGTCGCTCAGCAAAGTCCAGACTCTTCTCCGTTCTGGCGCCTCAGTGGTGGAACGAACTCCCGACCAATGTCAGGACAGCAGAGTCATTTGCCATCTTCCGAAAAAGGCTCAAGACTCACCTGTTCAGACTTCACCTTGACTCTACATAGCATGACCCACTAGCACCCTCCCTCGACAACCCCCCCCCCCCCCAAAAAAAAAAAAAAAAAAAAGACCTTACCTATAGCACTCTGATCTTAGCACTGTTGCTCTTGAAGTACTACTTTACTCAGATGAGGACCTAACACTTGTTCTATTTTTAGCTCTTACTGCATCGGCAATGATACGTCGTGGTTTCTTTGTTTCCTTCTTTTGACAAATGTACTTATTGTAAGTCGCTTTGGACAAAAGCGTCTGCTAAATGACCTAAATGTAAATGTAAATGTAAATGGACTTTGCAAGTTTCGTGCACCGCGCAGGCTCGCGCAGGCTCGCGCAGGCTCGCGCAGGCACACCTCCCGTCTCGCCCACCGGCACAAGTGGGAAAGAGGGAGGAGAAGAAGGCGTGAGTGGGAGACGAGGAGGAGACGAGGCGTGGACTGGGATTAATACAGCCGATTCAGATCTTCACCAATCAAATGAGCTCCTCTCCTCACCTTTAATGCGTTAGGGGAGGTTCAGTGCAAGATCCGTCACTTGACAACCCGATGACAGAAGCAGCGCCGCCGCTCCCACCACGCGCATCACGCGCTGTGCGCGCGTATCATAATAATAAAAATGCCGATATTATAAAAAACAGGAGAGAGAGAGGGAGATGTTTTGGTCCGAGAGGCTGAGTTTCCGTTACGCGTGCCATCCGCCTTTAATCTGACGTCAGATGTGACGGTACAATCTATATAGATATAAATTCACGTGTTGATTCAATTAGTTGCATTAAATAGTGTTTGTTGTGATTATGTATTGCATTTAAATGTGCCTGGAACTGTGGAAACCTGCCTGCTGTATTCCAGGCTCTTGTGAATGATGTATTACGTGACATGTTGAACAAATTTGTGTTTGTGTAATCGATGACATTCTCATTTTTTCACAGTCTTTGGAGGACCATGTTCAGCACGTCAAGATCGTGTTACAGAGGCTCTTGGAGAACAGGCTGTACGTGAAGGCTGAGAAATGCGATTTTCATGTTTCCTCCGTGCAGTTTCTGGGCTTTGTGGTGGAGAGGGGCCAAATCCGAACTGACCCAGCCAAGGTACAGGCAGTGGCCAACTGGCCCATTCCCGCATCCCGGAAGCAGTTACAGAGGTTTCTGGGATTCGCTAACTTTTCCGCAGGTTCATCAGGGGTATAGTTCTGTCGCCTTCCCTCTAACCAAGTTGACCTCTGTTAAGACTCCCTTTTTGTGGTCCCCTGCAGCAGAAGCTGCCTTCAGTAAATTGAAGATGTTGTTTTCCTCTGCTCCTGTGCTCATAACCCAGATCACTCCGCTCAGTTTGTGGTAGGTCGACCCCTCGGACACAGGTGTAGGAGCGGTCCTCTCTCAACGATCCACCTCGGACCAGAAGCTGCATCCCTGTGCCTACTTCTCCCGCCGACTTTCTTCTGCTGAGAGAAATTATGACGTTGGAACCGTGAGCTTCTGGCAGTCATTCTGGCTCTTCAGGAGTGGAGACACCTGCTGGAAGGAACTACTTTTCCTTTTGTTGTTTGGACGGACCATAAAAACCTCTCTTATCTCCGCTCTGCTCGCAGGTTGAACCCTCGCCAGGCCCGGTGGGCCTTGTTCCTGGGCCGGTTTAATTTCACCCTCACCTACCGGCCTGGGTCCAAGAACACCAAGCCGGATGCCCTGTCCCGCAGTTTGACTCTCTGGAAAGGAGCCGAGTGGGGAGACCATCTTACCCTCGACGTGTGTGGTTGGAGCTGCCAGGTGGGAGGTCGAAAGGTTGGTCCAGGAGGCTAGGGAGGACCGTCCGGATCCTGAGTGCTGTCCACCAGGACGGTTGTTTGTGCCTGCGCCCGTCCGGGGTCCAGTGCTTCAGTGGGGACACGCCTCCAAGGTGGCTTGCCACCCCGGTTTCCACCGCACTCTGACCCTTTTACAGCAGCGTTTTTGGTGGCCCTCCATGTCCGCTGACACTAAGAGGTTCGTCGCCGCCTGCTCCGTCTGTGCCCGCAGTAAGGCTTCTCACCGCCCGCCCGCTGGACTTCTCCGTCCCTTCCCCATCCCGCACAGACCTTGGTCCCACATCGCGGTGGATTTCGTCACTGGCCTGCCCCCGTCCGAAGGTAACTCTGCCATATTGACTGTTGTGGATCGATTTTCTAAAGCGGTGCACTTTGTTCCTCTACCCAAGCCCCCTCAGCCCTGGAGATGCCAACCTGCTGGTCCTACACGTGTTCCGGCTGCACGGCATTCCCCAGGATATTGTTCGGACCGTGGACCCCAGTTCTCGTCGCAGGTTTGGCGAGCCTTTTGCCGAGCGATGGGGGCTTCGGCCAGCCTCTCCTCGGGATACCATCCACAGACCAACGGCCAGACGGAGCGGGCTAACCAGGACCTTGAGACGGCTCTTCGTTTGTTACCGCCCGCCACCCGGCCTCCTGGTCCACCCACCTCCCCTGGGTGGAATATGCCCACAACTCCCTGGTCTGCTCCGCCACAGGTGTGTCTCCTTTTATGGCGGCTAACGGTTTCCAGCCTCCATTATTTCCCTCTCAGGAGACGGAGTCGGCGGTTCCCTCGGTGCAGGGTCATCTCCGGCGCGCCCGGGGTCTGGCGGGAGACTCGGGCAGCCCTTTCCCGCACAGCGGCTCGGAACAAGAGGCTGGCGGACCTCCACCGGGCCCTGCACCTGTCTACCAGCCCGGACAAAGGGTTTGGTTATCTTCTCGGGATCTCCCGCTGCAGACTGAATCCCGGAAACTAGCGCCCAGATACATCGGACCCTTTGAGGTCGACCGGGGATTAATCCCGCGGTGGTGAGACTGAAGCTTCCACCTGCCTTGAAGGTGCACCCTTCTTTCCATGTCTCTCTCCTGAAGCCAGTAGTCACCAGCCCTCTGTCCCCTCCGGCCGAGACCCCTCCACCCCCCCGGAATTATTGATGACCATCCTGTCTACACTGTCCGGCGGCTGTTGGATGTACGGAGGCGGGGTCGTGGTTACCAGTATCTGGTGGACTGGGAGGGATATGGTCCGGAGGAACGCTCCTGGGTTAAGCGTTCTCTCATCCTGGACCCTACTCTGCTTGTTGACTTTTACTCTCTGTTCCCTGGGAAGCCTGGTAGACCGCCAGGTGGCGTTCCTTGAGGGGGGGGTACTGTGAGGGTTGTTTGTGTGTGTGCCTGCTGTTTCTCCTTCCCCCCTCTTTTTCTCCCCTACAGGGTGCAGCAGGCGGGGCTGACGAGGCACACCTGTTCTCAATCTCTCATCACCGCTTCACATATAACCTTGGCTCACCCACTACTACTCTGCCAGATAATTCCGTCTCATCGGTAGAGCTGACACTTCCCGCTTTTCGTAGCAGCATCTCAGTGGTTATTCCTTCGTGAGTTTGACGTGCCCTCTTTCTTGTTTTCAGTTTGTTCTCCCTCGCCTGCCTGCCTCGGTTGAGATTCCTGAGTTTGTTTTTTTCGCCTTGGTGCCTGAGATTTTTTGGTTGGTCCGAGGACGCCGCGCTGTCGGACCGACGGCCTATATTTCTGTTCTAGTTGTTTCAACTTTCGCTGTTTAATAAACTGTGTAAACTATACTAAGCCTGCTCATCTGTGCTTCCGGGTCCAACCCCCCTCCAGCCCGCAACAGCTGTTTTGTTTTGGTGTTTTGTTCGGCTGTTTATTTTGGCTCATTTAAACTGTTCTGTGGCTCTTCGGCTCTCCAGAGCCATGATGGAGCTGTGATTAAGACAGGCTCTTCACAGAGCTGGTGTCAGGGCTTGTTACCGCCTCAGGAATTTTGTTTGATTTATTCATTATTTGTGCTAATGTGAAAAGGATTTATTTTGTTCATTTTGTTTAACGAATATTGATTTACTGTTTGTTTTGTTTGTTTTCTTATTTAGAAAATATTGTTTGATTTTGTTAATTAACATAACATTTAACATTTAGCTGTGAGGCCTGTTATATATAGTTCCCTCTTTTTCTTTGTGGACAGGTGTTGTGGGCCAAAGCGGCGACCCAATCCCTGGTGGTGGTGTTTTATTCATGAACCCCCTTTGTGTGTGTGTGTATGCGGTGCCACGGGTGTTTTGGTTAGTAATCCCTCCCTTGATTTGATTTAGGTCTACTGTGATGAGCCCCAGCCCTGTTCATCCCCTCCTCTTGGCCCCAGCTTGAGTATTTGAATATGCAGCCTATGTTGATTTGAAGCATTTAATTTATTATTTGTAAAATAAAAACTTTTTTTATACTTAGGTACCTAACTATTCCTCTTTAAACACTTAAAGGTTGTATCAGCGAATCTGGTTGCCCTCACTTCCGTTGCGAGATCCAAAACAAACAGAGCCAGCTAGCCCATCCCTCCCGTGTTTTGAAAAATGATCATGGACGCGCATTTTTACATACAACCTTTAACTATCTCCTGGGGCGAAACAGCCTTCATCTTGCCACAAAAAGAAGAAGGCACATTGCTTAAACAACAGTTTCTTGTTGTACTTTTTAGTATTGGCAAAGGTTACCCAGAGGTACAAAGGTGTGAGGGCTCGATCATCACTGCTTCCAGCTTTAATATTTCTCATGTAGAATATATCTTTATATGTTCAAATATTCAATATATCGTAGAGTTCATACATGCTTTGATATAAAAAAAATGACTATGATAGGCCATTTATTTTTTTAATAAAGTCTATAAGACAAGGGGCCCTAGTTTCGTAGACCAGGCGCAGTCAGCTGTCAGCGCACCTGCGCCACGCCGACGGGGTGTGTCCGCCTGGACTTTGCAAGTTTCGTGCACCGCGCAGGCTCGCGCAGGCACACCTCCCGTCTCGCCCAATCGCGCAAGTGGGAAAGAGGGAGGAGAAGAAGGCTCCCATCATGCATCTCAATTCATCTAATATTGTACAGGACTGTGGGGGATCTGGGGTCCTTTCAGTTGGTCAGCTGGAGGTTCAGTAACATTGTGAGGTTAGCTGACTACCTGAATATACAGGACCAGGTTTTTCCATCCTCCTTGATGACATGGGCATATTCCTAGCCTTCGTGTCATGTTGGTTTCTCCCCCCTTACTTTGGTGCTCCCAGTCAAATTTGACCAGCCTGTTTTAACTGCTCTTACATTAACTCAAAAACCATTGATCATCTCCAAATTTTATTTAAAGTTCCAGTCGGCAAGTCCGGCGAATGGGGCACTCTGTCAGAATTTGAATGTTTCCAACTCTCACACTCCTCCCCCACGACCACCGAGCTCCTTCCCCTCGACTTTGTGCCCTTTGAAATCCCTTAGATCACGCCACCTTTGAAACGCGGGTCCAATGTTGACTCTGGTTTATCACGGGCACCGTCGCAACCTTTCTTTTTTTCCTTCTTTTCCACCGGTGTTTTCTTTTCCTTGGTTGTTTTGGACCTCCTCGTTAATACAGCCGATTCAGATCTTCACCAATCAAATGAGCTCCTCTCCTCACCTTTAATGCGTTAGGGGAGGTTCAGTGCAAGATCCGTCACTTGACAACCCGATGACAGAAGCAGCGCCGCCGCTCCCACCACGCGCATCACGCGCTGTGCGCGCGTATCATAATAATAAAAATGCCGATATTATAAAAAACAGGAGAGAGAGAGGGAGATGTTTTGGTCCGAGAGGCTGAGTTTCCGTTACGCGTGCCATCCGCCTTTAATCTGACGTCAGATGTGACGGGACAATCTATATAGATATAAATTCACGTGTTGATTCAATTAGTTGCATTAAATAGTGTTTGTTGTGATTATGTATTGCATTTAAATGTGCCTGGAACTGTGGAAACCTGCCTGTGAGGTCTCGGTGACGTGTGCGCACTGCGCGCCGTCAGCCAAACTTCCCCTCTGCCAGCTGTGATTCGCATTGAATCAATGGACTTTATTTACACCTTGCGCCAAAAGTAGATCAGGTTGGAGCTGGCGAGCTTTCAGCGCAGTCTCGGCGATGCTTTTTGCCACGAAACTTCCACTACGCCAAGCTGAATCTGTGACGCCTCCCCCTGCTGCGCCGCCACACCCATCTTGGTGCAGGCGATCCACCAAACTGCCAAACTGACGGTGCGCAAGGCTGCACGGGTCGAAACTTGCATTGCGCCGGCTCCGCCACCCTGCGCCGCCCTGTGCTGCGCCACGAAACTAGGGCCAAATGTCTCAGACTACAGGCTTACATGAATAACTGCAGTGAATGTACAAAGAATAGACAAATCTTGTACATTTTATTCCAAAATTAGCATTTATTGTAAAAAAAAAAACACAGGAGTGGCATTTTGCAATCAGGTTGGAGTCTGCCTTGCAAAAGCAGGCAAGGTCAGAAAGGTTGTGAAGTTCTGTCATCAAATCGGATAACTGGTGAGTGGATATGAAACTGTTGCAGGGACATAGTTGACTGTAATATAGGCCTCCCTGACTCTGCATCCAATAGACTTTTTGTAGCCTCATTGTTGGACCGATATACTTCCGCTAAAATCAACAGACCCATGTAGGCTTGGAGGTCTACTTGGTCCGATGCGTGTCCGCAAACAAACGCCTCCCCTCCAGGTTTGTCATCTCCAGTATAATTTCCAGAATGGACTGTGGTAGGGTGGTGGCACGGTGGTGTAGTGGGTAGCACTCTCGCCTCACAGCAAGAGGGTCCCGGGTTCGATCCCCGGGTCAGCCCCGGGTTCCTTCTGTGTGGAGTTTGCATGTTCTCCCCGTGTAAGCGTGGGTTCTCTCCGGGTTCTCCGGCTTCCTCCAAAGACATGCAGGATGGGGATAGGTAAATTGGTGACTCTAAATTGCCCGTAGGTGTGAATGTGAGCATGAATGCTTGTTTGTCTCTACATGTCAGCCCTGTGATAGACTGGCGTCCTGTCCAGGGTGTACCCTGCCTTCGCCCAATGACAGCTGGGATTGGCTCCAGCCCCCCCGTGACCCTGAATACAGGATAAGCAGTAGAAAATGGATGGATGGATGGATGGACTGTGGTAAAAATAGTTGTAAGCTGGACTTGATGTCATCCACACGAGATGTTGCATACCATATTGGCCCTGGCGTCATCCTAACTATATCCTAAACTCTTGCACTGCCTCCTCTGTCCTGGGTGGATGAGTAAGTTGCCATCCTTGGACTGGAATGTCACCTCAGCTGCCTCTTCCCCAGGTGTGTCTTCCTCGGCTGTCTCTTCCCTGGTGCCTCTTCCTCAGGTGCCTCTTCCCCAGGTGCCTCTTCCTCAGGTGCCTCTTCCTCAGGGGCCTCTTCCTCGCCATCTGTTGACTGGTCGGTCTCACAATGGTCTGGATCAAAATCAGGATCGATATTGTCTTCTATTTGTGAGACATCCTCCTCTTTTTCTGGTTGAACTTCAATCCCCTCTTCATCAGTTTGAAAAAAAAGGTCAAGAGCCTCTCTGGCAGAAAATCGTCTGATCAGGCGCCTACTCATTGTGTTCAGAGTAAAATGACAGCAATACACAAATAAAGCTATATATAGGTGGTCTGTGTGAAGTAGGGATGTCCGCCGATTTAAGCAAAAAATGCATATTTTTTTAAAACTCCGGTCCGTGTTTTGCAGTGCTCCGATGTAGGTAATCCATTCCAGTTTTTATCATTTTTTACCCAAAATCCGGTCCGTGTTTTCCAGCACACCTAGCACACCTCGCGACCTGTCCAGCATCCACTAAACAACAACAAGACTGACTTGTCTGTGCATGTCCCACTAAGAATTTAAAGTTATTGATAAAAATGTCAGCTGTGTGGGATTATATTACCCTAAAAGACGACGTTTGTGTGTGGTTAATTGACCATTTATTTTCTACTCAGGTTTTCTGTGTGTTTTGCTTTTTTTATACAGTTTACAATATTTGCACTGATGGCTTTTTAAGCCTTGATTTACACTCTTGTTGTTCAAGAGCAGAGCACTGATGCCAATTCAGTTCATGTGGTTAATTGACAATTTATTATTTTGTCTATTTTGTGTTTATTTAACCCTGTTAAGAATAAACAGGTCAGCTTCTCATTACCAACCATTGTGGATTATTCAAACTAACCTAATTAAGTTGGCTAGTTGTTCTTCGTAGTAAAACCCTTTTCAACATGAGTCTGACAACAAAATAAGTAAATATCTTTAATCTTTAATACATGCTTGGATCGGCCGGTATCGGTATCGGCCGATACTAAAAGCTACAATATCGGTATCGGATCGATAGTGCAAAAAGCTGGATCGGGAAATCCCTAGTGTGAAGATATGATTAATTTTGAATCATAAAGTGTGGTTCACGTGGGGGGTAGGCACATAAGCGCGGGAAAGGGGTGGGAAGAGGAGACACCTAATTATTCAGTCTGAAAGCGGTTCACGTGGGGTGGAGCGTGTGTGTGTGTGTGTAAGTGTGTGTGGTGGCCCTGGTGGTTGTGGTCTATCTGATGGATGAACACAAACTAGGGTCACCCATTCATTTCCTATGGTGTTCATTTTTGACCGGGAACACCACAGGTGTTATAAAGTTAACTTAACCACTCAAAATTCAATGAAAGTGGTGATCAGCAATTGTATATGCTCAAATGCCTAGTGTGGAGGATATCATAAGGCCAATGAGACAATCAAATGTAAAACACAATATTTATGATTGATGAAAGTAGGAAATCAGTCAGAAAGGCTAGATGACAATGCATTCATCCGGCTCAACGCTGTTGAAAACACATTAAAGGCAGTATTTTAAACATGTATGCAAAGAAATTAGATTTTGTGTATCCTCCTGGCAACTACCATGTCCACGACCACTCAGCAGGTGCAGGTCTTTGGCTTTTTCCTCGTCAAATAACTGTGAAACAACTACATGGAGAAATAAAAAGCCAGTCTGGCAGTGACTTGTTATGCGCGAGTGTGACGTTGTGTTCTGAACGTCCACTTACTTGAGTGACAGGATGAGTTTCCAGGCGAGGAAGAAGCCCGCTGCGGACACCTTCTTCTTCCTCATCTCTCTCCAGAGGCTCGCGAACCTCCGCTGTCCTCGCGCCTCTTCAAGCTTTCAGCACCGCGAACAGCGCTCGCGCTCCAGCTGTGGCGCGTAACTCACAAGCATACCGTAGTGATGGGAAGTCCCCCAAAACAACAACTCAGCGGCTAGTTCCCATAACTGGCGCGACGAAACCAAACGGACGCGACAGAATAAATAAATTAAGTGAAAAGAAAAGAGGGAAACAGCGGATGGTCAGCTGCTCAGATTCTGCTCTGGGCTCGTTCTGTGCCCGCGTGAAGCGCGCGGACAGACAGGCCCGCCCGCCGCTCCGGATTGGCATGAGTGGCAGACAGCTCGGCCAATCTGCGACGCTGTTGTTAATTTTCCAGTTGAGTCGCATTTGAAATTAGAAGGCCAGCGAGCCGGATCAAATTCAACACCCACCCATGCATTAATATGCCTTCTCCCCTCTCTGTGTGTGCACGTCCCTGTAGATCACCATCCTGTCATCCTGCTCATTTTCTTTCTCTTCTTCTTCTTTTTTTTATGTCTGTTTCTTTCTCCATCTGTCTCGTGCTCCCTGTGTTATTCCGCTCTGTTACGCAGGGGTCGCATGTGGTTGTAGCCTATGTTGATGACAGTTTGCCATATGGCCAATGTAGGCGGACAGAGCGCTGATTAAACTTAAGGTTTACGTCAGGGGCACCCTGAGGCATGGACGGATGTACAGTCAGGACTTGGAGAGTCATAAATGCAGCTCCTTTTCAGCATCTGATAACCCAGTTGATCAGATGTGGATACAAACACCCTCAAGTCAAAGTCGAGCTGAAATGAAAAATGCATTTTTAACCCATGTCAGATCACATCCATGGTCATATTGTGCACATATTTAACAATATATGCTCAAAAATTACAAATATGCCCACTTATCTATTCTGAGCTATAATGTTTTGCACGCCTTGTTTTCTTAAATAGGCTTATATCCGCACAATTACACAAGCCTGCTGTAATTCTTCAGTGGCACATTTTGAAGACAATTTCTGTCATTTCTATTTGAAATAAAGAGACAGTGCTAAAGGAAAATTTCTTGGTTTATATATAATTTCTATATTTTTATTTTCTGGCCAACAGGAATTTAGCTCTCTTGAATTTGGTGATCGTTGGGTGATTCACTTTACAAACATTTTCTAAGGAGTCATGAAACTTTGCACCCATTTAAACTTTGAATAACTTAAATTTTCCGGTGCCACTATGTATGCCAGTGCATGAATGTGTGTGTGTAGTAGTTCTTCTAGTTTTCTATTGCTACTTTTAAGTCTACTATTCCCTTTTTTGGTTTGATTGGTTGTAAATCATGTAGCCACACATTATCACCCAATTCTAATCCAATAGTAATAATAACAACAATAATAATAATACATTTTATTGATCAGATTATTGAGTGCTTTGTAAATGATGAGGAGGATCTTGAAGTGGATATGCTGTTTATTGGGAGCCAGTGAAGGTGTTGCAGGATGGGTGTAACGCATTTCTTAACTTAGACTTTGACTTCTAAAGAAGTCTCTTATGTCCACTTTTCTTTTTTTAGACATCCTGGCTGCGTCTAATTACCAAACACACGTACGCATGCACACGCGCACGCACATACGCACACGGACACCGATTCAAACGTAAAGGCCTGATTATGCTTCCGCGTAGTGATCACGCAACGGCAACGCAACGGCAACGCAACGGCAACGCAACGGCAACGCAACGGCGACGCAGTTGCTTGGAGACCGTGATGGTTCTGCGTTGGGTTTACGTGTCGAAATGCAATTCAATGCCACACCGGTAAAGGGCGCTATGTTTTTTGTAAAGACTGACCGACCGACCGAGACTCTTGACGTAAATCGTCGTTAGCCTCGTTATAGCCTATTTGTTTACTTTCCGGCTTTAAACGTCCACAATTTTTCAGAACTTGGTGTTTTATTTCTTTGTGCAAAAGCGACAAGGTGCAAACAATAAAACGAGGTGCAAACAATAAAAGTAGCCTTTTAAAAGTTTAAATGGCGGTGTTTATGAGTGGAAACCGGATAGCGGTCTCCAGCGGATGTAGTTAGCGGACCAATCACAGCCGATGCCGCTGCGTTGGTGTTGCGTTGGCGTTGCGTCGCCTCGACGCGCGTCGAGGATTTTTGGGAGGCACACGTCAGGCCCTTGCGTTGACGCAAGGGGGGTCCGCAAGCTCCCTTGCGTTGTGTCGACGCGGAAGCATAATCCAGCCTTAAATGTAAATGAAACCTCTGATATAAACATCCTTCTAGCTGACGTGAACCAGGCAGAACAAACTCCCAACTTCCAGTAGCGGACTCCTGTAGGACTCCTGACCGCAGACTAGAGGCCTGATTATGCTTCTGCGTAGTGATCACGCAACGGCAACGCAACGGCGACGCAGTTGCTTGGAGACCGTGATGGTTCTGCGTTGGGTTTACGTGTCGAAATGCAATTCAATGCCACACCGGTAAAGGGCGCTATGTTTTTTGTAAAGACTGACCGACCGACCGAGACTCTTGACGTATATCGTCGTTAGCCTCGTTATAGCCTATTTGTTTACTGTCCGGATTTAAACATCCACAATTTTTCAGAACTTGGTGTTTTATTTCTTTGTGCAAAAGTGACAAGGTGCAAACAATAAAACGAGGTGAAAACAATAAAAGTAGCCTTTTAAAAGTTTAAATGGTGGTGTTTATGAATGGAAACCGGATAGCGGTCTCCAGCGGATGTAGTTAGCGGACCAATCACAGCCGATGCCGCTGCGTTGGTGTTGCGTTGGCGTTGCGTCGCCTCGACGCGCGTCAAAGATTTTTGGGAGGCACACGTCAGGCCCTTGCGTCGACGCAAGGGGGGTCCGCAAGGACGTAAGGGGTCCGCAAGCTCCCTTGCGTTGTGTCGACGCGGAAGCATAATCCAGCCTTAGCAGACCGTCGGTGTGTAAGCAAGATGGAGTGACAGCGGGGACGGCCAATCGCACAAGAAACGGCAGAGCCAATCGAGGAGCTTGTGGGCGTCTAAACTAAGGGTAACAGGCTTCAGCTTGAGCGGACGTTTTCCGCTTGGTCCTAGTGCTTGACACGTCTCTGTTTACTATAGCGTAACATTGTTTTTGGACGGTAAAAAGTGCAGGGGACCAAAACGGCCTTTTGAAAAAGTGCAGGGGACATGTCCCCTGTGTCCCCCCCCGTAAATTACGTCCGTGTGTGTGTGAATGGGTGAATGTTCACATCTAGTGCACAGCCCTTTGAGGGGTCAGGAGACTGGAATGGTGCTATATAAATGCAACTCCAGTCCATTTACACCATGACTTGCTGGGCCTGCTGTCATGCTTCACTAAACACAATGGATTTTTCCTCTTGCATCAACCACACACTCATCCCGATCTCATCTTTTCTGGCTATGTTTTGCACTTTGTACCTGAGCTGTGTGTAGCTTAGATTCGCTTGGAGAACAATTTTAATAAAAGCTACACATTTTCTCTCCTGTGTCTCTCCAAGTCACACGAGGAGGTATCTTGTCTACCTGCCATGGAGGAGTCAGTCTCGCGATTCAGATGTTACGTGAATGACATTTGGAGTGAATTCAACCCTTGGCAGTTCACAGCTTGACAAACCTCTCCTCTACATATCACACTATAAATAGCATGGTGTGATTGAGAGCGAGTAAAAGCCATGCTGTGTCCAATCTGCCTGAACTGATGCCTAAGAGAATACTTCCTTCTGACTGTGGAGGGAAAACTCTCTCTCTCTCTCTCTCTCTCTCTGTCTTGTATTATTAGTACATGATTATTGATAGGGAATTAAAATAGTTTAAACACTGATTAGCTTATGTTAAAACATGAACATGTGGTATACAACATTTTTAAGTCAAGGTCACTTCTTCTTGCAGAATATGCAGTTTTCCTGATTATTCCAATTGAAGTTAACGGAAGCCTGTTTTTAAAGTTTGAACAGTAATGATAGAAGTGAGTGCAGCTCTCAGTGGGTAATCCCGTGACCTCTTCAACGGCCGCGGTGCACAAGCAGCAGAGCCCCTTGGTAGAGATCTCCACCTCTGCTTGTAGACCGAGGGTTACAATATGGTAACCTTCATTGTATCTCACACAGGCTCAACCCTTTACTGGACTGTATGGGTACAGTAGGTGGAGCCATATGAATGCACATCCTGCCACAACAAAACATACCTGCCAAACTATATCCAAAGCACACAAACAGCTGTTCTGTGCGTCCGATGGGGGCCGTGTGTTCCACATAACATGCCAACAAAACACACTGAGCAAGGCAGACTTGTCCTGGTCCTCCCATGGGGGGAAGACAGAAAGGATCCGGCTGAATAACTCTGAACCCGAAGGAGTTCCTTTAGTTGTTAGGAACAAAGGAGGAGTTCGGTCTGGTGGTAACCTCACCGCGGTCACCACGGAGCATTGAGCAACTAGGGTGCAGCAACAAAGCAGTTAATTCACACACTGTTGGCTGAGGTCAAAGCAAGCAGCAAAGCTGACAACGGCTTCAGAGAGGAGCATTCCAGAGACTCATGGGGATCCTTCACTAGAGCCTCAAGACCCACCACAGTTCCCATTGTGGGTAGGAGGCACGCTGCAAGAACCGCTTCACTAGAGGTTGGACGAAAAGCACTAACAACAGCATGTTAACCATATTTTGGAAAAAAATATATAGTTTGGAACAGAGCAGACTGTGGATAGGTGGATTATTAGAGGTGGTTTGAGAAGTCTATGAATATTTGAATTATTGTTATGGTCAAAGGTCAAGGTCACTGTGATAGAACAGACATGTTTTCAGTACCCAACAATTTATACCCCAATCATGACCAAATTCCATGTCTAATAGAATCAAATGAAGAGGTTAAGGCATATCCATAGTTCTGTAAAAACAGCATCAGCATCATAGAAATGGAGATTGTGACCATATATACCGCATGTCACGACTGTGGGTTTTTGTAATGTTGGTTTCCTGTTTTATTTTGTAGTCCTTCTGTCTTGTGTTGTCACATGCTTTGCTTCCTGTCTGGTTTCCCTCCTTTTCTGTCTCCCAGCTTTGTCTCATAGGGTGCAGTCGAATAGTCAAAAAATAAGGTCCTAACTCCTATTCCTATCTCCTATTCCTTGACCTCTGGGGAAAACATCACGGGGTTAAGGAAAGGCGATAGGAGAACTCAAAAGGACTGAGGAATAGTCGACCGGGTGCTCAGAGAATCCGACCTTACTTTCACTAAGCTACGTCATTATAACGCCGCCGCTGATGATTGACAGCTGATGATCGACACTGGCGATTGACGTGCGTCTGCGCTGGAGAAACTACAATAATGGACTACAAAAAGCGCATCGTCCACTTCTCCACATGTTGGTTTTATAAACAGCTGGTTCACTGACAGGCTTCAGGTCCAGCAGCACCTGACCGGTTGCTTTTTTTACGTTTCATTTGTGGTTTTAGTTTCGTTTTTGTCAAGTTTGTAACATGATTGAAATAAAATAAAAAAAACATTCGATTATTATCACTGTCCACACATTTATCAACACTATTCCAATTACTATATGTCTGCATGAAAGTTAATGTTAAATATGTAAATGCACATATCGTTTGTTTTCATGAACGGCCGAGGTGTGTGGCACTTTAAATGTTGCTCTCGCAAAGAATTGTGGGTCGGCGTAATCTCCTTTCCTATCGCATAGGAAGGTCCGTTGCATCCTATGCTAAAGGAGCTCTGAAAGGAAGCATTGGAGCTCCTTTCCTTTGCATTTAGAGAATTCGAACAGCTCTTATCATGGCGGCCACTTGTTTACTTCCAGGTCACTTCTTCAGTTAGGAACCTTCCTAAGCAAAATAGACTATTCGACTGCACCCATAGTCTCGTCAGCCTTGCCTCTCGTTCTCTCCAATCAGCCTGCCCTTGTATTTCCACACCTGGCTGTCATTGTCCTAATCAGCTCTGGTGTATTTAGTGTATTTAGTATTTAGTTTCCTTTCTGTCTTTGCTCGGTTGTCTGTTGTATCCCAGATGTATACCAACCACCTGACCAATAACGGCGGGGGGGGGGGGCAAGCAGGGTCCTGTCAAAGGCTGTGCCCCCCCCCCTTTTGCCCCCCCTCCCCTTGAAATATTTATGGATTAAAAACTATAACAAATATAGAAAAAACGAAGAAACAAAATTAAGTTTGCACGCAGACGGCAGGCTGAATTTGACATTTACCTTAGCGGTGGTTGAAGTAAGCGGCTAGTTAGCGATTGTGTCAACAGAGCGAAATGGGCCGATTTGTGATAGCCAAAAAGCGGATAAGAGTGGACGATGGTGGTGGTGATTTACGGACGCAGGACAGAGTGATGACGGACTTGGAGGATGAGGATGAAAGCGAGGATGACGAAGGGGCGGTAGTATGTGAGGAGAACAGAGAAAGGAGGAGGAGGGCAGAGGAGAGAAAGACAGCATTGGAGAGCGAGTGAAGCAGAGTTTAGAGGACAAGGAGGGAGGAAGAGGAGAGGAAGACAGGAGTTGAGAGTGAGTGAGGAGGAGTTTAGAGGAGAGGAAGAGGAGGAAGACAGGAGTGGAGAGTGAGGAGGAGGAGTTTAGAGGAGAGGAAGACAGGAGTGGAGAGTGAGGAGGAGGAGTTTAGAGGAGAGGAAGACAGGAGTTGAGAGTGAGTGCGGAGGAGAAGAAGGGAGGACGAGGAGAGGAAGACAGGAGTGGAGAGTGAGGAGGAGTTTAGAGGAGAGGAAGACAGGAGTGGAGAGTGAGGAGGAGGAGTTTAGAGGAGAGGAAGACAGGAGTGGAGAGTGAGGAGGAGGAGTTTAGAGGAGAGGAAGACAGGAGTGGAGAGTGAGGAGGAGGAGTTTAGAGGAGAGGAAGAGGAGGAAGACAGGAGTGGGGAGTGAAGAGGAGGAGTTTAGAGGAGAGGAAGACAGGAGTGGAGAGTGAGGAGGAGGAGTTTAGAGGAGAGGAAGACAGGAGTGGAGAGTGAGGAGGAGGAGATTAGAGGAGAGGAAGAGGAGGAAGACAGGAGTGGAGAGTGAAGGAGAGGAGAACAGAAGAAGAGAGAAAACATATTTAGTGAGTTAAGAGACAGTTGTAAGAGTATACTGTATACAACTATACACTGTGCTACACTTCTCAGTTACACTCTTGTAAATCACAGATGTTCTCTGTGGTGGATTTGTTTTGTTTTTGTGCTTGTTGTTTGGCACTTCATTTCATTAAAAGTAGTTAAATATGCTTGTGTTTGTTTTATGATAAACGTTTAGTAACATGCATTCAACAATATGTAGTGTATCAGCACGGCTACGGGAACAGTACATCTATTATAGTATTATTTGTTGGTGTCAGAATTCACTAGCACCTCCTATAAACAATCAGACCCCCTCATTTCCCCCCCAATAATAATTTTCTGGTGCCGCCGCTGCACCTGACCTGACCTGACCTAACCTGACCTGACCTGTCCTGCCTGCCTGCCTGCCTGACAGAGTTTTTCTGGATTACCATTTGTAAATTCTGTTTTTCTGTGGATTATCTTGTTCCCTTTTTCTGGATAGTGTTTTTGCCCTTTCTCCCTGAGTTTATGGATGTTTTGTTAGCTCATTATTTAACCCTTTTTTTTTACCTTCATCTGCATTTGGGTCCATACCTCCTTTATTATTAGTAAACCCTTGACACTGCTGTCGGATACTGAGTTGGTGACACTAATCTTGCTCATACAGCTCACACAAACGAGGAATGTGACTCTGATTGTTTTGTTTCTCTAAATGAATGTACACGCTAATAGACAGTAAAACAAGATCAACGAAGCTTAGTAAAGTCGAGTCAAATACATTTTATTTCTATATCTCTGTTTCACAAATGAAAAAATGGCCTCAAGGGTCTTCATTATCTGTACAGCAAACAACATCCTCTATCCTTAGACCCTTAACCAGGACAAGGAACCAACGAGCTGCCAATCTGTCACAGCTCATAGAGAGGGTGAGAAGGATTATCCAAGAAGGCTTTTATTTCCAGCCTGATTACAGAGCTGGCATTCGTTAACAGTTTGTTGAGACTGCTGACATCCAAGTGTTGATGTCACCACACCAGCACACCACCGAGGAAAATAGAGCTTTGGATACTACAGACTGAGGGCTGAAGGACTGTAAATTCAGTCCAAAAATGATACATTTCATACACAACAGAAAGTGGATCTCCTGGCAAAAATCTGGTATCTGGTTTTGGACCGACTCATCCACCCAGACCTCCATAGGTAGAGTTTGGGCAAATTATACATACAAATTATTTTCATGGGGAGGTAAATGAATTAGGCTTTGTGTTTTTCAAAGGACCCTCCTCCTCTGAAGGATGCAGCTGCTGACCTGGGCCCAACTACAGTCTATGGCTGTGACTCATGTACTCATATACTGCACTCTAGTATGTAGCCAAAGTGACGTACTCTCCTCCGAACATTAGCGTGAATTTGCCCACTGAATACTGGAGACATCACAATATATAAAGGCAGCAAGCATCACTGCTTAGCTTCCCTTTTCTCTTCAGTGAACAGGGATTTGCCCACTGACTTCCTACATAGCAGTCACCTAGATTTTCCCAAACAGCTACCAGCCAGTTCGCAGTCCCCACCCCCTCCTTCTGTTTATTGACAGGACCATGCCCATTTATTCAATTGGAGATTGTCACCTGAGATGGCGCTTCCTTCACAGAAGAACAAACCAATAAATGTTACATAAAAATAGCATGAAAAATAAAATGAACCATAAACAGTCACGCATTCCTGTACTGCACATTTTTTTAAATGTGCATCAGAAGGAATGTGAACAGCAAAACAAAAATAATTATCTGGGCGGTGTCACAGGTACTCAGAATGAAAGAGGTATGAACCCAAATACCAAACCCCCCCCAAAAAACTCAGGGAGGCCACAAGGGCAAAAACACTATAAAAAATAAAGAACAAGTTAATCCAACCGATAAACAGAACTCACAAACAGTAATCCAGAACAAGACCGGGAGACACAGGCAGGTCAGATCTGGGCCCAGTATTTCAAAACTTGTAATCCGGATCAGAATAATCCGGATAATGAAATCCTCCTTTTCTCAGTCATGGATCAAGGTGATCCTGCTGACTTTATCTGAGTATTTCAAAACACTGGCCGGGTGGATCACCGTGATCCCGACCTGGTTGGATACGGATTACCAAGTCTCAAGTCTCCGCCTCCGGATCTGAAACATGGCGGACTACTTCACGGAAGTAGCAGCTGGGAGCGCGACTTTCACGTCAAAAATGTAAGTTTACCGTTGTCTAATGTTTAGCGGTTTAAGGACCATATGAACGCCAGCCAACATATCGTGCTAGCTATATATATGAATTGTCACGTACTGAAAACCAGGCTGTAGCGATCTCTAATTGAGCCGCGGCTGTGCTAACGGTAGCTAACTCGGCTCCATTGACTTACGTGTTAAGCAGCTAGCGGGCCAGCGGTCGCTGGCTTTGTTTACAAATTTTGCGGTCCATGGTTTGATTTACAAGGTAATTAATCTGATGTGCATTATACAATAACTGTTTAAACTAACATTAACCTGTTCGGAGTTTATTAGCGTTACGTCATTGGCAACACAGGAGACTTAAAATAGGCTACATGTGTACAGACCAGACTGCTACAGTGCTTTGGAAACCTAACATTACACTGTGTATATGTGTTGTGTATGAACTATGCAGTTCATTCAGAAGTGTCAGAATGCTACAGTAATGCTGGGAAAACCATGCTGTTGTCATCATGCACACGATTTCTGTGACTATATGATTCCAAATGAAGACAAAGATATTACTCATACTCCTTCCCTTTCTTCTACTTTCAGAGCCCACTCAGCTATTAAGGACAGGGTCTGGATGAGTGCTGGAAATCCTTGGAAATGCTTCAATTGCAGTGATTCGTTGTATGATTTTGAATAAAGTGTTTGAAATTGTAGTTGCATTATTTTCATGTATTATAGCTTGATCAGTGACACAATTACATACATTTTTCCATCCTAATTTGTCCCCCTTTATGTAGAAGGCTCTCACTAAACATAATTGTGGTAATTTAAAGCAAAATAGCATCTGATTTGGTTAAGTGAAATAATCAGTTTGTACACAAACACTTACCAAATACATTGCTGCATGTTTTAAAATCCCATTCAAGAACGTTCCAAGCATTTTAAAAGTGCATTTTTAAGGTTTTGAATAAAGTCAAATTAGTCTTTGTTAAATCAGAAGCATGGAAATGGAAAGTGCTTCAATGTGCAGCATGATATAAACTGACACTTAAAAAAAATGCAAGAACACCCATCACATTGTTTAACCATTTAATTGGAAAAATAAAGGTTAACCACTGTATTGTGTATGGCTCTTCCAGCAGGTCCATCAGGCTGTGGTGGTGGTGGAGGCAGCATGTCAGGATTTCTGCGTAGGGGTCCATCGATGGGAGCCTCCTGAAGTGGCACTCTTCTCGTTTGTGCTATGTTGTGGAGCACAATGCAGGCACAGATGATGCGACAGGCTTTCTGTGGCTCCACACGGAGATAGTTTAGGCAGGCAAATCTGCGTTTTATCACACCATTCAGGCGCTCAATTGTCCCTCTTGTTGTGGCATGGACAGTGTTGTACCTCTGCTGGGAGTCATTGGTGACAGTAGCAAAAGGGGCCATCAGCCAGGGTAGAAGGGGGTAACCGCTGTCACCGAGGAGAATGCCATCTGGGGCGGTCTGCTGGAACCTTTGTAAGAGGTGGCTTGCTCTCAAAATACGGGCATCGTGTACAGACCCAGGCCATCTCACAACGCAGTTGTGATAACGAGGTCAGCATTCCCCACAAGCTGCACATTAATGCTGTGCCGGCCCTTTCTGTTGACATACTCCCATTCCCTGGCATGAGGTGCCTGGATATGCACATGCGTACAGTCAATAACACCAATAGTATTGGGCATCCCCCCCAATGAGAAAAACCTCCTCTTGGTCCTTGCCATTTCTTCATTCTCAGGCCATTTCACAAATTGAGCGCGCACCACATGGCCCACTGTTGCCTTTGTCACCGCCAGTCCATCCCCAATGACTTCAAAGAAGGAACCACATGCATAGAAGCGTAGAGCTATGAGCACTTGCTCCTCCACAGTCAAGGCATGGCTCCTCAGAGTGGCACGTTCAAGATGAGGATGAAGAATATGGCAGATGAAAGCAATATCATCTCGCCCAAATCTGTATCGTGCATAAAGCTCATCATTGGAGTAATTCTCAAGCAGGTTGGGGCGTTCAGCATAGTGTCGTGGCTTATATCTTCTCCTTTGATGTCCGTGTCTGTGTACAATTGAAGTCATTGTCTGTCTCTCCTCCTCAGGCTAAAGGGAACCGTTCTTGCTCAGAAAACCCAATTTAAGCCCCTCCCACTTAACCTGGGACAACATGGAGGCCCAAAGGAGTAAGGGGTTGAATTTCACAGCTGCTGAAACCCATGTATTACTGGAGGGGGTGCGACTAAACTATCACACCTTGTTTGGCACTTTCAGCACCCCTGGCCAGATCAATGTGTCGGCAAAAATTAAAGTGGAAGTTTGGGCTGCCATAACAGAAGAAGTAAATGCCACTGGCAGTGGCCAACTAAGGACGGTGGACCAAGTAGAACTTCGGTGGAAGAACTTAAAACAAAAAGCCACCAAGGACCAGGCAGAAGCAAAGAACCCCCAAACTGGGAACAAGCCCTTCAAAGGTGAGACCTGTTTTCTAGATTTATGTGCACACAGTGAAATTAGTGAATTGAGTAGTACAATTTTTTTATAGTGCACTTTTTTATGTCCCATGTGTAAGACATAAAATGAGTACACATGGGACATAAAAAAGTGCACTATAAAAAAACTACATGTCTTATATGAAATGTGCACTAGTTATAGATTATATTTATATTCATACAGTAAAGCTTACAGATTTATTTAAAGCCACCTCACAATTTCCAATTCTGTGGTATTCTGGAAGCCAAGAAACGACATTTCGTTGTCAAAACTCACTGCTGTTTTTTTGGACAATGACAATAAAAGTCTAATTCTAAATGTCTTAGGTGGTGAATTCTCAGAGGCTGTCCTCGACATCCTTGGAGGGGAGAGTTCCCAGGCCCTCCATGGGATTTTGCCAGCCAGTGTTGGGGAGCCAGCTGACGAGCCACTCAACCTGTCAAGTGAGTATGTTTTCCTCACACCTGTGGAGGCTCCAGAGGGTGAACCATCAACGAGCACCAGCATTACGCCACCTGATCCTCGTCAAGAGGTTCGCGTTCCAGAGCCAGAAAGACGGAAGAGGCATGCCAGTAGTGAGGACGCTTATGAGAAGCTGCTCAAAATGGAGACCGAGAGGGCGATCAAACAAATTGAACTTGCCAATGAACAAATCAAACTAACGCTGCTTCAGCAAAGAAGAGACAAGACAAGCCGAGCTGAAGATAAAGCTGCTGGAAAAACGTCTCACCTCTGAGCTTGTTTAGGTCCTGTTTTAGTTGGTGGGCACATTATTTGAGATGTCTTTGTTTTGCTATAATTGATTAAAGTTTGTTTGGACCCTGCATTCTCGTCTTTGTCTAACTAAATGTATGTTGTGTGTTTTGGTACACATGTTAAAATGTTTCTCACTAGACTGTGAGAAATAGGTCTGTATTTGTCACTCTTATTTTTAGCAGTTTCAGGAAATATAGCCAAACAATTTTGCTACTCCTTAAATGTTCTTAAATAACTATTTGTTTCAAGTAATGCACTGACAAATTAGATTAAGTGTAACGAACATCTTGAGTAACGATATCTAAGAAGTGGAGCTGAGACATTGTCAATCCAAGTCAAATCCACCTCTGAGGTGGGATCCAAATGATCCTGAAATTTTGGTATCAAGCTGATCCAGATCTCTGCCTTAAGTTTTGAAATACCCAAATCCAGCCTTTTATCTGGATTCAAGGGAGGATTGGATTACCAAAGCTGAATCCTGATCTTCAGGATTCTCTGGATCTGTGTTGAAATACCCTGTTTTCAGATCAGGGGTCCGTTTCACAAAGCAGGTTTAGTGAAAACCTTGAGTTAGTTAACCCTGAAATGAGGGAAACTCTGGTTTTTCAGTTTCACAAAGCCAGTTCAGCATAAATCTGAGTCAGTTACCCGGGTAACATGCTCCGTGAACCTAACCTGCTCGCTAGCAGGTTTGCTTCAACAAACCCTGAGTTTCTCCCTACATGTCTCCGCCTTTTTCCAGAATCTGAACCAACTCTGAAAAATTGTGCCGTCCTTTCATCGTCAACCTAATCGATACGGAAATAAAAGTGATTCTAGCAGCTTTGCGTCGGTAGAGGATTTTGATTACCTTTCCTTCCAATCACATTAGATATTATCTAAACAATATTCTCCGACATTTTCAACATTACTTACCACTACACTGCGGAGGTAGTGTTTTTGCGAACGGGAGATTTATGAAATGTTTAAGTACATTTCTGTGTTGAAATACCTGCTTATATTTACTGTTTAATATGTGAAATTTGATTAAAATCATATGCCTTAGTCAACGTATTTGCGCAGTATTCTTATGCTTAATTTTCAACTGAAGCCACTTTCTTTCTGTGCCTGGGGGGATTACACCCAATAAAAATAATGATTTATTAGTTGCGCTACTTTGTGAACTAGGGAAGTTGAACAGCTGTCACCTGCACCGTAGGCAGCGTTGCTAACCATTACACCACAGTGTCGCTGAGCAAGTCTGAAAATAAAGACTTATTACCTTTAGATCAATAGACGGTTTCATTCAGTTATACACATTAGATCGGGCAGTAATTGTCTGCCACGCCAACTATCGCTACTTTGCTGCAGTTACGGTGCTCCGCTTTCTCTGGATTAGCTCATTTTCTACATAAACACTCGGTAATATTTAATGACGCTCTCCCCGTTGCCATGGTGAATCGTAGTATCGGAGCTCCATTGATGATGGCTTTGTAGAGTCGGCAGGCACGCGCGTAACTCGGAGTTTACATACTCAGAGTTGAGTGAACTAATTCAAAACCGCTGTTCTGAAACTGAAAACTCAGAGTTGCCCATCTCAGAGTTGTTCAACTCAGAGTTCAGTTTGTTGAACCTGCTTTGTGAAACGGGCCCCAGATCACGATTTAATCCAATCCGACCAGGATAATCCAGTCGGATCACTTTTGAAATACTGGGCCCAGGTGGTGGGTATACATCTGGGGATACAACAGACGACAGAGCAAAGACAGACAGGAAACACACAGACTAAATACACCTGGGGCCTGTACTACGAAGCAGGATTTGTGCTTAGCGAGGTAACTTAAGCGTTAACCCTGGGTTTTCCGTCCTACGACGCTGGTTCACTTCTTACCGGGGTGGATCGCCATGGTAACTGTGGAGCTAACCTGCTCCGGAGCAGGTTATGTTCCTGATAAGAGATCAACGTGGAGAAACACACCGCCTACTGACCAATCAGCTGTCTTGGTGCGCGGATATAAAAAAAAAAGAAGCTCGGTGGATCGTGAGAGGGTCTCGTAGGAGAACTACAGAGTGTACAGAGACCGGCAAAACCCTTTTTCTGTCCCTGACGATGTTTTATATGAGGGATACAGATTCTCATCGGAGGGAAAGACTTTTTTGTGTCAGCGTACAGCCTACTTACCACTTTGAATTATGTTTTTATATTTATTCGATTTGCCGAAGTCCATTTTACACCGCCGGGATTGCAGCTGAAAGAATGAGGCTGATATTGTCATAAACCACGTTATAAGAATACATCCAAGCAACACATTATGTGTTCGGCCTTTTATTGCGGAAGGACATCATAAGAGTTAAAGGGATGAGAGAGAGCGACGACATGATTTAAAAGACGGCCACAGGCTGTCTGTGTATCGTTGGCATGGAGACAAGTCCCCATACACGTGTTGACCCAACCAAAACACATACCGGCTGCGGCCCGGGGGCAGCCTATTGAGTACCGCTGCCCTATAGTTAACGGAGATCGTCAAGAACTAGGACCAAGCGGAAAACGGCCGCTCAAGCTAAAGCCTGTTTCCCTTAGTTTAGACCGCCCACAAGCTCCTCGATTGGCTCTGCACACTGGCCTGTGAAATGCGACAAGCCTGGCCGTTGCAAATTGTGCAAAATCAATGCAACCACCACCCTCTGTGAGAAATGCGACATGCTTCACTGAGGAAAGACATTGTTTCAAATCTTTCCATTTGGCCTAGGCTTAACTGCCACACATGTTGATAACAATGGTTTAAACATGGTCCTGAGAATACAAACGTTTTTTGTTATTACACTTTTTTTGTGTTTACATGTTTACAAGTCTGTTGCTCAGTTTTCTACAGCTACAGTAATGTATTAAGACCTCCAATATGAGGTAGTTTTTATTTTTATTCAATTTTATTCAAACTTTTGCAGATGTATTCATTTTTGTGTTGGAAAACAAATATGAAAAGAAAATGTTTTTACACCTAAGAGGTAAAGTTAGAATCTTTGTTACCAGACAGAAAAACATGAACAGAAAAAGACTGTAGCTCAGTTTTCTACAGCTACAGTGGCTTGTTGAGAAGACCTCCAATGTGAAGGTTATTCCATTTGCAATTTGTTTTTATTGTGAAATAAATCAAATTTTTGCTGTTAAAGGTTTTGTTGTTAAACCTAAGAGATAAAGTTCTAATATTGTGGAAACGCAAATAAAAAGACAAAGCTTTGTTATCAAACCAAAAAAGACTAAGGATGACTTATTTTCAAATGAGGAATGAATTTACCATTAACACCCACTGACAGATCTTTGACACTAGGGAGTGTTATTTTGAGAAAAAATGTCAGAAATGTGTTCTATATGGTCTTTTAGTCTGTTTAATGTCCCCCACAATTTCCATGATGGATAAATTATCTAGGTTCTTAACGCCCAATGTGACATATATGTAACATTACAGATCTCTGACAGTAGGGGTGGTATTTTGAAAAAAATGTCAGAAATGTGTTCTATGTGGTCTATTTAGTCAGTGTTATGCCCCCCATAATTTTCCTTTAAGGAGAAATGTGTCCGGGTTCTTATTCAGATCTACACAAATCAAATGAGCTCCTCTCCTCACCTTTAATGCGCCAGGCGAGGTGCAGTGCAAGTTTCGTCACTTGACAACCGAATGACGCTCCCACCATGCGCACCACGCACTGTGCGTAGGGCACCAAGTGCTGAGGGGGCACCAGAAATATTATGAAAAATCATCATAGTCATAATAATTATAATGCCGATATTATATCACTATAGAAATTGTAGGCACATTTTAGGCATGTCTATCACCAAACAGGGTCAGGGCGCACAGCAGTAGACATAATGGTAGCGAGAACCCGGTGCCCGCACGAGCCGGCCGGGAAATTCATCATCATCATCACCGTCTTCATCATCTGCGCTCCACAGCTGCACCGGATTCCCTGTCCAACACCAGAACGGCGGGACACCGGGACCTCGCACTCCGCTCCAACCAGCTGCAGCCCCAACTCCGGTTCCAGCTCCCGGCAACAGACTGCCGAGGCGCGAGACCAGCACGAGCTGCTGTATTTTTTTTGTAAAGATTTCTTCAGGCATAGACGCATTTTATTAGCAGTGGATAGATATGAAAAACAGGAGAGAGAGGGAGGTGTGACATGCAGCAAAAGAACTTCGGATGGAATTTGAACCGGGGTCGGCAGCGTATGCGTACGTGTAACATACATGGCATGCGCTCTAACCATTCCGCCACCTGCGCGCCCCTAAATCACTTTTTTTTTTTTGGGGGGGGGGGGGGGGGATAATAAAGGAATTCTGCTTAGGGCACCAAAATGGCTAGCGGTGGCACTGGACAGAAGACAGCAGCAGCAGTAGCGCCAGACAGCCAAACTTTTCCCAGGATGAAAAGTTTCAGCTGTGTTAATTCAGTCAGGCTGAGTTTCCGTTATGCGTGCCATCCGCCTTTGATCTACGTGACAATCTATATAGATATAAATTCACGTGTTGATTCAATTAGTTGCATTATAGTGTTTGTTGTGATTATTTATTGCATTTAAATGTGCCTGGAACTGTGGAAAACTGCCTGTGAGGTCTTGGTGATGTGAGCGCACAGCGCGCCGGTGTGCCAAAGAGTACACCAGGTTGGAGCTGGTGGGCTTTCGGCGCAGTCTCGGCAAGGCTTTTTGCCATGAAAATTCCACTGCGCCAAGCTGAATATGTGATGCCTCCCCCTGCTGCGCCGCCACACCCATCTTGGCGCAGGCGATCCACCAAACTGCCAAACTGACCGTGCGCAAGGCTGCACTGGTCGAAACTTGCATTGCACCGCCTCCGCCACCCTGCGCCACGCCACAAAACTAGGGCCCAATGTCTCCATAACAGCAGGCTTGCTAACCTGTATTGTCTCCCCAAAATAAAAGAAAACCATGGTAGTGTGGTAGCAAGTCTGCACTTCTGAAGCTGTGGAAGTGACGCCGTGGTAGCCACCTGCCAATCACAAGGTAGCCCCGCCCTAAAGCATACCCTGCTTATGGTCTATTGACCCGGCTGCTGCTGGCTCTCCATCACTTCTCATCCTTCTCGACCTCACCACAGCATTTGACACAGTGGACCACCACATCCTCCTACACCACCTCCACTCCTCCATTGGACTCTCTGACACTACCCTGGCCTGGTTCACATCATATCTCACGGACAGAACAGAGTATGTATCCCTGGGTGGGGCTAAATCGGACACACACTCTGTCACCTGTGGTGTCCTTCAAGGATCAGTCCTTGCCCCCACCCTCTTCACGCTGTACATGCTCCCCCTCGGTTGTGTCATCAGCCGGCATGGAATATCTTCCACTGCTACGCTGATGACACCCAACTCTATATCAAAACAAATCCAACTCCCTCTGCAGCCCTTTCCACACTTTCCACCTGCCTGGAGGAGATAAAGGCGTGGATGATGGCTAACGTCCTGCAAATAAACAGCTCAAAAACGGAAGCCATTCTTGTTGGCACTATCACCAGCTTCTCCTTCTCCAGCCACGACATCCACCTCTCATCCTCAGTCACAAACCTAGGTGTCAGAATGGACCCTCACCTGACTTTTGAGGCCCACATTAAACATCTGTGCAAAACGTCCTTCTTCCACCTCAGGAACATTGCAAAACTCCGCCCCATACTCACTCTCCCCAATGCCGAAAAACTTGTCCACGCCTTTGTCTCCTCCAGGCTGGACTACTGCAACGCACTCCTCATCGGGATCCCCAGCAAGAACATCCAGCAGCTGCAGTACATACAGAACTGTGCTGCCAGGATCCTGCTGGGGGTGCGGAAGTACCACCACATCACACCCATCCTCAAATCCCTCCACTGGCTTCCTGTCCAGTACAGGATTGAATTAAAAATGTACCTTCTGTCCCACCAGTGCCTCCATGGCACTGCCCCCCTATACCTCAAACAACTGATCACCCCCCATTCCTCCTCACGCCATCTCCACTCTGGACAAGCCAACCTCCTCCAGCCTCTGAGGACAAGGCTTCGAACAATGGGCGACCGCGCCTTCTGTTCAGCCGCACCCAGTCTGTGGAATGCACTTCCTGTCCATCTAAGGGCCCAACAGACTGTAGACTATTAAAAAAGGCCTTAAAACTCATCTTTTTAGAAAAGACTATGGCTAAACTGCTATTTTAATGTTTACTCTGCTAGTTTTAAAGTCTATTATGCTGTTTTTTTTATCCTTTTTTGTTGTTGTTTTATGTACATTGTAGCACTTTGAGGTCACTGAGCTGATGTAAAGTGCGTTATAAATAAAATGTATTATTCATTTATTTAATTAAATGGACCATGTTATGGCCTAGGGTAGCCAGAACAATAATGAGAGCGGAGGCATGCGCATACAATCAAAAAGGTGATTTATTTCAAAGTAGGTGGGCGATCCGAGTCGGCAAAGACCCGGTCAGTAATCAGTGTTGTCTGCCTAAGAGCCGAGAGGGAGAGAGAATTAAGGGAAACATTAACACCAAAAACAGCCTGCCGGCTGGCTGTCACTCCTCTCCCTATAAGACGAAATCCCTTTCAAAAATGGCATAACTAAATCTTCTCTTTCCCAATTTAAACTAATAATAATTCCAACATTAAGTATTTGGCCAATTTCACAAATTTTACCTCCTGAGAGCATATAGGTAACTTGCACTGCCCACCCCCAAGTTGCACACAAAATATCCACTCAACCTTAACATCACATTAAACCCGTCCTCCTTGCCCCTGATATGCTTGATGAGAAGATTGTAGGGCTGGAGAAAGAGGCACCAGCGCATCAATCTTTCATTGGGGTTTTGGAACAAGTGGAGAAACGTCAGCGGTTTATGGTCACAATAAATGACAATACGAGTTAAGCTCCCACCAACATATACCTCGAATGTCTGCAGAGCCCATATTAGCGCGAGCGCCTCCTTTTCGATAGTCGAGTAATTCAACTGGTAGGAGTTGAATTTACGAGAAAAGTAGCTAATAGGCTTCTCTTTCCCAGCCTCGTCGTCCTGCTACTGTTACTAGAGTTACTCTTGTCTGGTAAATGACAACCCTGCTGAAAAATGAATATCCTAAGTATATTAAATTTCAGTAAATGCGAGTGTACTTGCAGATAGACTACTCATCCGTATACTTCAAATGTGTTAATGATGATTAAACTTGAAGTTTGCTATTTTGATCTCAGCATATTTTTAGTTGAATTTAAGAAAAGCACAGTTTAAAGTCTATTATGTCAACTTTTATGTGATTAAAATGGAACAACTTCAAGTTTACACCGTATCTGTACTAATATACTGTACAGGCTTAATGAATGAAGGAGTATATTAAAAATGTATTGAGCGTCTTGCTGAATGTGTCATGTCAGCATATATTGCTTAGATACAACAAAAGTACAATTTAGTAATTTGAACAGTCTCTCTAAATTAAAGTCACTGTGAGACATGATAAAGAAGTCACACCAGCTTGTCGTTTAATTTGTACTATAGGGGAGGGAGGTATATAGAGGTCCCAGGCAGAGGGCCAGAGTCTATAAAAGAGGGCGGAAAGCTCATCGGAGGCCTAGGGTGCAGTCGAACAGTGTTGTGCCTGAACGCGCTCATTGAACGATACGCTCATGAACGATACGCTCATGAACTTGTTCATATTTTGGTCGAACGTGAACTGAATATACTGTACTTCTGCCTGATGAACTTTACTGTGAACGCGTTCATTCTGGTGTCTGTGAACGGCACGCTCTCTCAGTTAAACTTCGTTGGGTGCCAGATTTGTATAGAGCATTCCAGGCAAAAAACAGGCTAAAACACATTGTAAACAGGCATTAATATGTAGCGAAACACCCAATCTGGCAACACCAGCCGCGGGTGTCGCACCGCCGCATACGTCATCAAAACAAAAAACAGCATGGAGGCGACAGCAACGTGAAGGGGACAAAGTACCAAGCAGGAGTCGTATTCTCGTTTAAAGGAGTTTAATGACAAGGTCGTGGTGAGGATGGGACAGCAGCAAAGTGTTAAAGCAACAATGGGGAAATGCTGTCCCCTCAATTTTAATGTAAACCCTGGTTGGATAAGGATTTTAAAAAATGCTAAATGTGAGTGGATAGTGATAATAATTGAATGGTATTTTTTATTTATTTCAATTATGTTACAAATTTGACAAAAATGAAACTAAAACCACAATTGAAATGTAAATACAGCAAACAGTCCAACAGGAAGGAGGAGCTGCTGGACCTGAAGCCGGTCAGTGAACGAGTTGCTTATAAAACCAACAACGTGCAGAAGTGGACGACATTTTTTGTAGTCCATTATTGTAGTTTCTCCAGCACAGACGCACATCAATCACCGGTGCCGATCATCAGCTGTCAATCATCAGCCGCATTATAATGGCGTAGCTTAGTGAAAGTCCGGTCAGATTCTCTGAGCACTGCGGTCATCTTTTCCTAAATCCTTTTGAGTTCTCCTTCCAACTTTCCTTAAACCGGTGACGTTTTCTCCAGAGGTCAAGGAATAGGAGTTAGGAATAGGAGTTAGGAAAAGGAGTTAGGAATAGGAGTTAGGACCTTATTTTTTGACTATTCGACTGCACCCCTATACTACAAAGAGTGTTCAACATACCAAGGTATCTTTCAGTTATCCAGCTTAAGTAACCCTAACAAAGGCAATCGGAGATAAGCGATCATACAAAGCTGGTTATCAACTTGTTAAGTCAACCCAGGGTTTCCCTGTCGAGCTATGTCGAGCGTGTGCTTGACCAATCACAAACATGGATCAGTCTACGGGCAGCAGAGCAGCATATTTCATGTACGAGGAGCAAACCATAATCTTATAGAAATACGAAGAAGTTAATCTAATCTACAGGTAAAAGGCAACAGTTTCATCTGCCAAATTCAGGAAGCACAGCTGGCAAAACTCGCCAAATGTGTGGATGCATAATTCGTATTAATAGTATGAAAGGTCCCCTATTATACTGTTTTTCATCTATTCAACACAGCTGTCAGAGGTCCAACAACACTGGATTCAATATGCATTGCCCCAAACCCATCCATGGTCCTGAATTTCAGCTGTCTAAAAGTTGCTCAAATGAGCTCTGCTGAGAACAGGCTGTTTCTGTGCCTGCACCTTTTAATGCTAATGAGCTCCGTCTGTCATCACCTACTTGGAGAGAGATGGAGAGGATGCCGCTTACGCTAGCGGTAGCATGCGCCAATGTTTACGTGGATGTATCGCTATGGCTCGCCTGTGCGGCTCAGGTTAAGTTGCTGGGTCCCGTATGGTTGGGACAGATCCTTTAGCAGTCCAATGTGAAGTGGTTAGCACACACATACAAGCTAACACGGACCGTAGCCGGCACATTGTCATTAAAAATGAAACGCAACCACTGTCTCTTCGGTTCTTCACTTATGTTGATTTGTACAACCAACGACAGAGCAATCTGTGTGTCTCATTGTGAAATACCGCTATCTCACTGCTGTCTCACCGCAGGACACACCGAACTTCACCTCGGTGATGAACGCCCCCTCTCGGATGTCTCCTATCATCAGAGGAGTTCGGCCTATGCAAATGACTCCCTTCATTATGTAACGACCAGAGCTGAATCTGAACAGCCTGTCGGAGTGCTTGTTTTCCTCATTCTGGGAGTTGACAGGCTCAGGGAGGACCAGTTTATAGGTGTAGAGACCAGAGAAAACCTGTTTATCATAATATCAATCCATCCATCCATTGTCTACCGCTTATCCTGTATTCAGGGTCGCGGGGGCGGGGCTGGAGCCGATCCCAGCTGTCATTGGGAGAAGGCAGGGTACACCCTGGACAGGACGCCAGTCTATCACAGGGCCGACATGTAGAGACAAACAACCATTCACGCTCACATTCACACCTACGTGCAATTTAGAGCCATCAATGAACCTATCCCCATCCTGCATGTCTTTGGACTGTGGGAGGAAGCCGGAGAACCCGGAGAGAACCCACGCTTACACAGGGAGAACATGCAAACTCCACACAGAAGGAACCCGGGAATTGAACCCGGGACCCTTTCGCTGTGAGGCGAAAGTGCTACCCGCTACACCACCGTGCAGCCCTTTATCATCATATGGGACCTTTAATACTATAAAACTAATAATAATATGATTGCCCCATCATAAGGGAACTACTAGAAAAACCCAGGGTTAGCGCTTAAGTTACTTCGCTCAGCCCAAATCATGCTTCGTAGTACAGGCCCCTGGGCCCTCCAATTTCCGTTAATTCACCTGAGAGTGAGAGCAGCTGAGATCATGTTTGCTTGCTGTGGTATGTTCCTTTTTAAATATGTCTAAAAGCATGATTTTAATTATTAAAATGTCCAATTAAATAGTATTAAAATGCATTATTAAAGGTATTAGTTTTTCTAGATTCTGCATGTTCATGAGGGATTCTAATTGCTTGGAGTGATTGGATTATATGCACATCAGCCAAGAAGCCATTTTAAATGGGTTCTTTAGTCCTTTTCTGAAATAATATTACTTTTTTATAGATTCCAGTCACTTGCAACAAGCCAGGACTTTTAGAGGAGCCAGACATTGTTTTTTCCCATGTTATTAGGTTTTAGTGTACTTCTTAACTGTTTTATTTACTGGGCCATCCGTTACATTCTTTGTGGGGTTTTCTGTCATGTCGGGGGGGTGGGGGGGGGATATAGTAGCCATCTTGCATGTGTGTTTTTGTAGCGTGGTTTAGTTCAATTAGCTTGCTGGGAATAGGTCAATTTGAGTGTTTTTAGAACCAGTTTGATTTGGTTCATGTCTAGTGGTGGGTTCTTTTATACTTTACCTATGTAGCTGTTTGGTGACAACTTTACTGATTAGGCTCTACACGAACCACCCTCGGCGTGCAGTTCAGCCCACATTGGTTACTTTCATTGTAATCGTTACTCAACCCTTCCCATAGTCCATGGTCTTGCTGTTTGTTATGATTCTATCCAGGATAAATCAAATTTATATTTTTCTATACGCGGTCTCTGGTTCCAGTTTATTCTGGATTTTATATTAAATAGCACCTGGTCACATGATGATAAATTGTCTTGATCATGCAGTAGTTAAGGACAATCTACAAAACCATCTTTATCTTAGCATTTATTCAAAGAGGCCATAAGGGCAATCTTCATATTGGTCAATCACTCTTGCGCCTAAGTGGGGAGAATCAGGATCGATCCAGATCCGCAAGGCAGGATGTTGTTGCCTATGATTGAGGTGTATTTTTCTGCAGCCACTGGTTCAACTGCAATGAGCCTTTGAATTGCCTTTGAATTGTGTTACATTGCAGTCCAATACAGCACTCCATAGAGTTGTTTTAGAATCTGTCAACAACACAATGGCACATTTAAACAAGGGTGAATTTATTACACCGGTGCTGTACTGAGTTGCAGTCAATAGTGGGCAATTGATTTTTATTTTACTGATCAAAGCAGAAATCTTGCCAGAGAAGAGGAAGCATCCTTGGTGAAGCTTGTGTCAACTTGCATCCTTGTTATATTTAGAAGTGACCTTTCCTCCAGCCTGGTGATATTTTGCATAATTCAAACTCAAAGGCAGCATTACTGAAAGTAAAGCTAACTGTGAGAATGTGGAGAAAACATCACATTTCTGTTGTATTGTACCCTACTGTATAACATTATATTGTTAGTAATTAAAATGTTGCTTGTACAGCATCTTTAGGATAAAAAGTGCTTTTCAGTAACATCAACACAGAAAACAGGAATAACAAGCATACAAGAATAAACGTACAAAAGCAACGCATAAGAACACATAAAGCATACAGTAAAGGAGCTGCTCTATGACACATTTTCTCCACTCTTTTATTTCAGACCTATTTCAAACATTTTTGAAATAGGTCTAAAATAGTCCAGAAAAGATCGGGGGGGGGGGGGGGGGGGGGGGTGGTTAAACCTAAATACAAGCTGTCTTAAAGTGATCAGGGACTCACAGGTCTGTCATAGTGACTACAGCAGTGCCAATTGACAAGTAAGACCTCTTGAAAGAATTGTGTTGAACAGTGTTTGGGTTTTTGCTCTATCAATCAAAAATCCTTACCAGCATAAAAACGTGTGTGTGTGTGTGTGTGTTTGCGTTCATTCATCATGTTTATTAATGCATACAATCTCTAACAGATGATTCAATGTGTTTGTATAAAATATATAAAACCACAAGCGCATGTCCTGCTCACTTTTGAGATCAAGGCTACACCTCTACCTGTGGAGCCTCTGTGTATCAGGTGAGGATCATATTTCAAGAATGTTTCACTGGAGTCCCGCCCTCACTCTATTCACCAAAGGAAAAAAAAAAAAGTTAAGAAAACCTCACGTCTTTTGAATCCAAAGGTCAGAACTGAAGCACATTTGCTTCCCATATGGACTCTCACACCAAGACAGGGAAGGTTTATCTCCAACCACACAAAGCTGGAAAAGTGAGTACATAAGAGATTTAACCTTAGCTGTTTTCCAAGAGCATGTATGAGCCTGATATGACACAGCCTTGTTTTGTAGCAGCGGATAATAATTGCTTTGTGTTATGGTTACAGAAAAATATAATCACATCAACCTCATATGAGCATTGTAATGAAACTGAATTGAAGCAATAGTAAATAGAAAGATAGACATAAATATACTATAAGCTATTATTTTGTCCTGGTTTTGCTCAGATTCCACAGTTCTGCTCTGAGGGAAGAGCTGGATTGCATATGAACAAGTTGAAACACAACACGTTTTCCACATTCCTGTGCAGCACTGACAGCGGCGTGCTCATGCTGTTTCCTATTACTGCAGAGACTTCAACCTGAAACTCAACCATCACACTTATAACCTGAAACCATATAGAAATGCAAAGTGTCCATTGCAAATAATATGCTGGACATGATTGAGTACATGAAACATGAGGTGCTTTGAGTAAGAATATTTAATATATAATCCTGTAACATTTGTCCCTTTAAAGCTCTGTTAAGTTCATAAAGACAGCCACACATTCCCTCTTTTCTTTCTAAGGAAGGACTGAGGTGATGTGGACTTGCGCATGAGTGGAAACCACAGAGAGTGCGTGATTAATGTTTACCTGTCTGCGTCACATGTGGGAGGGTTGAAACTGACAATCCCATTCACAGGGAAAAGGTTTAGGTTGGGGTTGGTGCATGTGTTCCAGGAGCAGAAGGTGGACTTCATGTGAGAAGTTTTATTCATCATTTGTTGAGTCTGTTCTCACCTTTTCTATGATCTGCTGGTTTGGCAATCTCAACCTCGCTAATAAAAACAGACTAAGTAGCACCATTAAACAGTGCCGAAAGATCATCGGCATTGACCTTGAAGATCTAGGTCATGTTCATCAAGCCAGGTGTGCTCGGAAGGCAAAGGCCATACTAGCAGATCCGGAACATCCTCTGAACAAGGTGTTCAGACTATTACCTTCAGGAAGGGGGCTGGCTTTTTCTAGGAAGGCCAGGTCGAATAGATACCTAAGATCGTTTGTTCCATCAGCTGTTAAATATCTGAATCAGCTGTAGTTGATGATTTGGTGTAACTTGCAGGTTACAAGTTTTTACGATGTATTCTGGAAATTCTCATACTGTTATGTTTTATTTTTATGATGTACTTTTATTTATTTACTATTGCGTTGTGTGTTGTCTGGTGTGTTTGTTGTGCTGGCCACTGTTGTGCACTGAATTGCCCTTTGAGGGACATTAAAGCTTATTCATTCATTCATGTAGAGGAGGAGAAAAGTATGTGATCCATCATAAGCTTGAGCTAATATATGTGCCATAGATATATTCACATTGCAGCCAGTGTTATCCTGAACTGTCATAACGAAGATTACCATATTGAAACCATAGTTCTATAAGCACAGCCTGAGCCATCTCCTGGGCTCTATGAGTATTAGGGACTGTTCGGTATTTATGGAATGGACCACCGGAGGAAAATAGGGAGGGGGGATTATGTCTTAATATTCTTTATTGAGGGTGGGTCACCCAACAATTTTTAGTTGGGGGGGTTCCTCAGCTTTTGTCATGAAAATTGCAACATTTCAAATTTAGTATAAAAATACATCTCAGCAATAAATTAATTTGTGTAAAGTTTTTTTTGTCTTGTATTGCGGGAGGACAGCGCGAGAGGGAGACATGCTTTAAAAGAAGACTCAAACCTGTAACCGCTGCAGGGAGCCTCGGTAGATGGGGCTGTAACTCTACCACTGAGCTATGAGCACACTTAACACATTCATTTAACCAGTTAGATCTAGTAGTGCCCTCATGATGCGATGTCATAATATACAACTATTAACGTCACTCAGTATTTGTGATGTGACATATTGAGTTGATAAACTGTCCGGGGGGGGGGGGGGGGGGGGGGGGGTCATGTTAAAATAAATTATATTGCATGAAGTGACCAGAGGTCCAAAACTCCCTCGGGTGGGTCTTAAAATAAATAACAAACAGTCCCTTAACATTTTCCAATCACGAGCATCCATTCACCCACCACAAATTTGCAGTGTAGCTGGGTGCCAACCCAAATATCCGTGGATCCTATAGTATATAATGCAGTCAACATTGCTGCTTGACATTTTCACCCATCTCAGCACAAACAGATATTGTCCACAGTGGAGAAGTAGGGATACATAGCCAAACAACGTATATAGCTGGTATGTATGTAACTGGTATGTATGTAACTGAACAGAGAAGAACTATGGTCTAACCCTGCAGGGCTCAAAGACAAGCAGCAGACACCCTGTACACCCCAATACCCAAGTAATTAGGGAGTATGCAGCACACATCCCACCCTTTTCTGGTTCATTCCAGATGTTCAAACCTGGACATATCCCAACATATCCAAGATAAAACCGTATGAGTGTGTGCAGATACCAATGGCAGTGTGTACCTAAAGGCTTGGGAGATGTACTCACAAAGCCAGTCCTACAGCCATATCTTGGATCAGGTTTTACCAGCCAAACCATCCCGAAACACACCCAATGGCTTTTCAATGCAATTGATGGTGGCAGTGAATTCAACATAACATACCCACATATGACCTGGACTTAGCTGGCCCTTTTCTGCATGGGGTGGAAGCCAAAAAGAAGCAGCTTTATAATACAAATTAAAGAACTGCTGAAGTTATTGGGAACAAAGGAGGGATTTGGTCCTAAGGTAGGCCTGCTGAGGTCCCCACGAAGCAGCAAGCAGGTGGGCTACACTGAGAGAAGTTTATACATTCTTAGCCAGGTCAGTGCAAACAATGAAGCTGTCTTGAATGACAATGCCTTAAGAGAGGAGCACTCCAGAGGCTTAAAGGGAGACACGCATCACTGCACAGTCCCAACTGCACAGAACAGTGGATCTAGCGTATTTCTTCGCACCTGCATTGGAACCCAGAGCCCATTGCCATGGAAAAGGCAATGCGGGAACCTATTCTAGCCACCTGGATGGTCTGCACCACTTGTAGTTATAGCCCAACCCTCCTCAACACTTCCCTCTCAGGAGCCATTCCTGGAGAAGATGGCTCAGACTTGGCAGCATCCCTATTACACCTGCCTCTTGAGAGAGAGCACCCCAGACCTGGTCTCAATCCCCAGGGGTAGATTGTTCTGCTGTGCCAGGCAGTACCATAGCAGACAGTGGGTGTCAGTCCACTTCCGCTTTCCCATCCTGGGAATATGGAGAGTCTTCAGAAACAACAGGGGCTCTACGGCCCACAACCACAGGCTCTCCACAATCCGGAACTGGGTAGTGGTTCCCTCCCTGCCAGTTGATGCAGGGGTTTGTTAGACCTCACCAACATGTGCGTCTTCTGTATAAGAGGCCTGAAGTGTTGAAGGGCCAAGAACACTATAGCTGGAGGAGGTTGTTGCATTGAGCCCCCATTGGGTCCATACATCCCTTACTACTTTACCCAGACATATCCCTCCCCACCCTGTCAAGTACGCATCAGTAAAATGTCTCAGCAGCTGTGTTCCCTGCAACATGTGTGGTGGGGACCCATGCTATTGCAAGTCATTCTGCATGTGCAGGAGCCCTTAAACCCCAGCACCAGCATGATGATTGATTTCATCACTACTTTCTCTGCAACAGTTGCAGCAGGGCTGTCCTTCTGTGGTCTGACAGAATGGCCTGCAGTCTGAACGGATCAAGCACAACCCCTTTATACTCTCATATACTAATCTGTTGGTGTGGAAGGGTGCTGCTCCCCCTCCTAACGGCAGATATGGCTCATTAATTTCAGCAGGAGGGTTGGCAGCAATAGCCCAAGACACCCTGCCACAAAGTTCATCACAAATGGGAAGCACAGTGAACATCAGAAGTGGGAAGACCCGCAGTAAAGATGTTGGCTGGAGGCTGATATCCAGGGAGCTGGTGTCTCAGCGGGGATGACCAGAGGCAGCAAAGGAATATCAGTGGCAAGAGCTGGGAATTTGACGCCAATAAATCTCAAGCTCCAGCTTGCTCTGGTTACAGCAAAGCATCACATTACAGTGTTGGAAGTGATCCCACTGCTGTCGGCAGACAGCATTGGACAGTGCTTGGCAGACTCTTTGTTGCTGTTTCCGAATGCATGCTTGTGATTGGAGGAATGTATTATTCAAAGAGTTCTGTAGAGGGTGGAGCCTATGTGACTTCCAATGAACATCCACTTACTCTGTCATTAAGCATATCTCGCTCTCTCTTCTCAGAAATGGAAGCCGGTGTGGTTGTCTCTGTTTCCCCCCAGTAGTAGTGGAGTGGGTCGACTGGAGATCCAGGATATGGGAGGTAAAGTTCCAACAAATCAGCACTTAAGTCTCATTTTATACCAATAATTTGGTGAGTACAGTTATTTTCATATAGTACTATACCCTGATGCTGATTTTTATGGTTCAACCACAGACTGTATATAAGTAAGGTACGAAGTCATCGTGACATCACCCATTGGTTTGTGAACTATGGTCATGAAGCCTCGAGTTGGCATTTTGGCCGTCATCATCCCGGAATGTGTGCAACCAGAGAACAGAAGCGACCATATTTAGACTGTGGAGGAGCGACAGGTGGATCAGGTGAACAGTACACCAAGCAGCATTTGAATTCTACCATTAATGACACATAGGATGTTTGTCAATTTAAAAGATCATTTTTGCAGTCAAGAAAGTCTCCGTTTGTCTGATCTCTCATCTCACTCAATGTATGTCACCAACACAACCGTTAGCTTGGTCTACCAGCTAGCTAGTTAGCTAACTTAGCTATGTTCCAGTAATCACTAATGTACGTTATTTTACCTGATGACTTTTATCCAGCGACTCTTTTTATCAGCCGGGAAGAGAAAGAACAAGCAAGACCTGTTGTTAGTGTGAGTAACGTTACATCGTGGGACCAAACACAAAGGTATCGTAGATTGAGAGAGAGACGCCACTTTTGACACTTTTAGAAGTCATCTTTCTAATAATATATTTTCACAGTCTTATTCCAACAGTTATATGACAAAATGTGACTTTCTTAGCACGTTAAATGATCATTCATCATATGTGTAATTCATGGTACAATTCAAAGTGATCAAAGATTGTGTCTACCGTACATATTTTTTCCATGGTGAGGACCCATGGTGGTCCACTTGAAGGGGGCAGGACTTGACCTCTATATAAATTTTTCATATCACATCATGGGAAGTGAAACATGAAGCCATACGAAAACAATGATCAAGAGGAGATTGTGACAGTCCCTGTCATGGGGAATCATAGGGAAACAGCCCACAGGTGGATGCTGGGTGGTGGTGGTGGATGTGTTTGAGATGTATACAGCAGCAGGGCGAGCAGCAGCAGCAGCAGGAAATGAGCACTGAGTTTGACAGCTTAAATAGAGCCTAGAATTGGTGATGGTGTTATGTAAGCACAGCAGATGCATTTGCATGATACAGCTCCTGTCGAGTTATCGGTCTGATGTTGCATGCAGGACAGGCTTCTACACATATTACATATAGTACGTATTAAACGATCTAAGGGAAAAAAACAGGAAATTGAGTTTTGGAATAATAAACTAGCAGCGTAATGTAATTAATGTACAAATCCTATCGTGACAGAGAACACTGAATAACTGTGGACAAGCTGTACAGTCAGACAACACACTGAATATTTCAGCTGCAGTCAACAAAGTGATGTGTGGTGCAGCACAGATATGAATGATGCTCTGTGTGTGTGATGACCATGTGACTGCTGAAGTTGGTCCCAAAGGACGGGATGAACACTGAGATAGGATGGACATGAGGACATGAGGACGGTAGGACAGTCGATTTGAACGCCTCCCGACTAAGTCAGGAGACCAGAACATGTCCAAGTGACTGCCCTGATAGAAGGGGAGGACATGAAGCAGCTTCATTTCGTCCTCTCTCTGTCTCCTTCAGCCTAACACAGATGCACATCAAATAATTGATAGGACTTGTATAGCACTTTTTTGAATAGATGCTTATGAATACTCGAAGAGTATGTCAAATGAGGTGTTGATGTTTAAAAAAAACTCAGCTGAAGATAAAAAAAAATTTAAATATAGACCTCTAGTGTTTATTTTTATGTTTGTATAGAATTAGATTTTGTCAGAATTTTCAGTTGAGTATATTAGAGCACTATTTTATGTTCATGTTATATATATTTACTTTTTCTCTGAGCCAGTGCCTTTTTAAAGTTTTTTCTAAAACATATTTTTTATTGGAAATAATATCCTGATTTTATCTGAGTAGCATGCTTATTGTATTTATTTTAAATTTCTTAATGTATTATTATCTTGCCGTTCATGTATTTAATCATGCACCTTTTTTTCTATGTGTAAAGCATTTTGTACATTGTTTTAAGTGCTCTATAAAAAGTGAATTTGTCTGATACAGGTATTATTAAGTGAGTTGTATTTGTTTCATTCCAAAGTGTGGAGATGCAGGATAATTGCACTGGATTTTCTCCCAGATATACAAATTTCATGTCTGGATCCAGGCTATGCACATCCTACATTTCATATAACAAAAGTCAATTAGAACTAAAATTGTGCATTGCTGGAGTGTTCATTATTTTTATGGACAGGATTTCTAGGCGCAGCTGTGGGCCGGAGGGGATCTGGTTCAGGAGCCACTGGATTTCATCCCTGCTTTTTGCAGACGATGTGGTCTTGTTGGCTCCTTCGAGCCAGGACCTCCAGCATGCCCTGGGGCGGTTTGCAGCCGAGTGTGAAGCAGCCGGGATGAGGATTAGCACCTCCAAATCTGAGGCCATGGTTCTCGACCGGAAAAAGGTGGCTTGCTTCCTCCAGGTCGGGGGGGAGTTCCTGCCTCAAGTGGAGGAGTTTAAGTATCTTGGGGTCTTGTTCACGAGTGAGGGAAGGATGGAACGTGAGATTGACAGGCGGATCGGTGCAGCGGCGGCAGTAATGCGGTCGTTGTATCGGTCCGTCGTGGTGAAGAGAGAGCTGAGCCGAAAGGCGAAGCTCTCAATTTACCGGTCAATCTACGTTCCTACCCTCACCTATGGTCATGAACTTTGGGTCATGACCGAAAGAATAAGATCCCGGATACAAGCGGCCGAAATGAGCTTCCTCCGCAGGGTGGCGGGGCGCTCCCTTAGAGATAGGGTGAGGAGCTCCGTCACACGGGAGGAGCTCGGAGTAGAGCCGCTGCTCCTCCACATCGAGAGGAGCCAGTTGAGGTGGCTCGGGCATCTGTATCGGATGCCCCCTGGACGCCTCCCTCGGGAGGTGTTCCAGGCATGCCCCACCGGGAGGAGACCCCGAAGAAGACCCAGGACACGCTGGAGTGACTATGTCATCCGGCTGGCCTGGGAACGCCTTGGGGTCCTCCCGGAGGAGCTGGGGGAAGTGTCCGGGGAGAGGGAAGTCTGGGCGTCCCTGCTCAGGCAGCTGCCCCCGCGACCCGGTCCCGGATAAAGCGGAAGAAAATGGATGGATGGATGGATGGATGGATGGAGTGTGAATATCTCACCAACCAAGTGGTTTTGTTGCCTAAACCTAAATTCCTGTGAAGACATAAATGAATCTGAAAAGCCACTATCCATGTAACAAGCGTATATTGACACATCGTCACTGACATTGTGCAAAAGTGACTCTAGAGGCGAACGTGGAGCGTCACAATTTGAAGCTTTGGAGCTCTGAACAAGCTAAAGTATTTGCTGCACAGCAGAGGAGAGAGAGAGGAGCACGGCGTTGATGATGGCACGTTGTCATCAATCAAATCTGGCCGTTTTGTGCCGATGGATGTAATGCTAGTGCAGGTTGTTGCAACTTCAAGGAGACTAAAACCATTGCACCTTCATTACAGTGACGTCATTGCAGACACGTCTGATCCTCAATCAACTGTGAATAAAGGGGGTGGGGTTACACATTGCATCAATGAAATTGTTTGTTAACGTAAGTTATGACTATAACTATGGATCTATGAGACCGAATGATGACCGTCACCACGGTCTTTACCTTGAATGATGCAATCCTTCAACCTATCCTCGAGACCTTTATGTCAACAAAATCATATGACTGACCTTAGGGGGCTTGGCTCACCGTCTATAAATGTGTCCTGGTGACCACGCCTCTTCCTCTGGCCTGGATCGCCTCAGCCCGTTCTGAGGGACAAGAGATGGTGACGGTCATCGTTCAGTCTCATAGATCCATAGTTATAGTCATAACTTACGATCTATTTCGACCTCACCTGGAGAAGGTACAGGGAGCATTCCATGTTGCTGCTGCACAGATCTCTGAGAGAGGAACCCCTTTAAGAGCAGCCCAGGAAGCAGCCATGCTCCTGGTTGGGTGGGCTACCAGATTATCTGGGACAGGGAGGTTCTATCCAGAGTATGCCTCAGAGATAGTGTCAACAATCGAATGGGATAAGCACTGTTTAGACAGTGGGAGCCCCAACTTTCTACTGCCAGAGCAAACAAATAGCTGGGTGTGGGAGAGTCTCAGAGCTAGGGTGCGCGCAAGCGCCCTTACCGGACACGATGTAAGCAGGCTCACGTCCCTCTGTGGGAGAGCTGGATCGAGCTGAAAGGTGCTGATCTCAATTACCTGGTTAACCGTCTGATGGTTTACCACCTTAGGTAAGAAGGATTGATTCGGCAAGAGGGACACGCCAGTGTAACCAGCTTTCCACCTCAAACAGTCTTCACTAACCGACAGAGCATGCAACTCACTAACCCTTTTGGCGGAGCATATTGCCAAGAGGAAAGCCATTTTGTGAGACAGTGACTTTAGGCTGGCCTATTCTATGGGTTCAAAAGGTGCCTGAGTCAGGGCTTTTAGCACCAAGGGCAAATCCCATGGTGGAGACCTGAGAGTTCTGCACGGTCACAGTCGACACACTCCTTTAATGAATTGGGACACTAAGGGGTGTCTCCCCACTGTGACACCTCCTACTGCCTCATGGAAGAATGATATAGCGGCAGTGTACACCTTAACCGTGCTAGCTGCCCTTCCCGAGTCAAAGAGTGACTGAAGGTAGCAGGGAACTAGCTGGATAGGGCAGGTCGCTGGATCTTCCTGCCTATTGAGACACCAAACAGAGAATACCCTCCACCTCTGCTGATAGTTGGAGCGGCCGGAGGGAGCCCAAGGGAGAGAGGGACTGAGAAGAGGCCAAGCCCAGAGCTGCAATATGGCCGATTTCGGGTACCATATCTGACCCTCCGCCTGAGAGAGCAGGTCCACTCTGACTGGCAGGGTCCAAGGCTGACTGTAAACCAAGCGCAGGAGTGTCGGAACTCAATGCCTCCTCGGCCACCTCAGAGCTATTAACAGCACTCTGTAATGGCCCATGGTGACCCTGTGGAGAACCTGGGGTATCAGAGGGAACGGAGGAAAAGCGTACAGTAATCCTTCCGGCCACTCTTGAGACAGTGCATCCAGACCTAGCCCCCCCCCCCCCCCCCCCCCCCCGACCCTGTAGGGAGAACCACATCCTGCAATGGGTAGTCTTGCTGATGCAAATAGATCGGCCTGTGCCCTGCCGAACTGGGTCCAAAAGAGGGCTACCACTTCTGGAGGGAGCCTCCACTCCCCTGGGGGGGGGGACCTGACCTGGACAGGAGGTCCGCTGCCCGGTTTACAGCCCCTGGGATGTAAATTGCCCTGAGCGAAGCCAGACGCTGAAAGGCCCACAGCAGGAGCTTCTGCGTCACCTGGAGACAGCGCAGTGAACTGGTGCCTCCCTGGTGATTTATGTAACACACAGCGGAGGAGCTGTCTGTCCTCACCAGAACATGTCTGCCCATGATAGAGGGGAGGAGAGCCTTCAGAGAAAGATAAATTGCTCTCAACTCTAACACATTGATGTGTTCTCTCCCCCAAGGGAGGTCCCACACACCGCGCACCATCCTGCCTTCCCAGACTGCCCCCCAACCTGTCAGGGAGGCATCTGTTGTCACCACTGTCCTTCAAGAGGGAATGTTCCCGAGGGGGACACCCTGGAGCAGAAGCATCCTGTCCCTCCACGGACGTAAAGCTTGCAGACATGAATGGGTCACACGAAGCTTCACATGCCCGTCCCACTTTGGGTGGAGCTTGAAGGCATTCAGCCATCTCTGCAAGGGCCAAGCCCTGAGGGGGCCCAAAGGAACAACAGCCACTGCTGCTGAAATCAAGCCCAGCAGCCTCTGAAACTGAACCAACTCCAACTGCCTGTCTAGATGGAGTCGGTCTAGGAGGGCTAGGATGTTCATTACCCTCTGAGTAGTGAGGGACGCCGACATAGTTAGGGAATTTAGGCAAAGACCCACAAACACTGCCTGCTGCCTTGGTTCTAGGTTGCTTTTCTTGAAATTCACCCTGATACCCAGGGAATGTATGTGCAACAGGACTGTTCTCATGTCCTCTATGACTTGACTGGGAGATGGAGCACAAATCAGCCAGTTGTCCAGATATGGGAGGACTCCAAGATCTGACCTGTGTTCAGCATCTTGAAGGGCAGTACCTTTATGAAAGCGTTTAGCCTTCATAGATCTAAGATGGGGCGTAAACCTCCATCCTTTTTTGGAACAAGGAAATACGTGGAATAAAAGCAAGCTGGGATCGACCTTTGTAATTGCATCCTTCTGCAGAAGGGTTAAAATTTCCTCGGCTAAAACCTGAGCATGAGCTGGGTCCTTGACCATGGTCATTCAGACCCTTGAGAAAGGAGGGGGATGGCCTTTCGATACCGTAGCCAGCACCCATGGGTCTGACACTTTTTCGACCCAGCTATCGAGGCGCAGCTGGGATGTGAGACTCGGCGGCCGTCCCCACACCCCTAGGGGTTACCCCCACGAGGCCCTGAACCTCTGGGGGGGGGGCGCTTCCTCTGGGGTACATCCCTAGCAGGAGGACGGTGCCGAAACCCCTGCCAGCGTTGTGTCGCACCCCCACTAGGGTTCGAGAAACCCGCATTCAGCCGCCTGCCATAATACCACTTGGCCCCAGAGGGCTGGTGTGTAGGCTGGGAGCCCCTTGGCTTATACCTGGCAACTGCGGTCCTGCCAAATGCGCGCTGGACAAGATCTCGTGCTTGGCGAGACTGTTCAGCTCTATCCAACAACCCCTGGGAGCCAGGATAAAAGACCTGGCCTGGCACAAATGGCATGTTTGTGAGCTCTTTCCGGATATTTTCCAGCAGAGACGTCTGTGCCAACCATATCTGCCTCCGTGACATCATGGCCGATGACATGGCAGAACCAACATCCCTTGTTAGCTGGGAATGAATGACAAGAGCGGAATCAATCAGGTTCATAGTGTCACGGTCCTCAGGATTGGCTGTTCGCCTAAGAGCTGCCAATAAAATGGCAAGTGCATTGCCTGACCGAGCGGCCCGTGTCGCAGCACTGTACGTCCAGTCAGTCTTGTCGCACTCCTTTACCGGACAGCTTGGGGCTAGAGATGTTAAGGCCGCCATCTCCTGCTCGACTGGTGGCATATCTGGTACATACTGGACCTTAGTGATACTACGGCAGCCTGCATTAAATTGAGGGGCCCACTAGGGGCGCTCCATGCCTTTCTGAGCATTTGCAAATAATCCCCAGTCACAGGAACAGACACTGAATGTCCTGGCTCCGACGTGATCCTTGTCTCCGGACGCTGGGCCTCAATTCTACTCAACCTATCAGACAAACCACGTATGGCAGCTAGGATTTGATTTGATCAACGAACCCCACTCACTGGAGTATCACACGGAATAACTCAACTCAAATAAAGGAAGCTACTATTCCTGTTTTTAGAGGGAAAAACGCTGAAAACAAACGTTGCTGCTCGCAAATATTTATATGATAACTGCGAAATACAGATCCGTAGTCTGGATTCTATGGGAGTCGTTTCTGACTCTTATGGTAGTCTGCTGTGTCCCATTCTTATGAAACTATTACCTGAGGAGATGACTCTAGAGATGATGTCTGGAAGGTTGAGGAACTGATGGTCTTCATACAGAAGGAGGTGAAAAGCCAAGAGCGCACTGTAAACATGACCAAGAGCGCAAAGGAGCGCACAAGTAAGGAACGAGAAAGAGAAACACAGCGCATGGGAAATGCGCACAAAACGACACAATACAATGACAGCATCTGTGCTTTATACTTCGAATCAAATAGACAGACAATTCTGTTTTTTCTGTGAGAAATATAACCACAAGTCTCAACAGCGCAATGTGATGTCTGTGCCTGAAAAGCGAGAAAAGTTGAAAAAACTAGGAAGATGCTTTGTGTGTTTTGGAACCAGACATGTTGCCAAAGATTGGTGCACCAGAGGCATTTCTTGTGAAAAATGCAACCGACATCATCATAAAGCCCTCTGCACCTATGGAGAATCACCAATGGTAAATGAGCCGGCAGATGCCGTGATTTCAGTGTCTCCCAGCGAATCTAAACTACAGACAGTTTTCCTTCAGACTGCTACTGTCTGGATAGAGACTCCAATAAAGCGACAACTAACCCGCTGTCTGTTAGATGGAGGCAGTCAGCACAGTTTTGTGCGTGAAGATATCTCTCGTGTGTTAAATCTCCCCAAAATAGGTGAAGAGACTTTGAAACTACAAACATTTGGCTCCAGTGAACCAAAACACATCACCTGTAATAAAGTAAAAATAACATTGAGTAATATCAGAAATGGCCAATGTATGGATGTAGTTGTACTAGAAACACCTCAAGTGTGGTCTTCCATCATGAAGGTAGCTGGAGCAGAAATACACAGAGAACTGGAGCATAAAGGCATCTAACTCGCTGACACAGCAGTGAGTGGAATGGAGAGTTGGGAGTATTGATTGGAGGTGATCATTACTGGGAAATTGTGTCTGGAAAATTAGAACGCCTTTCTGAATCACTGGTTGCTCTGGAAGGTAAGTTTGGATGGCTCATACAAGGAAGTGTATCTGTGCCAAATGTCACCTCAGAAATAGAACCAGGAGATGTTGGAACCCTGCATGTGACTGTGGGATCAGAAGAACAAATAAACCTCACACTGCGCTCCTTCTTGGAAACGGAATCCATCGGGATTGTAACGGAAAAAGAATCGAAGAAAAGTGATGAGGACACGATGCAGCAGGTTGAACAGTTTCTCTTGTTCAAAGGAGGAAGATATGAGGTGAGCTTACCTTGGAAAAATGAAAATAATGATTTGCATTCCAACTATGATGTAGCCAAGAAGCGTTTTGATCACCTCATTAAGAAGTTTCAAACTAATGTGCCACTTTATGATCAATATAGTGAAGTCATACAGGATAATGAGAAACGGGGCATAGTGGAACGTGTTAAAAATGACAACCAAACAGACAATCACCTGTATTATCTCCCTCACAGAGCTGTCATTATAGAGGACTGTTTAACCACTAAGCACCTAAACCACATGAAGAAGTAAACATATGCATTATGCGCAGGACCAGAGTGCCCTTTGGAGCATCCCCTAGTCCGTTTCTTTTGGCAGCAACCATTAGACATCACTTGATGAAATATCAAAACCTGTATCCTGATGTGACATCTACATTGAACAAGTGTTTGTACGTAGATGACCTGATTTGTAGTGCACCCAGTGTACAAACAGCTGTCAACTTAACCAAACAAGCCAAAACTATATTGCAAGATGCAGGAATGAATCTGTGCAAATGGAGCACAAACTCTGGAGAGCTAAAACAGCTGTGGAATGAAACAATGGAAGACACAGTAAGTGGAAATGTTGAAGTGAAAAACACTCTGTTGAAAGTTCTTGGATTGACATGGAAAACGGAGCAGGATGACTGTCTTTGATCTGAAGAATCTGATGGATTTTTTTGGAGGATAAAAGAAACGCAAAAAGAGGTGTGTTACAAGCTGCTCCACGTATATTTGATCCTATTGGGTTTCTCTCTCCTTTTACCATCAGAGTGAAGTGTCTTTTTCAGAAAATGTGGAAACGTGGACTTGAATGGGATGACGAGCTTCCTGAGGACCTTCTGAATCTGTGGAATGAGTGGTGCACAGAGTTGCCTGACATCAGAAATATAACTATCTCCAGATGTTATCATGCTCAAGGATGAGGAAACACCTGTGAAAAGAGAAGTACATGTCTTCAGTGATGCCAGGGAACGTGCATATTATGCTGCTGCCTTTCTACGAATCATTCCAGGGGATGGTGAGTGCACAGTCTCTCTTATAACATCTAAAACCAGAGTAGCGGCCCTTAAGATAGTTACGTTACCCAGACTTGAACTGCTAGGTGCTCTAATTGGAGCTAGACTTAGTAAATACATCATCACACATCTCGATATATAAAAGAGCCAAGTAAAACTGTGGACTGACTCTATGATATCTTTGCACTGGATTAAAAATTCTGCAAAACAGTGGAAACCTTTTGTGGAAAACAGTCAGAGAGATATAGAGTGACTGAGAACTGTGAAATGTGAACAACCTGTAAATGATGATGCTGTAAAAGAAAATATGTCCGTTGTGGAATCAGCAAGTATGACAAGTTCTGAAAACTCAACAAAAAGTGAGTTACTGGAGTTGAAAAACCATAGTGACCTCAATCGAGTGTTGCATGTAACTGCTTGGGTCAGAAGATTCATTCACAATGCCAGAAGTAATTCGAAAAGCACTGGAGCATTGTCATCTGAGGAAATATCTGAAGCAGAATTTGATTGGATTCAAGTAACACAGAAACAAAGTTTCCTTGAAGAAATCTCGCTGTTGCAAAGAGGTAAAGAAATATATTCCCAGTCTCAAATTCTGCCCTTTTTTTGGTTGATAAAGGCATACTAAGAGTAGGGGGCAGATTACAGATGACCAACTGGAATTTTGAACAAAAGCATCCCTGTATTCTTCCTGCAAATGCAACATTTTCTGAGCTGATAGTAGAGAAATGTCACCAACAAGTGATGCATTCTGGCCTCCAAGACACCCTTAATTAAGTGAGAGAGAGATTCTGGATAATAAAGGGAAGACAAATGACGAAAGAATTGTGCATGCTTGTCTAATCTGCCGTAAATACAAAGTAAAACCTGCTCAACAGATTTCAGCACCTTTACCTGTACAGCGCATCAAAGAAGTGCCTCCTTTTGAAATTACAGGAGTAGATTTTGCTGGACCTTTGTATTGTAAAACTCTAGACAAAGTTTATATTGTACTTTTCACCTGTCCCGTCACAAGAGCTATTCATTTAGAACTGTGGAAGCAGTTGTCAACTCTCGTCCTATCACTTTCACTCACACAAGCAGCGAGGAACCTGTCCCTCTAACACCCTCACACTTTTTGATAGGTCAACGTCTGACAACGCTTACCCTCAACTGGCAACGCAACAACAACAGCACCTAACCCAAATCAAGATCAGCTGAGCAAAAGGTGGAAATACAGACAGCAGATTATCAAAACGTTTTGGGTTCAATGGAAGAAGGATTATCTCATGGAATTGAGATCAGCCCATTTCTCCTCTTCTGTAAAACATGTCTGTCTACGGAACTGAAGCCTGGTGATGTGGTCTTAATCAATGAGGATAAACTGCCCAAACATCTTTGGAAAATGGGAAGGATTAAAGATGTTTTTGTGGGAAGAGATGGAAAAGTACGTTCTTGGCTAGTTATGTTACCTTCCAGGATAACCATGAGAAGACCAGTACAATTACTGTATCCTCTTGAACTGTAAATGATGAGTTGACTGGAGTCAGTCTCATCGGCCGGGAGTGTGTTGCAACTTCAGGGTGACTAAAACCATTGCACCTTCATCACAGTGACGTCATTGCAGGCACGTCTGATTCTCTATCAACTGTGACTAAAGGGGGTGGGGTTACACATTGCATGAATGAAAATGTTTGTTAACTGCTATCATGCAGTCAGTCTGAAAAGGAAATTAAAATGAACGAAAAAGCGCTATCCTGATTCTGAAAATGATGTCTTGCAAAACAGGTATCAGACGCAGTGGGCCACGACAAACCCTACACACCTGCAAGCTGTTATTGGCCGTTGGTTCGGCTCCCACGTGGGGCCCAAAAGCTCTTTGCTGACGCCCAAAAACGTCCCGAACACAGCAAAATAAGATAAAATACAAGCAGAGGGCTGGATCTTAGTAGATACAGACAACACCACACACTTCTAGTCGGCCATGAGTAACTGATCTGAGAGGGGAAATTCCTGTCTATTATTCTTCTGTGGCTATTTGGCATTCATGCTCCCTGACAGGGCAAATGGTGTACTGCTGCACTGTAGGTCAGTTTGCTAAATGTTAGGAGTCCTGCATTTTTTAAATGATTCGTTATCATAAGAATGTGTGCTTATTTTCCTATCCATGATGTGTCCTCCAGGTGGCATTGCTGGAGGTGATCATTTGGCTGGGGTCAGGAGACACTACCAGTCTCATGCTGACAAGAAGCTGGTCCGACTGTCCGAGCTGATCAGTGTCCTCAGACTCCCCCCAAATGCAGAGGCCTGTCCCATGGTCAGCCTTCCTGCTTGTTGATCATGTTTGCATGTATCAGCCAGTTACAAATACCACAAGCTGCTGTCTGTGTTATCTGCAGGAGAACATGTCAGCGTTCTGTGTGGAGACACGGGACAGAACCATGGTGTTTGCCGCCCTCAAGGAGGATTGCATCGAGTGGGTAGAAAAACTGTGTCAGAGCACGTTTCAGGTGAGGTAGACACAGAAGGGATTGTCAGTACGTTCAAACCTGTTATTCCAGAGTACATATTTGCAGCGAGTGTATGTATCACTTTGTAGACAATGCCTGGTCTACAGGCATTTTCGTCATATTTCACAGAGACAGAAACTGGAAATGGGAGAAAAGGTCCCAAAGCTGGAATCGAACCAGGGATGTTGCAGTACAACCATTTGTGTCCCAATCCAGCGGCCACATCCTTCTAAGGCTGCATTTGAAGGCTTTATGCATCACAGCGCCCACGAAAAGGCTGTCCCATTTCAAAGACTCCTTCAAATGCAGCCCAGAGAAATGTAGCCTTCTTTTACTGTATTCAGAGGATCCACCTGATGGATCCCTCATCATACCAACTACTCAACATTGCGTCATCAGCATTGGGACAGGAATACAGGAATCCATTCACCTGAAATATATCATGTGCCAATGGCTCCTGTGGTGAAGCATATCCTCCACCAAAACAAAAATATAATATATACCTAAAATATGATATCTGGCTCCATTATCAAATCAGAGCTAGTGATGTAATATTAGATATTGAGAAATATGACTTATCTTGTGGAGGTGGATGGGTCCTGAATAAAAAACACGATGCATGCATGAACCATACTTCCAATTGAAGTAGGTTGAAAGTTGTCCTGAGCAATACAAAATATATACTTTTTTTAATTAATGTCCCTGTATACAAATCAAATATGAATATTTCAATAATATTTTAATAATATTTCACAAACTGCGGTGAGGTTGTATTGTTGATAATGCGACGTGTGCTGTAAGCACTCAGCTGCAGGTATTCTTTTCTATTTTACCAACTCTGTGCTTCTGTCTCTCTCAGAAAGGTGCTGACTCAGGCTCGAATCAGCTCCAAATGCAGGAGAACCAGATCTATGCCTCAGCAGATGAAGGTTTATCATCTGTTCCTATGCTTTTATCTTCTTCTGTGTTTCATATTTCTGCTTCCCTTCTTTCACCAACCGACATTTAAAACCATCTGTTATTGTAACACTTATCTTTTATCTCTTGAGCTCTTGTTGTCCTGAGGATTTGAAGATTGAATATGTTGATGGTAAAAGAAATGTAAATGCATTGAAAAAGCGTGGTAAAGTAGCAAAACAAAGTTCTCCATCAATATTTTTATTCTAATAACTTCTTACTTTGTGTGCCATTAATTTGGGACTTGAGGGAAACTAAAAGGTACCCTGAAATATGAAAGATATGTTTGTGTTCACAGTTTCTCACCAAAATGCCTTGTGTGTTTTCCAGGGCTGCCCACTCGAATTAATCGATTAATTCAATCGATTAGTTGACTCAGATAATTTAAATAAATTACGCATTTTAAATGCCTCTACATACTGCAGAACTTATTTCCAAGAAACGTATACTTAAACTGCCTTTGTTGGAGCACTGCTATCAACTGTTGATCAGTCGATTAGAGTGAAACTGACAGCACACGCTGTTACATTTCAGTTAACAGTCTAGTGACTTCTTCTTTCAAACAGCCCAGTGGTGGAGATGTTTACTTGATCTATTTGGACCGTCATGATTTATCAGTTGGAAGCCACGTTGTGAATTTCAAAAACTTAAACTGGTTTAAACACCTTTTGAGAAGAGTTATGGCTCCAGGTAAAAAAAAAAACACAGTCACTTTTCTTTTAGAATTTCTTTTCAGAATAAATCAACCAGATTATTTGTAAATTATTTCTTATTAGCTCGTTCTTTCTATTCTCTTGCTTGTTTATAACGAATAAACCTGCAGTAACTTTACTGTTGTTGAAGTCAATCAATATTAGAAAAAAAAACAGAGCCTCTCTTAGAAACACAGCTCCATAGCACATATATTGATATGAAACTCACAGGGCGCTTTTGCTTACAAAAGTGCTTTCACTGCTTCCCAATAATAATGTGGTACACTCTGCTTTCCCTCTGTTCTGACGGCGACATTCTAGTTGTTGATTCTTGGATTATTAAGGATTGCAAAATGATGTTGTCGCTCTATTTAATAGTATGTTTGGTTAATTGGATGAATTTCTGCCAACTGCAGTACTTTATAGTAATGACAATGAAGATTCTCCTCAGAGTTCATGGTGGTGATTCAGAGAACAGACGCAGCGACACGCTGCGACCTGAAGGGGTCGTACTGGCTGCAGGTGGGCCGAGAGGCGCTGCTGCTGAGAGAAACACAGACAAAGAGCATTGTTAGAGAATGGCCTTACGAATTGCTGAGACGATACGGAAAAGATAAGGTAAGGTTTAATATCATGACTGACTTCCTATGCAACTGCTCATACTGGTATGGTATATATATATATATATATACACACACACATATAATATACTAACAAAGAAATGTCTGGAAATATATTAAACATATTAACATCACACTTTTAAGTATTTTTAACACTTTAACACACTTTAAAATAGTTGTACTATCATACATTATGCTCAAAACGTTGTTGTAACAATGCACAGGAAGCATTAATTAATTGTAATAAGCCAGAAGTATAAATGAGCATGTTATTACTGAGAATATATTTAAAGTATGTTGCTTGTATATTAGCAAGACACTAAATAATAAATAATTAAATACATTTTGAATGTACTCGTAGCACAAACAAGTTTATTTCATGTATCAATCATGATTATTACTCTAGACTTGATGTTGTTCTATTTTACCACATCGAAGTTTAATAAATACATTTCACATTGTGCAAATACACTTTGTAGAAAATGATTTCTTCCAAGATAGCGAACTTCAAGTTAACTAATCATCAATACAAAATAATGTCTTTTTCACAAGCGTGGTGATGTGCCTCTTTGTTTTTTCTTACCAGCTGGCCTTAACCATTGAGGCGGGTCGACGCTGTGAATCTGGTCCTGGAACATTCACCTTTGAGACACAGCAGGCTGAGAAAATATTCTCCCAGATTCAGAGGACCATCAAACGGAAGTCTTCAAATGTTACTTCAGGCAACCAAAACCAAGAGGATGAGAAAGTTATCGTAGTCAAAACACAGGCTCATTCCCCGCTGCCCAACATTCTGGCTGTGACCAGTATGGCTGGCATTCTGGAGAACACACAGAGGGGAAGTAAATCTGCTGCTATAGAAGACATGATTGGATCACCGGTGCAGCCTGCTCCCATCACCCTCATGCCTCTTCCACTGGTCCCCACACATGACAGCCACTCTGGAGGTCATCTTTGTGGCCAATCAGAGGCTGTATATGCTGACCCAGCTGATTGCATCCAATCAGTACCAAAAGCCCAGACCCCCATAGGTCTGTATGTAGACCCTGCATGTGTTCTCCCGCTCAAACCCCCCAGCTCAAGAGAATCTGGCACTCCCTCTCCCATCTCCAGTGCTCCCTGCTTTACCCCTAATCACCCAGATCCAGTCTACTCGGAGGAATGTACGACAAAATCGTTCCAGACCAGGAAACAAATTGGCTTTCAGAGCAAAGAAAAAAACAAGTGTTTTGCAGATGATGAACCGATTTACACTGAGCCTGTGAGCAAGAAGGTGGAAGTCTCTCCTAATATCATGACTGACTTCCTATGCAACTGCTCATACTGGTATGGTGTATATATATATATATATATATATATATATCACTGATTCTTGAGATTAGGGACAAAAGTACTTTGAAAAGTGAAAAACAAAAAATCAATGCCACATTAATTTGAATTGGATATCTTCATAAACACAGGTCTCATCTATCTACCATGAAAAGGAACAGGCAATTTATTCAACCAATTTTTATAAAAATTGACATTTACTCAGTGAGTAACTTGACATTTGTCAACTCCGTCGGACACATGAAAATGTGTTTTTTTGTGTGTTTGATCAATTCACCAACACTGTGAAATCTTTAAGTGTGTAGAAATGGTGTGCCTTAACAAGCTTAAGTGATAAATTGCATTATATACACTTTTAATATTATTTTCCATTGTTTTGAAATGAGCCAATTTAAATTACCTTCATTTCGTTGAGTATTTTTTTCATTATTATATATACAATCAGTGGTTTTGTGCACAAAAGACACTGATGGATGTAGATAAGTTGGTGTTTTAATATATGAACACAGTCAAATGGGCAACATAAATACGCTTTTTTTGTATAAACATGAAAAACCTCCATCTTACGGTGTTGACACACAACTGACGGTGTTGACACACATTTGACGGTGTTGACAAATTAATGGAGAATCAAACTGATTAAGGATATGTAGCATGTTCTGACCATGGCAAAGGGAGAGACTATCAAGGGAAAGGGTATCAAACTTCAAACAAGGAGTACCTGGTCACAGGATCTTTAAGGCACACATGAAAATGTCAAAATGTTCCTGGGGAGATTTTGAACGGACCACAGGGGCTACTTCCGGAGTGTGTACATTATGATGAGATTCTTCAGAGATTTCAAATGATACGGAGTTGTTTTAGAGGCAAATACAGAGACTGTTTGCTAAAAAAACATGAATTTACCTCTAAAACGGCTCTGTCTCGTAACGTTACATTATTATCACATAGCGTGGTGAATGTGCAGGTCACAACTTGTCCAAGAAAGCATTTTGGAGTTGTTGGATTGTGTATTTGATGAGTTTGATGAGGGAAACCAGGAAATCCCATTCGCCTCCGTAGCAAAGCTCTGAGCAGCTAGAAATAGTTTACACCGGCAAATAAAGGTAATGAACCTACTGCTGAATATAGGGATGGGCCAATTTGCCAAAATGTTGAACTGTCCCTTGTTTTTGTTTTGTTAAGATTTTTTTCTGGCATAGACGCCTTTTATTTAGCAGTGGTCAGAGAGGAAACATGGGAGAGAGAGAGATGTGACATGCAGAAAAGGACCTCCGGTCAGGATTCGGACCAGGGTCCGCTGCATATATGCGTACATGGCATGTGCTCTTAACACTAGACCACCTGCGTGGCGGTGAACTATCCCTATAACTGTAGCTGTGGCCTGAGACTCAGTTAAAGGGTTACCGTGGCAACTTGAAGTCCCCACCAGGCTGAGGGAGACAGAAACGTGGAGAAAAAGAGCCATTTTCTGCTTCTGCGCTGGTCTCACATTTGGGCTGTTTCTGACAAAACGGTTGGTCTTATCAGAAAAAAACCACACCATCATTGCTGTAAGGACTTTGTTTCTGCATACACATACTTGGCAGACATACTGGGCGGATCCCCAAGAAGACATTATGAATGTTCTAATGAGCGGAGGATGGGGAGGTGTCACTGACCTAGAATGGGTGGGAATATTCAAATGTGCCTTATTCCTACATCAGAGTAAGCGCCTAAATTAACAGGCTCATCTGAAAAATAGGGCGGGGTATTTTCAGAAAACGTTTCTCACTCAAAGAAGCATGTGCGGCCTTATTTCACCAAAGACCCCAAACAACACCCCAAATCCCAGAAAAAGTGGGTTTTGTTATCATATGTCCCCTTTAATTCAATCAAGATGTATACTTAGATTATATTATCATGTTATATAGTTGTTATGCATTAATTAATAAGGATTTGGGAGCACTTTTCCACTCCGTCAGCTCACATGTCAACACCGTCAGATGAAATATCTGACGGAGTTGACGTCTGACGGAGTTGAAAAAATTACATGTTTTTTCAAATTACTCATATCTAGTAAAAGGTAGCCATTTAGATTTTTCTCAGTTGTCAGATGCCACTAAACTAAACCTAAATACCAACTTTTATTTCAAAATAATTGATTGAAATCACCCCTAATTTGAAGACAGTGTTGACACACACTAGCTGTGACCTCAGAGATTTCAACTTGTTTGCTGAATATTTTAAAAAATGTAAAACTTACGAGACCATGTTTTGGACTGCTGCATCCATCAGCAGGAAGGAGTCAAAGGGGGTACTCAGGGTTAAGGCTGACCAAAATATGTTTGATTTATTTAGAATTTCAAAAATATCTTACGGAGTTGACATGAATTAAGGACAAACTTTGAGAGGCTGTTGTAAATGTATAAAATAATGGAATGTCCACTTTAAATGTTTTGTGGTATTGTATTAAGCCATACAATTAACCTCATATTAATATTGGGACATTTTGGGCATATTAAAACACTTATTTTCGGCAGTTTGATACTGTGACCTCTACGGAGGACGAGTTCATTTACATGGGCTTGCATAGTACAGTGCCGGTATTTTATCAATTACTATGAAATAATATAAATATATACAAAACTAAGGGTGTACACATACAAAAGTCTTTCATATCCAACTTTTAAAGCCTTTTTAAAATAAATAATTTATTGTTTTTTAAGACAAATTGCAACATTTTGATGTGGGACATGTTTTGTCCCTTATCTCAAGAATCAGTGATATATATATATATACACACACACATATAATATACTAACAAAGAAATGTCTGGAAATATATTAAACATATTAACATCACACTTTTAAGTATTTTTAACACTTTAACACACTTTAAAATAGTTGTACTATCATACATTATGCTCAAAACGTTGTTGTAACAATGCACAGGAAGCATTAATTAATTGTAATAAGCCAGAAGTACAAATGAGCATGTTATTACTGAGAATATATTTAAAGTATGTTGCTTGTATATTAGCAACACACTAAATAATAAATAATTAAATACATTTTGAATGTACTCGTAGCACAAACAAGTTTATTTCATGTATCAATCATGATTATTACTCTATACTTGATGTTGTTCTATTTTACCACATCGAAGTTTAATAAATACATTTCACATTGTGCAAATACACTTTGTAGAAAATGATTTCTTCCAAGATAGCGAACTTCAAGTTAACTAATCATCAATACAAAATAATGTCTTTTTCACAAGCGTGGTGATGTGCCTCTTTGTTTTTTCTTACCAGCTGGCCTTAACCATTGAGGCGGGTCGACGCTGTGAATCTGGTCCTGGAACATTCACCTTTGAGACACAGCAGGCTGAGAAAATATTCTCCCAGATTCAGAGGACCATCAAACGGAAGTCTTCAAATGTTACTTCAGGCAACCAAAACCAAGAGGATGAGAAAGTTATCGTAGTCAAAACACAGGCTCATTCCCCGCTGCCCAACATTCTGGCTGTGACCAGTATGGCTGGCATTCTGGAGAACACACAGAGGGGAAGTAAATCTGCTGCTATAGAAGACATGATTGGATCACCGGTGCAGCCTGCTCCCATCACCCTCATGCCTCTTCCACTGGTCCCCACACATGACAGCCACTCTGGAGGTCATCTTTGTGGCCAATCAGAGGCTGTATATGCTGACCCAGCTGATTGCATCCAATCAGTACCAAAAGCCCAGACCCCCATAGGTCTGTATGTAGACCCTGCATGTGTTCTCCCGCTCAAACCCCCCAGCTCAAGAGAATCTGGCACTCCCTCTCCCATCTCCAGTGCTCCCTGCTTTACCCCTAATCACCCAGATCCAGTCTACTCGGAGGTGTACGACAAAATCGTTCCAGACCAGGATAAACAAATTGGCTTTCAGAGCAAAGAAAAAAACAAGTGTTTTGCAGATGATGAACCGATTTACACTGAGCCTGTGAGCAAGAAGGTGGAAGTCTCTCCTAATAATGAAAGCAAACCAGATCAGTTTGCCCACCTTTATGCTCAAGTCTGCAAAACAACGTCATCATTGAGTCTTCCTTCGTCCCCTAACACAAGCCCTTCCTGCTCTGCTTCCTCTTCCTCTCTTGCTGCCAGTATGAGCACTACGGACACTGACCAGTCCCTTGATGATGTCATCTATGAAAACCTGGGCATCATTTAATGTTCCATCCAATGCTGTTGGTTTTGTGTACAGGGACACAAATTGTCCATGTTTTTTGTGTCACCCAGCATGAAAACAATCCCAATGGAAAGTCGTGGTGGAAACACCAACTAAATGCAGTATTAAATATTATGGTGTGGGGGGTGGGAAGGTTGATGGGTCGAACAACACTGGACTTTCAACCGTGACACTGGTCTTCAACACTACATGTCTGATCCGAGAGTACATTCATGTTGCCTAAACCAGTACCTAGATATCTTAAGGCCAACTATGATGCTTTTCTAACCATAACTAAGAGGATTTGTTTTTGCCTAAACCTAACTTTCGTTTTGCTCCATGTCAGCCTGATTGGCATGAAAAACAGCAGTGCAGGCAGGCGGCAACCTCCGGTTCTGAAAAGTGAAGCCAAAGCAGAAGTGCCTTACAATTTCATTCTCTCGACTGGTCATCAGGGGGCGACTCCTCTGGTTGACTTGATATACTCAGTAAACATCATGAACATGAGTTTATGGTCCCCTTCTCTAGTTTCAAGTCTTCTTCAATCCAGCATGATGTCCATTTAGTACATTATGGTCCATTTAGAGTCCACCAGACCAGAAAGCAGGGGATGATTTAGGGGCGGGGCTACCTTGTGATTGACAGCAGTGGCGCCACCAGCCGGAATCCTGTACGCACTGTGCATACTTTTTCTGAAGGTAAAAAAAAAAAAAAATGTAAGGGACTTTTTTTTTTTTTCCAGTGGGCTAGATATTTCAATTATGCAAATCAGCGGGTCACCAAACAACGTCTGCCCAAGCAAGTCTTTCTTTCTCTCACACAGTGACCTGGAGAGACGCAGCCGCATTTGAGAGGACGATGGTGCGTGTGTGCGCAATTGTGCATAGCGTGTGTTGGCCCCTCTCCACTACACAATACAGCTCGGCTCTAGTCTCGTCACCTCTCTGCTGCTGAGCACTGTGGGCCGAGCCGATGCATGTCTCTCACCCCAGGCCGGGAGAGTTATCATACCGTACTGTGCGTATGTGTCCAAGCGTGTAGGAGTGCTCACAAGCGTGCGCTTGTGTTAAGGGCGGGGATGGAGGGCACAAAAAAAATATTTGCACCGGCGCCTATCACCATGATATACGCTGCTGATTTCACTGATACTGAAAACATTAGATTTTGTCTTAAAAAAGTATTTTTCCATTTGTTGTTGTATTTGCCGTTTCTGTGCTTACATTGAAATTGAATCCTGCCGGCGCCGCTGATTGACAGGTCGCTACCAATGCAATTAGCTACTAAGATGACTTTAACACTTAGCTGTTAAGTTGACCGCTCAGTCCTAAAAGGCTTGTGAGTGCTGTCTATCAGACAGAGATGAGGAGCAGCCTACAGGGCTGCTAAGCTCACTTCTTTCTAACTCCACTTCGTAGTCTCACGTGACATAATCCCCTTTGAAGCCACTAGGCTTTCCATCTTTTTCCTGTTTTGCAGTAATACTTCCTCACACTTGTGGACGTTGGATGTTGACATGTAAATGCAATTCCCCTTTAATTAAATACATTAAAAATGTTTTTAAACATTTTAAAACGTTTTAGACAGATGATATTTTTACCCATTTCTACATCATAGTATTTTTCTAGTGCCATAAAATTGACTTTATATATACTGTATATATGGATGTGTTTGATAGTTTGCTTACAATGTTTGTTGTCATATTTGTTTTATATATGTCAGATTGTTCTTCATTAAGCTGTGTATAGTCCTCCCTTTCTATCTGAGGGACGTAAATGGTACCACTAACACATACAGACCCCACTGTATATAACTTTATTATGCATGTTTTTACTAAATATGTTGGTCAAAAGGCATTCATAAAACCCAAACCAGTTAAGGCAAGACTATGTAACAACCATGTAAAAATTATAACACATCATTGGTCATCAGCAATAAAACGAACTGTTGGTCAATCCAATATTTCTTTTTTGCAGTGTGTTTTGCTGCTACAGCCTTACGTGGTCTGGCATGAGCCCAGTAGCTTATGGTGGCTTGTAATGAAATGTTCGCAAACTTCACACAGAAAGGCATTACTAAGTCAGTTCACAAATGCAACAATGTTTTACTGATGGGCAGGCTCATTGACAAGCTTCAGTTCCAGCAGCTCCTCCTTCCTGCTGTAACAACCACCCTGCTGTCAGTAAATCAGCACTGTTCATTCACACATGGAATATGAGTTAAACTGTTCAATATCAATATTCCCTATGTGCAATAATGTGAATTTAACTGTTGAGTTATATGTTGCTATGTTTACTTGCTATTTATAGGCCTATATTGCTTTTTTAACTGATGCTTCTCGTTATTGAACCAACTCTCCCATTTACTGCTGTAACACTGTAAGTGTGGCACTGTGTGTTTTAAAAGAAAAGAATATTAACAAACTACTGTCTCCATTGCCTATAATATTATACCACATGGTACTCTGAAGGAATGTGTTTTATGTAAGTGATGTTAGTCAGCCTCATCAGCAGAGGGCGCTCTAAGCACTTTACACTTGCCTGCGGATCAGTAGCTGACACCAGTAGAGCCGAAGTAGAAGTCTGACCTGTTTTCATTTCCAACAGGAAATAAATGTGTTATTCCAAGAGAATTAATATTTGTTTATGTTGATTATGAATGTTGTTCATAATCAAGATTTTTTTTTTCTGTATTTACATTTCATTGTATTTTTAATTTTAGTTTTGTTTTTAAAAAATGATTGAAAAAGAAATACAAATTAATTTAAATGTAATTGTTATCACTGTCGGGCTGCACGGTGGTGTAGTGGGTAGCACACTCGCCTCACAGCAAGGCTCGATGGGTTCGATTCCCGGGTTCCCGGGTTCCTTCTGTGTGGAGTTTGCATGTTCTCCCGTGTAAGCGTGGGTTCTCTCCAGGTTCTCCGGCTTCCTCCCACAGTCCAAAGACATGCAGGATGGGGATAGGTTAATTGGTGACTCTAAATTGCCTGTAGGTGTGAATGTGAGTGTGAATGGTTGTTTGTCTCTACATGTCGGCCCTGCGATAGACTGGCGGCCTGTCCAGGGTGTACCCTGCCTTCGCCCAATGACAGCTGGGATCGGCTTCAGCCCCCCCGTGACCCTAAATACAGGATAAGCGGTAGACAATGGATGGATGGATGGATGTTATCACTGTCCACTCACATTTATCAACACAATTCCAATTACTATATGTCTGCATTAATGTGCAATGTAAATAATGCTCTCACAAGGGATTGTGGGTCAGCGTGAGCTCCTTTCCTTTCATAACGGAGGGTCCTGTGTTTCTTATTCTGAAGGAGATCTGAAAGGAAGCACTGAAGCACCTTTCCTTAGTTTTATAGAATTTGTACAGCTCTTATCATGGCTGCCACTTACATACTTCTGGGTCATTTATTCCATTAGGAACTTTCCTAAGGTTAAAGGTCACATGACCTCACTTCTGTCACATTAGGCGAATTCGACTTGATGTAGCCGCCTGCAGCGCGCTACCTAACGTGATGTATTGTGGGTTGAAAGCGATGCATGATGGCTAGAATTGTGTCCGACTTAGCAGCCGACTACAAAGACGTCACAGGGTCGCGACCATATCACGTGACCCAAAACATCGCGGAAACAAGTTTTTAAGAGCCGCTTCTTGCAGCGCTTGGCAGCTCGGTCTACGGTGGCTGCAACCGGCTTGTCCACACCTCCGCTACAGCGGAATGGTTCTCATTGGTTAAAAGTTCAATGACGTGTTCAGGTCCGCACTCGGCGGCCACCTTGTAGTGAAATGATAGTTTTTATTTTGGTCGCTTTGATCTCATGGCTTGATCTTAAGTTCCGTGCATTGTGTTGTGAGTAGGCCTATTATATGTGAGGTCTGGTTAATACAAACATAGAATGATAATACAAATATACTGGAAAAAAAGAATGCCGTGTGTGTGTGTATGTATGTATTTATGGATGTATTTATGTGTATATGTGTGTGTGTGTGTGTGTGTATTTATGGATGTATTTATGTATATATATTGTGTGTGTGTGTGTGTGTGTTTGTAATATATATATATATGTATATCCATCCATTTTCTCTGGAACATATCCTCTTTGGTTTGCTGCTGTGTTCTATCGCTTGAGCACTTATAGTCACGTTGACTTTGTTGTCCGACTTGACGGCGTTTGGCTACAGTCTCTTTTAGAGCCCGCCCCCTCAGACACCTGCAGCTCTCGTCGGCGTGATAAGTCAAGTCAAGCCAAGACCATCCTGAACAAGCCTATTCTTGTGATATCCCAGAAATAGCTTGAGCACACACAAACACACAACATTGGATGCAGACAGTAGAAAACATTTACCTTGTTGATTATTTGTTATCATGAATACCTTCCTGTGTGAAAATGATTTGGACAACAACAAAAGCGCTAAATTGTGAGCTGAAGATGGAAACTCAAAACAATTACCTTATTAAAAAGTACACAAGTGTAGTATTTCATTTTATTTATATATGCAAGCAAGTATATGTCTTTACAAATAAAAAAGCCACTGTCTGCCCAAGCTGTTGGCACAGATATGTACAAAAATGGAGGAGTGAATCAGGTCAGCCTGCTACAAAGCAACCAGAGTGACGTACAAAAAGTCTACAATCTATGGTGAAGCAGAAAGAAAATCTACTCCCAACGTCCAAAATGTCCAACCTGACAAAATGAATGGATCTGAAACATATGATTATCAGTGTGAGGTCACAGACTGACATCATCAGCTATAGATCTGTGTGCTCAGCTCGTGTTGATACACATATTCATCTTTACAAGGAGATGGGGGTTAGAGAGCACACGAGGAGACATAAAGAAAGGAGAGAGCAGCTCACATCATCTTACTGATTACAACAGCAGCCGGATCTTCTTATGGTTAACTATCAGATTTGTCTTCATTTCGGCGCCGCCTGCCAAAGATGACCCAATATGACGTTTTCTCTCATATTCTCACATGTATTTTGGGCCCATGTGGAGATCCAATTCAAGACGAATCTATTATCTGCTAGTGTTTCTAGGCTTTCAAGTGTGATTGTGCACAGCTAAATATGATTTGGCAGCAACCTGAAATATTGGAGTGTGAGCTGGGCAGACTGTGCTTGTTGCTAGGTAACATGGAGCCTTACTTATCAACCAACGACACACAGGAAATCAGACGTGGGTCACTTTTGAGTTCAAATATGGTAAAAGAATAACAAGAGAAGAAATGTGAATTGGACATCCAGAGCTGAGTTGTTATTAAAGGAAGAGGATGTGAGCAGAGGTGGGTGCAGGATAACGGGGGGCCAGGGCGAGTATCAGGATAAGCCATAAAGAACACCATGATCATATCACTTAAGACTTGCAGTCATAGATTCATGCAATTGTAGGCTAGAAATTTCTGTCGTGGATTTCTTGTTTACGACTCGATTTTGCCAGACTGCTACGATATAGATTTGCTTTGGTGGTAAACAACTGAGCAAGCGAGCTAGCTTAGCAACACCATTAGCAACAGGAACCGCAATACTGTACACGAAAAAGTGGAAAACAGAAACAGCAGAACAGCGGCAGTGGAAATGAGGACTTTTTTTGTATTGTTTTAATCATTGAAATGATGACCACTGAATGCATAACCATGCCACAAACAACAACTAGATTCACTGTCTTTTTTTTTCCTTTTTTTTACCAAGTATAACATTACTCTATATTAATTATTATGAATTAATTTGTTTTCATCAAATTTGTGTTATTTCTTCAGATTATAATCAATGCTGTAAGACTATACACTGATCCCACAATGGGGAGAGAGAGCGAGAGAGAGAGAGAGAGAGAGAGAGAGAGAGAGAGAGAGAGAGAGAGAGAGAGAGAGAGAGAGAGAGCGCTCACAATGGTCAATAAGTGCACAAATAACATTTCTTTTAATTTATCTGAAGTTAATAACACTGACAAGACATCCATTGTCAGGCAATGAAATGATAGAATACTGTTACTGTAAAACTAGACCCTTAAAAATACTGACTGTATGCAACCGAGATACACCTGAACAGGAGACGAGTCTGGTGGAGTCGACCTTCATTGACACCGGTGGTACTTTTGTTGTGGGGGTGGAATTTTGTCAAACTCAGCTGCTTTTACACACAACACAAAGAACCAGATCTGAGCAGGTTTTACCAGAAGGATCCTGGAAGGAATAACATTCCACATGGTTTGGGAGAAAACTACAGACAAGCACAAACTAGTGCCTGTATAGACACATTTCAGGTTCCTACTACATGTTTACATGCTTTGATTTATTTTCCCATCAGGCTGTGCTGCAGCTTCTTCTTAGCCTCTCTCTGAAACGCTCTGTTTGAGCTCCTGCCGCTCCCTCCCAAAAAGCCTAGTCTGTTCTGATGAGTCACCCGCTTATTGTGTGTTTGTCAGAAACAGGAGCTGTTCTGCTGAGGAATTGTGATAAAAATGAATTCTCCATGATCGGCTTCACTCTGACTAGTTTTGCTTGAGGGCGGGACAAACAAGGACAGATATTATGCAAATGTGTTACTTGGTGACATCACTTTACAGAAGACATTATTTAAATTGGGGCAGTTCAGGAGCAGTGTTTCTGTGGGTATGGGTTTTATGCTTTGACAGTCTGGAGACCTTTAACATGCACAACGATTTATAACAAACACACTAATGGAAAGAGGAAGGAGGAGGAAAGCATTATAGGTCCTCTCTAAAGGGAGAAGGAGTTGACGTTTGGGGTTTGTAAACATTCTGATTTGCTCGTTTGTTAACATGAAAAAAAGCCACACATTTCATCAGAGGTGCCTTCTTTACAGGTGTTTTCATGTTTTACCTCTTTTACTGCAAAAAACAACCTTTTCCAAAGTACATCATTACGTTGAGGTACTGAGCCAACACATCCACCACCATGTGAAAATCATCTTTTGTGATTTGTGTTTTTATACAACAGACTTAGCTTTCCACTTTTGGATAAGTGTTGGCCTTCATGTGTGTAAAAGCAGCTGTAAGGGACGTGAGGCTCCACCTCCTCCAGACTCTGTAACCAAAAGGAAATCATTCTTCTGGCTGCTCACCTCAACTGTTTCACATATATGTATATATTTTTACAGTTAATGTTGGTACAGTGCTTAATACTGCCCACAAAAAGGAATAAGAAAAAAAAGACATTCACTTTTTTTCCCAACTAAATGATTTCACATTTAAAGTTAAATTTAAAGTCTCAGAGATTAAAAATTGATAATAAAATAGTGAAATATTACCGGTGACAAGAAAAAGTTGACAATGAACAATGAATCACAGCTCAGAGTAATTGACGGTGGAGGAAAGTGTGTGTGTGTGTGTGTGCGTGTGTGTGTGTGCGTGTGTGTGTGTGCTCATCAAATCAAACCCATCAATTACTTATGATATCGCCACCATCATCATCATCACATCTTCATCACCATCACCACCATCATCATCATCATCATCACATCTTCATCATTACCACCACCACCATCATCATCATCACCATTTTCTTCATCATCATGTTGAGGATAAGCTGAATTCCCTGTCCGTCTCCCTTTGCTGGCTGATTCCCTCTTATTCTAGCGGTTTTCCCCTCACATATCTAACTTTTGGTATTTGAACTAAAACAATTATCACTGGCCTCTTTAAAAAGTAACAGCAATTTATAGATTCAAACTGGAATCAAAAAAAAGTTGCTCAATCTGGATCAGAATAACTATATTTAAACTGAAATTTCGAATTTTAAGATCAAATTCAAGCAGGTTACTAAAAGTTACATCCAGCAAGTTTAGTTCTGAGTATTCAGCATCCAGTATAGTACAAAAGTACATGAGGACACAACTGAGACATTGTTTATGAACTGGGAACAGCCTTAAAATGACAAACCTACCCAGTAAAACAAATCATTACTGCAGTAAACCAGGAGCATATTAGCTGGGACTTCATTCATCTTGGTCTTCATTCCTAATTACACGACTGGAATATCACTGATGTTGAGCTTGAGCTTCTCTTTCCGTTCCTTTGGTACCTCCGGACCTTTTTCTTTTTTTTATGAAACTGTCAGCTTACGTCACTCCATCCCAACTTTTCAAACACCTAATGAACTCTTCATAGAAGGGACATGAATCCCCGTCTTGGACATCAGAGCTCTTTACCGCCATTCCTGCACAACCAACACGCCACCCAGAATTCAAAGTAATCCTCTGGTCACGTCACCTATAAGTGTCAGAGAGGTTCAACTCAAAAATAAGCACTCATTTTGGTATGGTATTTGGTATGTGTATTGTGTGTTTGTGTGTATTGTATGAGTGCAGAAGCACTGAGACACAGACTCATTACATGAAAATGTGAACGTGATATTTCCCCCACCGACCCCACATGCTGGCCCCATTTCACAATCCACAATGCTAAAATGATACAGAAATAATACTGATTAAAAAAAGGTGGCAGAAATTCCAAAAAGTGAGAAAAAACATTATTCATCAGACCGATGAGAACATGCCACACGTTAAAACGACTTTGTGCTGCTAAGATGTGCTGTTTGTGAGGACAAATCACCAGTTTACACTAACTGGGGATGAACGGGACAGACACAAACCCGTTTCATTAGATGTTTCACATCACCTCTTTGATGTGTGCTTTTACGCCCAAAGTACAAGTGACAAATAGAGCAACTTTTGGTCGGGGACTTTGTAAAATACGTTTTTTCCCACCAATCCACATATTGTTTCATTATTTCTATTATTATGACAATGAGCCATTACGTTGGCATTAGGTATGTGGAACAGCTAATGAAACTGGGCTCAAGATGAAGAGGTCACATCGTAGAGAAAGAGGATGGAAAAGAGACGAGAGTAGGAAGGAAAAGTTATCAAAGCTTCCGATCTGTACCCGGTAGGAACACATTTCCTTGGCGACCATGTAAGGACACAGCACAGCATGACGCCACCATGTACAACCCAACCATTCAGCCGCTGTGTGTGTGTGTGTGCGTGTTTGCGTGTGTATGTGTGTGTGCATGTGTGTGTGTGTATTTGCGTGTGTGCATGTGTGTATGCATGTGTGTGTGTGGGTGTGTGCGTGTATTGCAGGAATTGAGGCTGTTGGGGAGATACTGTGACGTTGCCCTGCTGGACGGCCTCCACATTACAGGATGAGTTCCCAGACACCAAATTGTGGATTGTTGACTTCAGTGTGCCTCGCTAACAGCTCAGAGCAGCTGTGAGTCGCTGTTTCATGGGATCCCTTTGATGCTACCCAGGAAAGAGCCGGCCTTTTCGGAAAATTTGACATTTTGAAAAGAAAAAACAGAGGTGGCCCAAACATAAGCAGACAAATTAGAGGTTTAAGGCCACAAACAAGCCAAGTAAAATATAACATTTCTTTGGGTTCTTCTCTTGTTCTATTTCATACATGCGCTGCTCCTTTTTGGTACTTTTTTAGTTTCTTTCTTTGTTTTTAGGTCAGTTTCAGTTGATTGTTTGCACATTCTATGCTAGGGCCCTGGTCCATTTAATCCATTATAATTTCAGAATGGAATATCACAAAGTTGATGTTTACCATCAGCAGTACCACTTCCTCTGACGAGGGTGTGGTCACTGCTTGTCTTAACTTTAAGGTAAAGCTACTAAAGTGTTAGCATAGATCACCCGAGCCAATGATCCACTGCTTGGTGTCTTTCATCATTTTTAACTTATTTCTGCCTACTCATGTTTTCATTTGTGTCTCTGAATGTCTGTTTTTTTTTTTTTTACTCATGTATGTGTATATGTGTTTCTGCTATCCTTAAGCCTGTTTCAGGCCCAGTGTGTGTGTGTGTGTGTGTGTGTGTGTGTGTGTGTGTGACAGGTACATGTGTTGTTTCTCCTAGCTGCTTGTTTATGTGTAGGCATTCAGACGTTCTTTGGAGCGTGTAGAGTGGATGTCATGCAGCTCCTGCTCCTCCTTCGACTTGATGTCTTCATACTTCTGCATCCGGCTGGCGTCCTTCAGATACCCCCAGTTAGCAGCAAGAGCCATCAGGAAATGGACCTGCAGGTGGTAGCATAAATGTTTAATTCATAATAATAATAATAATAATAATAATACTTATTATTATTATTTTAATGTTGCCAACATGTTGGATGACAATGAACGTATACCTTTTGTCATTCACATTAACAGTTTGTTAATGTGAATGACAACTGTACATTATGAACCACATTTTGTCTGGAGAAAGGAAGGAAGCTGCTTTGTCTCTTGTTGGTAAGTCAGAAACTAATTGTAGATTTGGGTTTAGGCATTGTTTGAGTAAAGCTAGTGGTAACATTAAGTCTAGTATTGATAGCTTGTTGTTGAAATTCTTGTGAAGCTGTCTGTGCTAAGTGAGTAATCAGCTTGTTTCAGCCAGCTCAGCTGTAGTGAATAGACTTGATTAGAGGGAGGGAGGGGCCACAGTCAGTACTTGCGGTAAATTGAGCACTTAAAAGGCTGTCACTACAGCGTCAGCTGCAGCGTCAGGCCATCAGAACGAAGACAGCTGAACAAAGACAAGGGAGTCTATCTGTGGTAGTCAAGACAGCTGAACAAAGACATGGGAGTCTATCTGTGGGAGTCAAGACAGCTGAACAAAGACAAGGGAGTCTATCTGTGGGAGTCAAGACAGCTGAACAAAGACAAGGGAGTCTATCTGTGGTAGTCAAGACAGCTGAACAAAGACATGGGAGTCTATCTGTGGGAGTCAAGACAGCTGAACAAAGACAAGGGAGTCTATCTGTGGGAGTCAAGACAGCTGAACAAAGACAAGGGAGTCTATCTGTGGGAGTCAAGACAGCTGAACAAAGACAAGGGAGTCTATCTGTGGGAGTCCATCGAGAAAGCCCATTGAGGTAGGTATAACACCCCCCCTCGCAGCCATGTGTCTTATCCCAGTCAGGACATCACACTGGAGAACATTTTACCGAAGATCCTTCACTCGAGGCTGTAACCCATCCAGTCTCTGCTACCCACCATTCTCCACCGGTAAGGAACTTGAGGTTCTAGGGGGGCTGTTGAACTGCCAGTCTGCAGTCAAGAAGGCGGACACCATCTCGGGCTATGCCTCCCTGCAGACTCTCCACTTCCTGGCCCTCACGGAGACCTGGATCACCCCAGAAAACACTGCCACTCCAGCTGCCCTTTCAACTGCCTACTCGTTTTCACACTCCCCAAGACGAACAGGGCGAGGAGGAGGAACTGGGCTCCTCATCTCACCCACATGGTCCTACCAGGTCCTTCCTCTGGACCACCTACCCTGATCTACACTTGAATTTCACGCCGTCTCTGTCACCCTTCCTTTCAAACTCAACATCATAGTGATCTATTGCCCACCCGCTCCTCTTGGCGAATTTTTGGATGAGATGGATGCCTTCCTGAGCTGCTCCCCTGATGATGGCACACCACTCGTCGTCCTCGGTGACTTCAACATCCACCCGGGAAATCTGCATTCATCTGAATTCATTGACTTCTTTTCCAGATTTGACCTCACACTCTCCCCCTTTCCACCAACTCACCAGTCCGGGAACCAACTTGACCTTGTCTTCACAAGATCCTGTGGCATCTCGGCACTCTCTGTTACCCCGCTCACTGTGTCGGACCACCACTTTGTGACTTTCTCCATCCCCATGAAGCCCACCACATCCCTCCCCTCTACGCCTCGAATGGTCACCAGCCGCCGAAACCTGAAATCCTTCACTCCCTCCGCTCTCTCCTCAACTGTTATCTCCTTGCTACCATCCTCGGAACAGTTCTCCTTGATGCCTACTGAGGAAGCCTCCTCCATCCTGATGTCCTCACTCTCCTCTTCTTTGGACACTCTCTGTCCCCCAATCTCACGACCGGCGCGATCATCTCCCTCCCCTCCCTGGCTGTCTGAACCTCTGCAAACCAACAGATCATTGATACGAGCGTCAGAGAGAAAATGGAAGAGCACGAGGATCTTGCTCACCACCACCACCTCCTCTCTGACTTCACCTCAACTGTTTCGGCAGCTAAATCTGCCTTCTACCTGGCAAAGATCAACTCTTCTGCCTCCAAACCCAGGAAACTCTTCTCCATGTTCTCTTCCCTCCTCACCCCTCCTACCCCCCCCCCCCCTCCTCCCTTACTGCCGATGACTTTGCAACTTACTTTACCAAGAAAGTAAATGACATCAGCTCCTCATTCACGCCTATTCCCGTGCCACCACCTGCTCCCTCGACCCGATTCCCTCCTCTCTTCTCCAGGACATCTCACACGACATCTTGCCATTCCTCACCACCCTGATCAACTCCTCCCTCACCTCAGGTGTCATTCCAGCGGATTTTAAGACGGCTACCGTGAAGCCTCTCCTTAAAAAACCCACCCTAGACGCTACTGACATCCAAAGCTACAGACCTCTATCTCTTCTTTCATTCCTCTCTAAAACCTTGGAACGTGCCGCCTACAACCAACTGTCATCCTATCTCTCGCGGAACAACCTCCTAGACCCTAATCAATCAGGATTCAGGACTGCTCACTCCACTGACACGGCCCTCCTCACAGTGACCGAGTCCCTGCGAGACGCCAAAACCTCATCCAACTCCTCCGTTCTCATTCTCCTCGACCTATCTGCTGCATTCGACACAGTCAACCACCAAATCCTCCTCTCCACTCTGGCTGAACTTGGCATAACCGACTCTGCTCTCACCTGGTTTACATCATACCTGACAAACCGCACCTTTCAGGTCACATGGAATGGCTCTATGTCCAAACCCTGCTCTCTGGACATGGGTGTCCCTCAAGGCTCAGTATTATGACCGCTTCTGTTCTCAGCTATACACCAGATCACTAGGTTCTGTTATCACATCGCATGGATTCTCCTACCACTGCTACGCAGATGACAGTGTCAGAGGATGGGGGAAAAGAGAAGAACAGCTTCCTCTCTTTTCCCCCGTCCTCTGACACTCACATTGCAACTCACATCTCGGACTGTCTGGCTGACATCTCTGTCTGGACAACTGCACATCACCTCAAGCTTAACCTGAATAAAACCGAACTCCTCTTCATCCCAGGGAAAGACTGCCCTCGCATGGACCTGTCGGTCACTGTCGAGGGCATCACAGTATTACCTTCCTCAACTGCGAGGAACCTGGGTGTAATCCTCGATGACCAACTATCCTGCACCCCAACATCACTGCTGTGGCCCGATCCTGCAGATTTGCCCTCTACAATATCCGCAGGATTCGGACCTTCCTCACAAAGGATGCAACGCAACTCTTGGTCCAAGCACTGGTCATCTCCCACCTTGACTACTGCAACCCTCTCCTGGCCGGACTCCCGGCCTCTGCGATTAAACCATTGCAGCGTATCCAGAATGCTGCAGCACGCCTTATCTTCAATCTACCCAAATTCTCCCATATGACCCCCCTCCTCCGTGACCTCCACTGGCTCCCTGTTGCAGCACGCATCCAATTCAAGACGATGACACTGGCCTTCAGGGCCATCAATGGAACGGCACCTGTCTACCTTCAAACACTGGTCAAACCTCATGCCCCGAAGCGAGCACTTCGCTCCTCTACTTCTGCTGGCCGGCTGGTACCACCTGAACTTTTATTTATTTATTTTTTTTTCCTCCCTTTCCTTTTTACCCTCTTTTTGTTTGAATATCCGCAGTTTGTCTAAAAATTATGATTGTCTGAAAACTTATTTATCAACTCTGACTCACTCCTTTTCAGTCTAAGCGTTTTCTGAAACATGGTTAACTGATGACCTTCTCAGTCTCTTTCCTTTATCAAATTATAACTCATCTCACTCCTGTAGAAATAATAGAACAGGAGGAGGAGTGTCACTGTATGTGTCGAATGCCTATAATTTCATTAGTAGAAAAGATCTGAGTGCTGACTTTGCTACGACGCATGTGGAATCTGTATTTATAGATCTTGCACTTGGTAGAAAAAACGTTATAGTCGGATGTATCTATAGACCTCCCGACTCAGATATAATTACGTTCAATGACGCACTATATTTTACCTTAGAAAATATAAATAAGGAAAATAAATTGTGTGTCTTACTGGGGGATTTTAACATCAATCTGCTTAAAGATGACCAGAGATTCACAACTGACTTTCTAAATACACTCTACTCTGAAAATTTCTTTCCTCTAATAACAAAGCCAACCCGAATTACCAAATCTTCAGCCTCATTAATCGATAATATTCTTTTCAACTCTCTGGACTATGAAGTCAACTCTGGTCTACTATTGTGTGATATATCTGATCATCTTCCGATTTTCCAGATTGTATATGCGATTGATCCTCCTAACCTTATAAATTCTACATGTGTCCAAACTAAATTCCGCAAATTCACTAGAAATAACTTGGAATCTTTCAAAACAGCCATCAGTCACCTTCCCTGGGATGAGATCCTCAGGTTGAATGATGTTGATGCAGCCTATAATTTATTTTTAGTATTTATTAATTCTGCTTTAGAAGCATCTTTTCCCTTGTTCAACCCTAAATCTAAAACTAATTCTTCTAGAGGGAAACCATGGATTACTGAAGACCTAAAGAAACGCTCCCGTAAAAAAAACAAACTTTATAGGAAAACCATTACTAATCCCACCCCTTTGAATATTGAAATTTACAAGAAATATAAAAATAAATTTACAGCTGTTCTAAGAAAAACAAAAAAAAAAGTATTATGCAGAAAAATTCATCCAGGCCTCTAACGACATCAAGTCAACCTGGAACCTTATTAATCACCTGCTCAACCGTAAAAAATTATCAGCTGCATCACCAACATTAATGCATGGGAATGTGGGGACGTTTGCAAACCCCGATGAAATAGCAAATGGCTTTAACAATTTTTTTGTTAATGTTGGCTCTGTCCTGGCATCAAGTTTCTCTGATGCTGGTGAGAACCCCTGTTGTTTTATTAAGGGGCAATATCCTTCTTTTAACACCCTCGATCCTCCAACTATACAAGAGGTCCATAATATCATCTTGGAATTAAAGAACTCAGCCCCAGGCCACGATGGCATAAAGAGCATTTTGATTAAAGAAACTATTGATCTTTTAGTTTCTCCTTTAACCCATATTCTTTCTTTATCACTGCAATCTGGTAATATTCCACATGATTTAAAAATAGCTAAAGTCACTCCTATTTTTAAAACGGGCAATACTGACAATTTTGGAAATTATCGACCTATATCCATCCTGCCCTGTATTTCTAAATTACTGGAGAAATTAGTTTACTCTAGAATATTGAAGCACCTACAAGAAAATAATATTTTACATGATCACCAGTATGGATTTCGTAAAAAACATTCTACGGAGCATGCATTACTTCAGTTAACTAATATTATTTCATCTGCTATGGACCAGAAAAAATTTGCCCTTGGGGTCTTTCTAGACTTAACTAAGGCATTCGATACTGTCAATCACAGTATTTTGATTGCCAAATTAAATAGATACGGTGTGGAGGATATTGCCCTGAATTGGTTTAAAAATTATTTATTGAATAGGCAACAATATGTGACATTTAATGGCCACTCCTCTGCCAAGTCCAGTATTCTACACGGGGTGCCTCAAGGCTCTATTTTGGGCCCTTTATTGTTTTTGATTTATATAAACGATTTAGCTTTATCTTGTAAATATTTTTTTTCCTGTGTTATTTGCTGATGACACTACCCTCATAGCAACTCAGAATAATTTTAATTATCTGATTGATTCTGTGAACAATGATTTATCTTCAATTTCAAAATGGTTTCAACTGAATAAACTAACACTCAATGTGAAGAAATGTAACTTTATAATCTTTTGCAATATTAACAAGTCTTATCCTAAAGATCAAGCTAAATTATACATTAATGGAATAGAAATGACCCAAGTCAAAACTACCAAATTCCTCGGAATATTGGTTGATGAAAGACTTGATTGGACAAATCACATAGACCTTGTTTGCAAGAGATTAACAAAGATGATGGGCATCCTAAGAAAAGTGTGCCCATTTATACATCCTTCTGCTCATTTAACGTTATATTATAGTTTTTTATTTCCTTATTTGAACTACTGTAACATGGTCTGGGCAGCTACATCTCCTACACATCTCAAGAAATTATGTACTATTCAGAAGAGATTCATAAGATTCATCTCACATTCAAATAGATATGCTCCATCAGCACCACTATTCACTAAGTATTCTCTTCTACCAATTCACAAATTGAATAACTATCAGATTTGTTTGTTTGTTCACAAGTTCATTTACAAGAATCAAGATCTCCCTGTCACTTTTCAAAATTTCTTTACCTTCACTCATAATGTACATTCCCACCGCACTAGACACAGTAATAATCTTACTCTATATTTACCCTTTATCCGCACATCACACCATCAGTTTAATATGACATACAGAGGTCCAATGTTTTGGAATGGACTATCTCCCTCATTAAGATCCATTTCTTCTTATTCACTCTTTAAAAAGCAGTTAAAAATACATCTCAATTTCTCTTGAATTTCCCACTCTTTCCTCTCTCTCTTTCACTCTCTCCATATCCCACATCCTTACTCTGTCCTTTTATGAGTTTAATTAATTAATTAATTTTTTGTATATTATCTCTCTCTAACTATTGTCCTTATTTGTTACCGAATTACTTTGCACTTTATCTCTCTATTTTTTTCTCATTTCTGTTTTCTTTTGCTCACATAACATTGACTATGTATGCACTTTATCTCCTTTTTATGTTTATTTGTTAGCCATTGAAATTTGTCTTGTTGTAATTTGTTATAGGGGTGGAACCTATGTACAAGCCAACCGGCTTCATTCCCTCCTTGCACCATTGAAATTTGTGTGCTAAATAAATAAACTCAAACTCAACACCATCGCTGAAATCAAACAAATGTCGCTCAGCAAAGTCCAGACTCTTCTCTGTTCTGGCGCCTCAGTGGTGGAACGAACTCCCGACCAATGTCAGGACAGCAGAGTCATTTGCCATCTTCCGAAAAAGGCTCAAGACTCACCTGTTCAGACTTCACCTCAACGCATGACCCACGAACACCCTCCCTCGACACCCCCCCCCCCCCCCCCAAAAAAAAAAAACCTTACCTATAGCACTCTGATCATAGCACTGTTGCTCTTAAGGTACTACTTTACTCAGATGAGGACCTAACACTTGTTCTATTTTTAGCTCTTACTTTATCAGCAATGATACGTTGTGGTTTCTTTGTTTCCTTCTTTTGACAAATGTACTTATTGTAAGTCGCTTTGGACAAAAGCGTCTGCTAAATGACCTAAATGTAAATGTAAATGTAACAAAACTGAATCTTTACATTATAAATAATTTTACATAGAGTAAAGAAATTAGCTGCAGTTATTGTCAGAAACATAGTTGGTCTACTGATTATGATATGAGGTATTTATTCACACAAAGTATCGGAACAATTATTGTGTATGTATCAAATTTAGTATTACTATCATTATCGGCCATTTTGAAATGACACCCAGACCTGGGGTGCAGTCGAATAGTCTATTTTGCTTAGGAAGGTTCCTAACTGCAGAAGTGACCCGGAAGTAAACAAGTGGCTGCCATGATAAGAGCTGTTCAGATTCTCTAAATGCAAAGGAAAGGAGCTCCAATGCTTCCTTTCAGAGCTCCTTTAGCATAGGATGCAACGGACCTTCCTATGCGAAAGTAAAGGAGATTACACCGACCCAAAATCCTTTGCGAGAGCAACATTTAAAGTGCCGCACACCTCGGCCGTTCATGAAAACAAACGATATGTGCATTTACATACTTAACAATGACTTTCATGCAGACATATAGTAATTGGAATAGTGTTGATAAATGTGTGTGGACAGTGATAATAATTTAATGGTATTTTTATTTATTTCAATCATGTTATAAAAACTAAACTAAAACCACAAATGAAATGTAAATACAGCAAACGGTCAAACAGGAAGGAGGAGCTGCTGGACTGAAGCCGGTCAGTGAACAGCTGTTTATAAAACCAACAACATGAGGAGAAGTGGACGATGCGCTTTTTGTAGCCCATTATTGTAGTTTCTCCAGCGAAGACGCACGTCAATCGCCAGTGCCGATCATCAGCTGTCAATCATCAGCGGCCGCGTTATAATGACGTAGTGAAAGTCCGGTCGGATTCTCTGAGCACCACGGCCGACTTTTCCTTAATCCTTTTGAGTTCTCCTATCGCCTTTCCTTAACCCCATGACGTTTTCTCCAAAGGTCAAGGAATAGGAGATAGGCAGTGGCGTGCACAGACATTTTGGGGCGCAGGTGCTCAGTGAAAAATAAGGGCACTTTATGCGGCATGTAGAACTGACGGCTGCCTTATTACAGCAGTGTGAGATTTAAAAAATAAATAAACATTACAGGCACATGTTGAATGTTATATGCTATTGTTTTATTTCCCACAGAGCTGCTCCCCTGGGCTGCCTGCTGCAGCTCCCTTTCTTTTTCCCTTCTTATCCTCTCCTTTCTAGGCATTATGCTGCAATTGGTAAATAAAAAGAGACCAACAATATGAATAAGACTGTTTGGTTATATTTCAACAACGCACAGGGCTACTTTTTCTGCAGGCAATTGGGAACTGCCTGTTTGTCATTACTGCAAGTGTTAATTATGTAGGCCTAGCCTAATGTAAACCTACACAATAGCCTACTAAATATTAATCTTAAGTAAATATACAGATAGATTCACATGCTGTAGGATACCAATGACAAACTCTACCAGCGGTCATCATCACGTCATATCTATTACTGATTTTGGGTAGCATCTAGCTTGTTAAGCAGGTGAGCAGCCGATAATTTATGCCCAGCTGTGTGGCGTTGAGACCGGCTACTTCACAACAGAGACAAATAAATTCAAGTTGCAGCTTGGCAACTAAGGCGCGTTCACACTGCTTTTATTTTGAACCTCCTAACCTTATAAATTCTACATGTGTCCAAACTAAATTCCGCAAATTCACTAGAAATAACTTGGAATCTTTCAAAACAGCCATCAGTCACCTTCCCTGGGATGAGATCCTCAGGTTGAATGATGTTGATGCAGCCTATAATTTATTTTTAGTATTTATTAATTCTGCTTTAGAAGCATCTTTTCCCTTGTTCAACCCTAAATCTAAAACTAATAGTTCTAGAGGGAAACCATGGATTACTGAAGACCTAAAGAAACGCTCCCGTAAAAAAAACAAACTTTATAGGAAAACCATTACTAATCCCACCCCTTTGAATATTGAAATTTACAAGAAATATAAAAATAAATTTACAGCTGTTCTAAGAAAAACAAAAAAAAAGTATTATGCAGAAAAATTCATCCAGGCCTCTAACGACATCAAGTCAACCTGGAACCTTATTAATCACCTGCTCAACCGTAAAAAATGATCAGCTGCATCACCAACATTAATGCATGGGAATGTGGGGACGTTTGCAAACCCCGATGAAATAGCAAATGGCTTTAACAATTTTTTTGTTAATGTTGGCTCTGTCCTGGCATCAAGTTTCTCTGATGCTGGTGAGAACCCCTGTTGTTTTATTAAGGGGCAATATCCTTCTTTTAACACCCTCGATCCTCCAACTATACAAGAGGTCCATAATATCATCTTGGAATTAAAGAACTCAGCCCCAGGCCACGATGGCATAAAGAGCATTTTGATTAAAGAAACTATTGATCTTTTAGTTTCTCCTTTAACCCATATTCTTTCTTTATCACTGCAATCTGGTAATATTCCACATGATTTAAAAATAGCTAAAGTCACTCCTATTTTTAAAACGGGCAATACTGACAATTTTGGAAATTATCGACCTATATCCATCCTGCCCTGTATTTCTAAATTACTGGAGAAATTAGTTTACTCTAGAATATTGAAGCACCTACAAGAAAATAATATTTTACATGATCACCAGTATGGATTTCGTAAAAAACATTCTACGGAGCATGCATTACTTCAGTTAACTAATATTATTTCATCTGCTATGGACCAGAAAAAATTTGCCCTTGGGGTCTTTCTAGACTTAACTAAGGCATTCGATACTGTCAATCACAGTATTTTGATTGCCAAATTAAATAGATACGGTGTGGAGGATATTGCCCTGAATTGGTTTAAAAATTATTTATTGAATAGGCAACAATATGTGACATTTAATGGCCACTCCTCTGCCAAGTCCAGTATTCTACACGGGGTGCCTCAAGGCTCTATTTTGGGCCCTTTATTGTTTTTGATTTATATAAACGATTTAGCTTTATCTTGTAAATATTTTTTTCCTGTGTTATTTGCTGATGACACTACCCTCATAGCAACTCAGAATAATTTTAATTATCTGATTGATTCAGTGAACAATGATTTATCTTCAATTTCAAAATGGTTTCAACTGAATAAACTAACACTCAATGTGAAGAAATGTAACTTTATAATCTTTTGCAATATTAACAAGTCTTATCCTAAAGATCAAGCTAAATTATACATTAATGGAATAGAAATGACCCAAGTCAAAACTACCAAATTCCTCGGAATATTGGTTGATGAAAGACTTGATTGGACAAATCACATAGACCTTGTTTGCAAGAGATTAACAAAGATGATGGGCATCCTAAGAAAAGTGTGCCCATTTATACATCCTTCTGCTCATTTAACGTTATATTATAGTTTTTTATTTCCTTATTTGAACTACTGTAACATGGTCTGGGCAGCTACATCTCCTACACATCTCAAGAAATTATGTACTATTCAGAAGAGATTCATAAGATTCATCTCACATTCAAATAGATATGCTCCATCAGCACCACTATTCACTAAGTATTCTCTTCTACCAATTCACAAATTGAATAACTATCAGATTTGTTTGTTTGTTCACAAGTTCATTTACAAGAATCAAGATCTCCCTGTCACTTTTCAAAATTTCTTTACCTTCACTCATAATGTACATTCCCACCGCACTAGACACAGTAATAATCTTACTCTATATTTACCCTTTATCCGCACATCACACCATCAGTTTAATATGACATACAGAGGTCCAATGTTTTGGAATGGACTATCTCCCTCATTAAGATCCATTTCTTCTTATTCACTCTTTAAAAAGCAGTTAAAAATACATCTCAATTTCTCTTGAATTTCCCACTCTTTCCTCTCTCTCTTTCACTCTCTCCATATCCCACATCCTTACTCTGTCCTTTTATGAGTTTAATTAATTAATTAATTTTTTGTATATTATCTCTCTCTAACTATTGTCCTTATTTGTTACCGAATTACTTTCCACTTTATCTCTCTATTTTTTTCTCATTTCTGTTTTCTTTTGCTCACATAACATTGACTATGTATGGACTTTATCTCCTTTTTATGTTTATTTGTTAGCCATTGAAATTTGTCTTGTTGTAATTTGTTATAGGGGTGGAACCTATGTACAAGCCAACCGGCTTCGTTCCCTCCTTGCACCATTGAAATTTGTGTGCTAAATAAATAAACTCAAACTCAACACCATCGCTGAAATCAAACAAATGTCGCTCAGCAAAGTCCAGACTCTTCTCTGTTCTGGCGCCGCGTTTTCTGCATTTTGGCTGTTGCTTTGCTTTGATTTTTGCAACCAATGAAGGAAGTGACCATATTTGGATATTTGGAATGAAAATCCTGCTGTATAGAAGACTTGAAACTAGAGATTGAGACCATAAACTCATGTTACAATGTTTACTGAGATAATACATCAAGTGAGAAGTAGGACCATTATCTCATAGACTTCCATGCAACGAGACTTCTTTTTTTAACCAGAGGATGTCCAGTAGAGTAAATGCAAGTTTAAGGCAGTTCGGCATTGGCATCATTTTTCAGAACCGGAGGTTGCCGCCTGGTCTAGAGCATAGTACCATTGATCTCTGTGTCCATTTTTATTTCTATTCTAAATCAAACTCTCAGGTTGGAGGTCAAACCAATCAGTGCTAATAGCTCAAGGCCTGTCAGATGTGAGAATAATGGTCCTCACCATGGCGATGACAGCAGCTCCTGCTCCTGCCAGTGTGCACACGAACAGATGGAAGGTCAAGTCCAGCTGCAACACAAAATACCAGCCAGTTTCTTAGAATTTTCAGTTTTTTATATTTGCTTCAGATTTCTTCAAACTTCTCTCCTCTCCTCTTCTTCTTACCTCATTGGATTCACACATCTTGAAGAACTTCTCAGATCCCGTACACACCTTCCTCTCCTCAGAAATGGTCACCGCTCCTGAAAATATCAGAAACAGAAACATGTTTTGTCAGAATGCTGATGAATGAACTGAGGAATGTCTGGATATGACTTTTCTGCAGCTCTGAAAGAGTATCCATCTTTAAATAATTCAAATGGACTGAGATGAATATTTCACAAGTAGTTTGTTGCTGGTGGGGATGCAGTCACACTGAAGTGAAAGCTATGTTGAATCCATGTCATCATGAACTGGCAGTAATATTTAACAAATCCCATGGTCCAAATCCCAGGAGGAAGAGGAGACCTGTGTTCAGGTCGACATCTCAGTAGAAAGAGGAGACCTGCGTTCAGGTCGACATCTCAGTAGAAAGTGGAGACCTGTGTTCAGGTTGACATCTCAGTAGAAAGAGAGGAGAACTGTGTTCAGGTCGACATCTCAGTAGAAAGTGGAGACCTGTGTTCAGGTCGACATCTCAGTAGAAAGTGGAGACCTGTGTTCAGGTCGACATCTCAGTAGAAAGAGGAGACCTGTGTTCAGGTTGACATCTCAGTAGAAAGTGGAGACCTGTGTTCAGGTCGACATCTCAGTAGAAAGTGGAGACCTGTGTTCAGGTCGACATCTCAGTAGAAAGTGGAGACCTGTGTTCAGGTCGACATCTCAGTAGAAAGTGGAGACCTGTGTTCAGGTCGACATCTCAGTAGAAAGAGAGAGATCCAAACTTGGTCTGCTTGGTAGGAAGCAAAACCTCCACTGCAGTTGACCAATCAGAATGGAATCTGGATTTCACAGGTACGTGACACTTTCAGTGACACAGACCTGCAGGCAGATGGGGGAGGGGGAAAGACCGCCTGTGGAGGTGCGTGGCTGTGTTTCCACACAGAAAACGCTCCAATCTGAATGTTCAGAAACAATTCAATCTGCATCCATGACTTGCTTCATAGACACAGACACGCCGTTTCTTGTGTGATTGGCCGTCCAAGCTGTCCCTCCATCTTGCTTACACACCGACGGTCTGCTAGTCTGCGGTCAGGAGTCCTACAGGAGTCCGCTACTGGAAGTTGGGAGTTTGTTCTGCCTGGTTCACGTCTGCTAGAAGGATGTTAATATCAAAGGTTTCATTGACATTAACGTTGAATAATGTTGATGTAAATGTTGAATCGGTGTCGGTGTGCGTATGTGTGCGCGCGCGCCAGGATGTCTAAAAAAAGAAAAGTGGACATAAGCGACTTCTTTAGAAGTCAAAGTGTAAGTTACTCAAAGAAATGCGTTACACCCATCCTGCAACACCTTCACTGGCTCCCAATAAACAGCATGTCCACTTCAAGATCCTCCTCATCATTTACAAAGCTCTCAATAATCTGATAAATTAACGAGCATAATTTAATTTGGCTTAGTTGTGACCCGTTGAGGTGCAATAAATATCAAAAATTCCAAAAGATGTATTGTGTTATATTTATCAATCCACTCTATAAGCATAGTAATTATAATATCTCCAATGAAATGGTTTAGATTTGTGCACTGTGGATTTCTGTTTGCAATGTATTGAGTATCCATTCCATTACAATACTCAGATTTATCATAAATAATTACATAACACACATGTATTTTAAGTTCCGTCAAAGAGGGATGGAGATGGCGTCCAAATTATTTGACACATCAGTATTTAAAAATTATTTGAAAGTAACGCAATAGTTACTTTCCAAAGCAACTAGTTACTTTTAGAATTTGTAACTCAGTAAGTACTTTAGTTACTTTCTGGGAGAAGTAACTAGTACTTTAACTAGTTACTTTTTTAGAGTAACTTGCCCAACACTGCTGATGACTAATAATCAGTCTTCTCTTTTAATCTTGATGTCAATTTAACTTGTGTGTATCTAATAAATTCCCACAAGGAAACTCCACCTGCCCGCTGTGTGACTGCTCAACTACTCCTGCTTTTTGGTCTACGGCGACGTGGCTGGGATGGATCCATCTCTGCGTGACTGTGCCTGCTGCCATGGACTACTACTGTTGATACTATTGCTTCTGTTAATACCACCACTACTGCTAATGCTACTACTACCATACTACCAACACCAAATGCAGTTGGAACCCAAGGGCCTGGGCTGCACGAGATTTCTGCCTAAAAGCCTGTTAAGGCAGTTTTTTCTCGCCACTGTTGCTGTAACTCTTGCCCCTGGGTGTTGTTGGGACTTTGAAATTGTGTTGGCTCTTGACATTTTTAGCGTATTCTAGTCCTGCTCAATGTGTTAAGTGTCCTGAGATGACTTCTGTTGTGATTTGACACTATAAATAAAATTGAATTGAATTGAAATTGAATTGAATTGAAGGAAAATTCTATTATTTAAAAGCATAAGTGTTGAGAACAGCATTCTACAGTGTGGCATTACTGTGCTTGATTGTTGTTGTTGTCCAAAGTAGTACACTCCTTTGTTTCCGTTTCCTTGGTGTCTTGATTTCCTCCTTGTTTGTGTGTTATTGTAGTGGGTTTAGCATTTCTCATAATGTCAGTTATCTCCTTGTGGTATCTATCTGCAGAACTAACCCTCCAGTTCCTGGTTTTCAGACACCTAATCCCAAACCAGCACCCTGCTTGACCCCAGGCCTCCTCACCACCACCAACCCCCGACTCACCTGCTGGCTTTTTCCACCTCCATCCTTCCCACAACCACTGCTCCCCTTGATGCAATAAAACCTTTGTCTATTCACCACCATATTCACCACCATCTCAGCCTTCTGCTCCTGGGTTCTAAAACACCTTGTGTGCTGCAGTTAACCAGACCTACTCCACCCAAAATGTATAACCAAACGTCCTACTTTATTATTTACTTTGCATTATGTCTACACTCTTTGTGATACTGGACTCAATTATTATTATTATTATTATTATTATTATTATTATTATTATTATCATCATCATCATCATCATTTGTTCTTAATAGGTTTCTAACTTCAGGGTTATTTTATCTGTGACATTTTTACACACAAGACATCCTCATGCCGAAGCAAACAACAGGTTTTGACCTAAAACACATGTAAAATGACAAAGCCTGAATAGTGAGCGTTGAGGAAAGGGAAGAGCTATTGAATCACCTGCCCGCCTGCTTGATACCTGGGGTCCGTTCCAGAAAGCAGGCTCAACCAACTCTGAACCTAACCCTGAACTCTTGAACAGAGTTGACCAACTCTGAGTTTTCAGTTCCAGAACAGCTGTTCTGAATTACTTCAATCACTAAAATGTAAAGCAACGTAACTTCATCAAAGTGGAGATAGTTGGCGTGGCAGACATTTACTGCCCGACTTAATGTGTATAACTGAATGAAACAGTTGAGTGATCTAAAGGTGATAACTCTTTATTTTCAGGTCTTCAGTGTGACACTGTGGTGTAATGGTTAGCAACACTAACTACAGTCCCGTGTTTCATGAAGTAGTTGAATGTAGAAATAATCATTTTCATATAGGTGTAATCGGGCTGCACGGTGGTATAGTGGGTAGCACTGTCGCCTCACAGCGAGAGGATCCTGGGTTCGATGCCCGGTTCGGCCCGGTTCCTTCTGTGTGGAGTTTGCATGTTCTCCCCGTGTAAGCGTGGGTTCTCTCCGGGTTCTCCGGCTTCCTCCCACAGTCCAAAGACATGCAGGATGGGGATAGGTTCATTGGTGACTCTAAATTGCCCGTAGGTGTGAATGTGAGTGTGAATGGTTGTCTGTCTCTACATGTTGGCCCTGTGATAGACTGGCGTCCTGTCCAGGGTGTACTCTGCCTTCGCCCAATGACAGCTGGGATCGGCTCCAGCCCCCCCGCGACCCTGAATACAGGATAAGCGGTAGACAATGGATGGATGGATTGATATTATGATAAACAGGTTTTCTCTGGTCCGGCCCCCTACCTGAAATCAAAGCTTGGTGTTAGTGCGGCCCGCAACTTGTTGCCCTGTGCGTTTTGTATTTTTTAACACTTGTGGGCTACCATAGCTCAGGCTCGTGACAACAACACAAATTAGCAACGTTGGTCACTTGTACCGTAATTTCCAGACTATTGAGCACACCTGCATATAAGCCGCACCCACAAACATTGGTCCCCCTTTTTTTGTGGAATACTTGATGTGGCCCAGCCTCACCCAGACTCTACCTCCAGCGGCCCACAGGTTAGTTGAGTTTGAGACCCCTGCTCCAAAGTGAGGATGGAGGATATAGATGCTGCTTTCAAAATGTGGCTGTGATCTGAGTGATATCATCCAACACAAAGTGAGCAACACAGTATTATGATTCTGCTCAAAGGTCAAGCATATACAATTTTATCTCTCTCTTACTAGATGGACTCACTATTTATCCATCCATCTTTTTCATGGATGGCACATACCAAACTGACGCAGGTCCAGGCAGAGGTTGGCTCCCTCCACCAAGCTGGTGTTCTGACACATGGACCAGATGTTGAAGTACATGAACACCGGCAGGCTGGTGAATGCTGTCACTCCGAGCCAAACCAAGAAGAACAGGTAGGCCAGGAACATCAGCTGCAACGCAGAGGCCAGACATACAGAGGTGACAGACAAGGTTTGTTTAGCACATAGACTAGAGGTGCACGGAGTCATCGTCACATCACTCATTGGTTTTGTCCCATACGTGGGATTGGGTCAGAATAAACCAGTGTGTTTATGGTAGTGAAGGAACATGTTTTTTTTTTTATAAACAATGGACCTGGCACAGAAAAAGAAGATATATAATTGCTGACATTAGGGAAAATATGATAAAGTACAATATTAATAGCCTCATCCTTTCACTAGATAATCAGTTATTGCCAAACGTCTTGCTACAAGCACTCAATTTATCTAAAAGAGTAGCAGTATGAAATGTAAAAATGTTAGTGTATCACATTCAATCTGATGGTTGCAAAGATGTCTTACGAATGCAGTCAGGCAGCGTCCGCAGGCACTGATCTTGAACTCCCCATACAGATCCCTGATGGCTCCGGTGGTGAAGAAGCCTTCAACCAGCAGCAGCACTCCAAACAAAAAGAAGCCAGCTGCAAGTCCATAGATGATGTACTTCAGGATGTCAATGCTGTGAAGAGAGCACACACCCACGGTGCCAGTAATGAATGAGTATTTCTTTCTTCTTTCATGCTAGTGTAATTTGCAGACATAGTATTATACATATGTAATCAACATCAACAAGATAATGAGTGTAAACAGAGGATGAGTCTGGATCTGCAATGTTTCTGGGAATATCCATCTATTTATTATCATTATTATTGCAATATTTCATACTATGTTTTATTTTATATAATTATTTCGATATTTCATTCAGGATCACAGAGACATTAAAAAACAGGGGAAAAAACACGAAAGCCCTATGGGGCAAGATGAATTCAAGTCTCCCGAGACTGCTCTTCCTCCATCTCCTTCTGCCATCTTTAAACATAACTATCTCTCCCTCTCTCTCTACATATATATATATATATATATATATATGGCCCTCACAATAATTATGGACACAATGCTTGAGTTCTTTTTTATGTTCCTCGTGTCCCGACGACGAGTACTAGAAATTCACTATTAAAAGTCAAAACATCATTTAAAGCGAGTCACTCACATTGTGAAGACGTCCAGTGTTTCTCCCGGGGCTCTGATGACCTCAAAGTAGTTCTGGAGGATGGTGACGGTGCCGCTCAAAGCCTCGTGGCCACACCCACAGAACAAGGCCACGCCCATGTAGAGGAGAATGGTGGCAATGAGGGAGGCCCAGGGCAGGCTGCCCACGCATCGCTCACAGCACTCTTTACAGCCTGAACCCACACAGAAGGACAGCATTTTATTCAGTATGGTGAAATCAACTTCAGAAGAGTTACACAGCTTGAAAAAAAATAAAAATAAAAATCAAACAACTAACAACAAAACTGATCCTTCTGACAAAATAGAGGAAGTGAGGTCAGCAGCAGCTGTCTGCCTCCACCCAGCTCCATGGAGGGAAAGGAGCTGCGTCCAGGAGCTGCTTGTGAGTTCATGTATTTGTGTATTTGTCAAGTTCATTGGTGCCATGCTCTAACAACTCAGCTCCAATGTAGTAAACACAGGGAAGATTAATGCTGGGACATATTTAAGTCTGACTTTCAGCTACAATGCATCAATTGTACAATTTTCAATGATTATGATTATTCCAAATGAACGGGGACAGGGTAGCATTTTGATTCATTTCCACATTGGGCCTGAGTAAGTGTTTCATTCGTCATTCTCTGATGACTGTTGACATTTTTGATGGATCAGTGTTTTGTGCTTTACCATGCATGCGTTTTGCTTGGTGTCAGTCACTAAATATTTGTCATATTTCATGGTGTGAAGTCACACATGTTGCTGAGATGAAAATATTTTATGGAGAACTTTTGACAGAAAATCTACAAGGGTGTCCGCACAAAAAATGCATGAAAAAGTGTTGTGGAATGTAAATCCCTCGCCATTTTAAAACCTGTAACACATAAAGTGTGAATAAATAGCAAGGTCCCCTATTATACTGATTTTCCTCAATTTCACACAGCTGTCAGAGGTCCAACAACTCTGGATTCGATATGCATTGCCCCAAACCCATCCATGGTCCTGAATTTCAGCTGTCTGAAAGTTGCTCAAATGAGAACAGGCTGTTTCTGTGCCTACACCTTTAAATGCTAAAATTAAATTAAATTGCTCCTGACGAGCTGGCTGTCGCCCTGCGTGGTTGACTCCGCCATTGTTGTGTGAATGTGTGGGTGAATGGATGAATGACAGTCATTCCTGTAAAGCGCTTTGGAGAAAAGCGCTATATAAATGAGGCCATTTGCCATTTATTGTACCAGTGTGTGGGGGGGGGGGGGGCTGCAGAGACCATGCAGGAGTCGCTTGTTTTCCTCATTCTGGGAGTTGACAGGCTCAAGGAGGACCAGTTTATAGGTGTAGAGACCAGAGAAAACCTGTTTATCCATCCATCCATCCATTTTCTACCGCTTATCCTGTATTCAGGGTCACGGGGGCGCTGGAGCCGATCTCAGCTGTCATTGGGCGAAGGCAGGGTTCACCCAGTCTATCACAGGGCCAACATGTAGAGACAAACAACCATTCACGCTCACATTCACACCTACGGGCAATTTAGAGTGACCAATTTACCTATCCCCACATGCAAACTCCACACAGAAGGAACCCGGGGCCGACTGCGCCGAAAGCCCGCCACCTCCAACCTATCCAACCTATCCAACCTATCTAACCTTGGCGCAAGGCGAATTACAGCTGGCGGAGTGGCAGTTTGGCTCACCGGCGTGCAGTGCGCACACGTCACCGAGACCTCACAGGCAGTTTTCCACAGTTCCAGGCACATTTAAATGCAATAAATAATCACAACAAACACTATTTAATGCAACTAATTGAATCAACACGTGAATTTATATCTATATAGATTGTCCCGTCACATCTGAGGTCAGATCAAAGGCGGATGGCACGCGAAACGGAAACTCAGCCTGACTGAATTAACACAGCTGAAACTTGGACCTCTCGGACCAAAACATCAGTTTCATCCTGGGAAAAGTTCTGGATGTCTGGCGTTGCTGCTGCTGTCTTCTGTCCAGCGCCGCCGCTAGCCATTTTGGTGCCCTAAGCAGAATTGCTTTATGATGCCCCCCCTACCCAAAAGGGCACGCAGGTGGCAGAGTGGTTAGAGCGCATGCCAGGTTTGAATCCTGTCCGAAGGTCTTTTGCTGCATGTCACATCTCCCTCTCTCTCTCCTGTTTTTCATATCTATCCACTGCTAATAAAATGCGTCTATGCCTGAAACAATCTTTAAAAAAAATACAGCAGCTCGTGCTGGTCTCGCGCCTTGGCAGCCTGTTGTCCGTGTCCGTGGAAACTTTGCTGCGAGCTGGAACCGGAGTTGGGGCTGCAGCTGGTCTGAGCGGCACGCGAGGTCCCGGTGTCCCGCCATTCTGGTGTTGGACGCTTGCGCATGCTAATTTCAGACGGACACACCCTGTCGGCGTGGCAAAGGTGCGCTGTGTTGTATGCTGTATGCATGCTTATGTCTAAAAATAACAATGCAATTTATAATTTTGACCACAGATGGCTGATGTGGATCAATAAAACATTCAATTCAAGCTTCAGCATAGCTCCACAATAAGCTCCTCACGCCCCCTTGAGCTGTTTAAATTCGTACACTGTGTATAAGTGGACGTAGTCATTGTGACATCACCCATTGGTATGTGGACTACAATTTTTGTAACCAGTGAAGGAAGTGACCATATTTAGACTGTTGAAGCGCGACGGGTGGATCTGAGGAACACAAATGGCACCCCCGAGCAGCACCCTTAATGGATCTGGATCCATCTGGATTGTGGTGTGAAGCTGTTAACAAAGTTCACTGTTTAAGGTCAACTTTACAGCTTATTGTACCTGTAGATAACTACAGGCCATGGTAGCAACCTGTCCATCACCAGGTAGCCCCGCCCCCTAAAGCATCCCCTGCTTTCTGGTCTGTTGGACTCTATATGGATCATAATGGACTAAATGAACATCATGCCGGATTGAAGAATGCTTGAAACTACAGATTGAGACCATTAAAAAAAATGTTTACAATGTTTACTGAGATAATACATCGAGAGAAGTAGGACAATTTCCTACAGACTTCATTTTTTCAACCAGAGGAGTCGCCCCCTTCAAAATTGGCATCACTTTTCAGACCGGACATTGCCGCCTGTTTAAATAACACTGGTAGGCCACATATCAGAGCGGTTAAGAAAGCTGTGACAGCACTGTTTTCAATCCATTAACAGTCTGCTGAAACCGCAGCAACAATATCATTTGTGGAGTGTGCCGTGAGAACCACAAACTAAAATCCCTTCACCTCCTCTTTATTCGGGCGGAGGCAGGAATACAATTCTGGACACATAAATATTAAAACCTAAATATTGCTAGAACATTTTGAAAGTCATTTGAGCTAACCATTTAACGAAAAGTGCACAAACATTTCATGACCTACAGGAAGAAACTCGTTAATATAAGCCGTTTTGATGAGACATTAAAACTCCTCTCCTATTATAGGAGTGAGAAGAATTAGAATACCCAGTTTGGTGTGTGTGAATTAATTCATATCAACCTGCTGACTACTTGAAAACCAGTCTGGTTGGATTTGATCCTTTATTTCTCCTGCAGTCCTCGGTGCCTTTAGTGAGTGTTGGTGAAGGTTTACTTGTGATCACTCTTTATCTTTTCAATGTCCTCCTTCTGGCTTTGGCACACGTCAACCTGATTCATTGACACATTATATAATAGTGAAGTGGCTTTGAGTGATGCACTATCATTGTGGGTATTTTAAGCAGACATTTTCATTTCAGTGAGTGACTTGCTGCAGTTTCAACTAGATGAAGTGCAATCTGTCCTCTTCTAGAATAGTGAGGGGTAAAGTGGTCAGAAGTTTTAAGTCCACAAATACTTCAACAGCCCACATAATGTGCCCCAAACATGTTGATTGTAATGTAACCATGCAGGGGGACAGAACAACACACGTTTTCCTCCTTAACTTACACACATTAACATCATGGGCCCTATTTTCATAGACCAGGTGCAGTCGCAGTCTGCGCCACACCGACGGGGTGTGTCCGCCTGGACTTTTCAAGTTTTGTGCACCGCGCAGGCTCGCGCAGGAACTCCTCCCATCACTCCCACCCGCGCAAGTGGGGAAGAGGAAGGAGAAGAAGGCATGAGTGGGAGACGAGGAGGAGACAAGAGCTGCGTTTCAATAACGGTTTGAGTCGCCCTCGCTCACTTGCCCTAAGCACTTGCCCTCGGGGGAATCCCCGCCGCCATCTTAAGGGCTGTTCCAATTCCCTGAACAGCTGAAGTGAACTCCGTGAGATCGACCCTTGAGGGCTGAGTGATCGAGTGAACAACGATAGTCACTTCAGAGCTGTATATCACCCACAATGCATTGCAGTGGTGCACGAAAAATATGTCCATGCGGTGGCGATAATGAACCTCAAACACCATTGTCTGCTGTCTATTCACCACCAAGGAAGAAGAAGAAAGAAGAAAGTAGAAAATTAATTAAATTTAATTCATTTTCTTAAATTGTGTAATTAGACTGTCTGTTGCAGAGTTATGGCAGAGCCCAACGTTTACAAGTGTAAGTATATAAGCCGACGTATTGCCATCAAGCGCAGAATACGTCTTAGACTCAATGAAATGAGTCTCCACATATTCTGTGTAATTTAGAATAGGCAGTATAGCGCTACTCCAACAATGTGTGGTTGATCCATGATTGTCTGGGCTGTTAGTGAACGAGGGCAGGTTTGTTCCATTTACCCCTTTCACTCCCCCTCCGCCCTCCAAGGGGCCTCCGTGTGACGTCATAGCAAGGGCTGAGGGCGAGTGAGCGAGGGCGACTCAAACCGTTATTGAAACGCAGCTAAGGGGCCCTAGTTTCGTGGCGCAGCGCAGGGCGGCGCAGGGTGGCGGAGCCGGCGCAATGCAAGTTTCGACCCGCGCAGCCTTGTGCACGGTCAGTTTGGCAGTTTGGTGGATCGCCTGCGCCAAGATGGGTGTGGCGGCGCAGCAGGGGGAGGCGTCACAGATTCAGCTTGGTACAGTGGAAGTTTCGTGGCAAAAAGCCTCGCCGAGACTGCACTGAAAGCCCGCCAGCTCCAACCTGGTCTACTTTCGGCGCAAGGCGTAAATAAAGTCCATTCATTCAATGCGAATCACAGCTGGCGGAGTGGAAGTTTGGCTGACGGCGCGCAGTGCGCACACGTCACCGAGACCTCACAGGCAGGTTTCCACAGTTCCAGGCACATTTAAATGCAATAAATAATCACAACAAACACTATTTAATGCAACTGATTGAATCAACACGTGAATTTATATCTATATAGATTGTCCCGTCACATCTGACGTCAGATCAAAGGCGGATGGCACGCGTAACGGAAACTCAGCCTCTCGGACCAAAACATCTCCCTCTCTCTCTCCTGTTTTTTATAATATCGGCATTGTTATTATTATGATACGCGCTCACAGCGCGTGATGCGCGTGGTGGGAGCGGCGGCGCTGCTTCTGTCATCGGGTTGTCAAGTGACGGATCTTGCACTGAACCTCCCCTAACGCATTAAAGGTGAGGAGAGGAGCTCATTTGATTGGTGAAGATCTGAATCGGCTGTATTAATCCCAGTCCACGCCTCGTCTCCTCCTCGTCTCCCACTCACGCCTTCTTCTCCTCCCTCTTTCCCACTTGCGCCGGTGGGCGAGACGGGAGGTGTGCCTGCGCGAGCCTGCGCGGTGCACGAAACTTGCAAAGTCCAGGCGGACACACCCCGTCGGCGCGGCGCAGGTGCGCTGAAAGCTGACTGCGCCTGGTCTACGAAACTAGGGCCCAAGGCGTGGTGTGGGATTAACACAGCCGATTCAGATCTTCACCAATCAAATGAGCTCCTCTCCTCACCTTTAATGCACCAGGCGAGGTGCAGTGCAAGATCCGTCACTTGACAACCCAATGAGAGAAGCAGTGCCGCCGCTCCCACCACACTCATCACGCGCTGTGTGTACGTCATAATAATTATAATGCCGATATTATATCACTATGGAAATTGTAGGCACATTTTAGGCATGTCTATCACCAAACAGGGTCAGGGCGCACAGCAGTATACATAATAGAGGAGAACCCGGTGCCTGCACGAGGCGGCCGGGCCATTCATCATCATCATCGCCGTCTTCATCATCTGCGCTCCACAGCTGCACCGGATTCCCCGTCCAACACCAGAACGGCGGGACACCGGGACCTCGCGGGCCGCTCAGACCAACTGCAGCCCCAACTCCGGTTCCAGCTCGCGGCAAAGTTTCCACGGACACGGATTACAGGCTGCCGAGGCGCGAGACCAGCACGAGCTGCTGTATTTTTTTTTAAAGATTTTTTCTGGCATAGACGCATTATATTAGCAGTGGATAGATATGAAAAACAGGAGAGAGAGAGGGAGATGTTTTGGTCCGAGAGGCTGAGTTTCCGTTACGCGTGCCATCCGCCTTTGATCTGACGTCAGATGTGACGGGACAATCTATATAGATATAAATTCATGTGTTGATTCAATTAGTTGCATTAAATAGTGTTTGTTGTGATTATTTATTGCATTTAAATCTGCCTGGAACTGTGGAAACCTGCCTGTGAGGTCTTGGTGACGTGTGCGCACTGCGAAACTAGGGCCCCATGTCTCCAGTCAAACTGCAATATCTAATGTAACAAATCATTTGATGTAAGGATTTAAGGATCATTTACAACAAAGAAATGCACAACACAACAAAATGCAGTTGTAGAAAGATGTAGTAAAACAAGACCATAAACAAAACAAAAACAAACAAGAGGCTAAGTCCCGCCCCCGAAGGTCCCATGGTGCACCACCTTATTTTGGAAAAAATATGTATGCCATAAACGGTGAGAGACAAATAATGTTTTGATCCCGTATGAATTGTCATGAACATATGGGGCCCTAGTTTCGAGGCGCAGCGCAGGGTGGCGGAGCCGGCATAATGCAAGTTTCGACCCGCGCAGCCTTGCGCACGGTCAATTTGGCGCGTGATGGGAGCGGCGGCGCTGCTTCTGTCATCGGGTTGTCAAGTGACGGAACTTGTACTGAACTTCCCCTAACGCATTAAAGGTGAGGAGAGGAGCTCATTTGATTGGTGAAGATCTGAATCGGCTGTGTTAATCCCAGTCCACGCCTCGTCTCCTCCTCGTCTCCCACTCACGCCTTCTTCACCTCCCTCTTTCCCACTTGCACGGGTGGGCGCGACAGGAGTGCCTGAGCTAGCCTGCGCGGTGCACGAAACTTGCAAAGTCCAGGCAGACACACCCCGTTGGTGTGGCGCAGGTGCGCTGCGCGCTGACTACGCCTAGCCTACGAAACTAGGGCCCATTATGTTTGTCAATTTAAAAGATAATTATGCATTTCAAGTAAGTCTGTGGACATATGTAATCAGAAAGACAACACACCCAACAGGGAGGTAAGTACCATCTTTCTATCTGTGTCGTCAGTACCAGGATGTAACGTTACTATAACAACAGGTCTCTATGTGTGTTGGGTACCAGGATGTAACGTTACTATAACAACAGGTCTCTCTGTGTGTTGGGTACCAGGATGTAACGTTACTATAACAACAGGTCTCTGTGTGTGTTGGGTACCAGGATGTAACATTACTCACACTAACAACAGGTCTCTCTGGATGTTGGGTACCAGGATGTTACGTTACTATAACAACAGGTCTCTCTGTGTGTTGGGTACCAGGATGCAATGTTACTATGACAACAGGTCTCTCTGTGTGTTGGGTACAGGATGTAACGTTACTTTAACAACAGGTCTCTCTTTGTGTTCTGTACCAGGATGTAACATTACTATAACAACAGGTCTCTCTATGTGTTGGGTACCAGGATGTAACGTTACTATAACAACAGGTTTCTCTGTGTGTTGGGTACCAGGATGTAACGTTACTATAACAACAGGTTTCTCTGTGTGTTGGGTACCAGGATGTAACATTACTCACATTAACAACAGGTCTCTCTGGATGTTGGGTACCAGGATGTAACGTTACTATAACAACAGGTCTCTCTGTGTGTTGGGTACCAGGATGTAACGTTACTATAACAACAGGTCTCTCTGTGTGTTGGGTACCAGGATGTAACATTATTATAACAACAGCTCTCTCTGTGTGTTGGGTACCAGGATGTAATGTTACTATAACAACAGGTCTCTCTGTGTGTTGGGTACCAGGATGTAACGTTACTATAACAACAGGTCTCTCTGTGTGTTGGGTACCAGGATGTAACGTTACTATAACAACAGGTCTCTCTGTGTGTTGGGTACCAGGATGTAACATTATTATAACAACAGCTCTCTCTGTGTGTTGGGTACCAGGATGTAATGTTACTCACACTAACAGGTCTCTCGGTGTGTTGGGTACCAGGATGTAATGTTACTCACACTAACAGGTCTCTCGGTGTGTTGGGTACCAGGATGCAACGTTACTATAACAACAGGTCTCTCTGTGTGTTGGGTACCAGGATGTAACGTTACTATAACAACAGCTCTCTCTGTGTGTTGGGTACCAGGATGTAATGTTACTCACACTAACAGGTCTCTCGGTGTGTTGGGTACCAGGATGCAATGTTACTATAACAACTGGTTTCTCTGTGTGTTGGGTACCAGGATGTAACGTTACTCACACTAACAACAGGTCTCACTCCTTCTTTCTCTTCCTGCTAATAAAAAGAGGCGCTGGATGAAACACATCAGGTAAGATAACGTTACATTAGTGATGGAATCTGGGAGGTATGTTTTGGGCTTCTATGCTTGATGGACAGGTGTCTCTGTCAGTCACAGCTGGCTCTAATATGTACTGCTTAATTCAAAAGACATCATTTTGGCTTTACAATTCCATATCAGTCTTAACACACACACACACACACACACACACACACATGCCGTCTTCAGTTAGCGCACATGCAGCCTACACTGAGACAGAAAGATGATAACATACACGCCTAGCTACCCCCCCCCCCCTTCCCTTGTTGTTTGTGCGTGTGTGTGTCATTGCGCTGCTCAGGTTTAATTGACCAGCTTTGTTGCCATGCCAACAGGGGTGTGGCAGGAGACTGCTGACCCACTTTGCCTGTAGCGTTGTCATGGCAACTGTGCGGCTCTCCGTACAGTCCCACTAATGCACATTTTCTCTCTTTCATTGTATGGGCTTCATTAGAGAGTCTGTAGGATGACATGAACGGGGGGAGATGAGATGCAGCAGGTCGGAATCGAACCCGAGCCTCTGCCGAGGACACGCTCTCTCGGGTGATACAGGGTGTAGGATTCCAATGTGCTTCTCGAGAAAATATGAGCAGGTAATGGAGGAGCTAAAAATCGTGTTGCACCATTTAATAAAACATTCAAATATACAAAGAGGCAGATAGAAAGCACATCATTTTTCAGTGTTAACCTTGTGATTTTGGGGGGCAAATATTATATTCATACAAACAAGTGGAAAGGCACTACACTTGTTTAAAACGAACAGTAAGGCTAATAAAAACATCCATTTCTCAATCCTTGCTTTCTAAACGTCTATCTCTCTTCTAAACATACTCCTTTTATGACCTGTGTTTTTCTTAGATTTTTCTTGTCTTTTCTTTTCAATATTTTTTCTCTCTCTTGTTTTCCCATACAATGCTATCCTTACCGTTTACCATTTTGTGTTTAGAAGCTTCATCGTTACGTTCATTCCTGTCTTGGTGTCTTTGTATGTTCTTTTAAGTAAAGGCAGGAAAAGGCAGATGGGCCGCCACAGAGAGCTGAAATATGAATGTGTTTCTGAGAGGCTTTAATGCAACGTGGCTTTGTGTCTTGCACATTTCATATCGACGCATGTATTATGCTGCAGTTGTGTTTCTGACACTGTGTGTCCTGAATTTCGGCCATGTTATAATCCTCGCCATATTTCCATATTTGAGCTTGAAGCACAGGAAAGACCCAGTGACCTGGTAAAAAACTGGGACAGGCTTAACACAAACAGCAAGGTATACTGCATTTATATGTGTGGATGTGTTCTTTGTTTAGGTCAATATTTTCAGTCAAACCAGGATCCATGGATCCTATTATTCAGAATGACTTTAATGTATCTGCAGCATTTATCATTGTAATGCAGATTTAGAGATGTTTTTTTTTTTAACCTTTTATTCTTCCTAAAAAAAAGAGAGAGAATACGGAATACAGTATAATGGTCCCTGTCTTTTACTTCCTATTTTCAATCATTTTAAAATCATTTTAACAGGTATTCATAGAATGCATTCTACATTTGTATACAGGTTGGTGGAAAAACCAGGACTTTATTGTTATATATCTGATATGTTTTATGTTATAAATGTATTTAAATGTCACCAATAAGCTTAACCAAACCTAATTGTATTGTTGTATGTAAACAAAAAAGAGTCTGTAGAGAATGAACAGGAGGCTTTGAGTTTTGTTTTATAATCAAAATAAAAGTATTGCTGGTACATTTTCAGTAAAATAAGATGGTGCTGTGTTGGATCAGCTCAATTCTGCTTTCTCAATGTAAGATCCCTTGCCAAAAAGGGGTTTTATCTGTTGACAAACAATATAGCATTTTAACACAACAGAGTCTTGGACTAATCCTAATGAATATGCTCCAGTCGCTATGGCGATATTAGTATGTTATTATTCTCTAAAAGTCTTAAACTGCCCATTTTATGTGTTTTAATCTACCGACCCTCTAAATGTATTTCTTTCTTCTATCAGCTTGTATTCTTGGTGACTCTACTATCCATGTTAATACCATGGTCTGGGTGAATACTCGATTCTGATTGGCTGGAGGGTGTAGGTTAAAAAGTGTTAAGGCTCAGTTATGCTTCCACGTAGTGATCACGCAATGGCCACGCAATGGCCACGCAGTTGCTTGGAGACCGTGATGGTTCTGCGTTGGGTTTACGTGTCGAAATGCAATTCAATGCCACGCGCTATGTTTTTTGTAAAGACTGACCGACCGACGGAGACTCTTGACGTATATCGTCGTTAGCCTCGTTATAGCCTATTTGTTTACCTTCCGGCTTTAAACATCCACAATTTTTCAGAACTTGGTGTTTTATTTCTTTGTGCAAAAGCGACAAGGTGCAATAAAACAAGGTGCAAACAATAAAAGTAGCCTATCAGAGTTTAAATGGCGGTGTTTATGAGTGGAAACCGGATAGCGGTCTCCAGCGGATGTAGTTAGCGGACCAATCACATCCAATGCCGCTACGTTGGTGTTGCATCGCCTAGACGGGCGTCTAGGATTTTTGGGAGATGCACGTCAGGCCCTTGCGGTGGACGTAAGGGGGGTCCGCAAGGACGTAAGGGGTCCGCAAGCCCCCTTGCGTTGTGTCAACGCGGAAGCATAACTTGGGCTTTAATGTACACTTAGGAAAGACGTTCCGTCAAATTGCCGGATGACAGTTCTAAATTATTGCGCTGGCTCAAACGCTAGATGCACTCTTAGAAATAGAAGTGCTAAGAAGAACCATGTAAGGTTCTTTGGCTTGTCCTCATAGGAGAACCTTTTTGGCTTCAGGTAGAACCTTTTATAAAGGTTCCACCTGGAACCCTTTTGGAAGGTTCTACCAAGAACCCCCCATGAGAGGTTCGAAAAAAAGAACCCATACTGGGGGTTCCACCAAGAACCCTTTCATTTTCCAAGGGTTTCATCTAGAACCCAAACATTGAGTTCCACCCAGAACCCCTCATTAGAGGTTCTACAAAGAACCCATGCAGGGAGTTCCACCTAGAACCCTTTCATATTTCAAGGGTTTCATATAGAACCTGCACAGGGAGTTCCACCAAGAACCCTTTCATTTTTCAATGGTTACGTCTAGAACCCACAAAGGGAGTTCCACTAAGAACCCTTTCGTTTTCCAAGGGTTTTATCTAGAACCCACAAAGGGAGTTCCACTAAGAACCCTTTCGTTTTTCAAGGGTTATGTCTAGAACCCACACAGGGAGTTCCACTAAGAACCCTTTCATATTTCAAGGGTTTCATCTAGAACCCATACAAGGAGTTCCACTAAGAACCCTTTCATATTTCAAGGGTTTCATCTAGAACCCACACAGGGAATTCCACTAAGAACCCTTTCGTTTTTCAAGGGTTTCATCTAGAACCTACAAAAGGAGTTCCACCAAGAACTCTTTCAAAGATTTTAACAAATAACTGTCTTGTCCTCTGAGGGTTCTATAAAGAACCATATTGTATTCTACAGATCAGTTTAGTTCATATCTTATGTTGACATTGAACAAACATTCAAAAGATTTTAATGAGAAAAACATTTATTTAAAGATAGTCCAACAGAACAGGCTTTGTAGGTCCCGGGGAACACAGGTCAAAAGTCAGCATAGGTCCAGTGGAATCAACAACATGACAGGCCAGACACATCATGCTGTCCTTAGTCGTGGATTTGTGTAATCTCCAGCAATGGTGACATGGCAGAAAGGGGAGACAAAAAAAGTTTTAGTTCCATCAATCCAAGGTGTATTTACTTCGCCTTATTGTAAGCTATCTACAAACAATAAAATAATGCATGGTCCAATGAAAGGAATCAGAGTACATACTGTATGTAGTAATTGTGACAGTGTAACAGAATCATGAGAAAGTGAGGGAACCCCACAAAGTTTTCACATTGATTTAAATAATGTTAAAATACTTTTCAGTGTTATGTTACAAGTACTCAAAATGTTACGTATTGTAACAATAATTGAAATCTCAGCAAAACCCTCTTTTCCAAGCCAATGGCACACTTCGGGTTTCGTTCAAGCTGTGTAAGTCATTTCTACAAGAAAACAAACAAACAAGCAAACCATAACAAGAAGCAAATGCTTAGTCCACCTTTCACCATAAAAGTCCTCAGCTAGGGTCAAGCATGCTGAAATAAGATATTAGATTTAGCTCACCTTGATTCTCTGAAGTTTCTTCTGTTCTCTCTCTCTTCTGTTCTTCTTTGTTCTGTTCTGTTCACAGTAATCACTATTGGTATGTCGCACCTGGTTTGTAGAGGGTGAAGACCAGACTATATGGTGCAATCCATGGGGCAACCAGCTCTTAACTCACACATGAGAGCCACCAATGGGCCAGCTCCCAGGCCCAACACACCAAACCTCGCCCTTTCCCCTGGGAGATCAAGGTTCAATTCCCGGCATCAACAAACCCTGATGCAGTTTCATCAGTTAAGGCTTGGCCTCTGACATCAAAGACCTTTCTTTATCACTGAACTTTTGTGCAGCTTCACAACTTGACTAAGCCAGTAAGCAGGGTACAGCAGCCATGGGATGAGGCCGATCATGGAAAAGTATGAGGAGACAAATACATGAGTAAAATTGTCTGTAAAATAAGTGTTTAATATTTTTCAAATTGTCTGTCACTAATTCACAAAGTATTTGTATCAGTAGTCACAAGGAATTGTATTTTGCACCATTATTGGTAAGTGTTATCAGGAAGTATGTCCCTGGTGACACAGGATCCATGATTTCAACAATCCCTGAAGAACACTTTCTTCCAAAAACGGTTCTCTGGATCAAAATAGTTCTTACTGGAACCCTTAGCGTTACCAAGAACCCTTTTAAAAACTTTTATTCAGAAAAGGGGTTTTAAAGCGTTCTCTGGATCAAAATGGTTCTTACTGGAACCATTAGTGTTATCAAGAACCCCTTTAAAACCCTTTATTCAGGAAAGGGATTTTAAAGGGTTCTCTGGATCAAAATGGTTCTTACTGGAACCATTAGTGTTACCAAGATCCCTTGAAAAACCCTTTCTTCGGGAAATTGTTTTTCAGAAGCAAATGGTTCCAGGTAGAACCTCAGCCCTTGTAAAAGAACCCTATTGGAACCCTTATTTCTAAGAGTGTGGTTGACAATATTTGCTATAATAAAAACGATTTAGGAAACTATCTGTGAACTTTGATTCTTTGAAACAAAATTCCGCATCATCCTCTGGACACACACAACCAGTAAGTAGTGCACTGGCCTTCTGAAATGATACTTTGTATCACATAAATATAAGGGACCACTTCAGATTTATTGTAAATCAGCATGGCTACATGTATGGCAAAAAATTTAAAAATCACTGTGAAAATATAAATACAATAATATAATATACAATATAATAATATCAATAAACCAGCTCATTAAGAGTGAAAGGGGGTGGCGCTTGCTTTTAGCACTGAATGTGGCTTTTTTTCCTGAGTAAATGACCTGTCGTTCCCTGAGCTCAGTGTTCAGGTCTGGGTGCTTGTCTTTTAAGTGTTTGGCTAAGTCGGAGGTGTTTCCGCCGTTAGCCATGCATGTTTTTAAACACCGTTTACACAGTGGTGCATCGGCGTTAACTTCCTCGCCTTGCGCATTTGTTTTTAAGCATAAGTACGGCCATATCGCACTTTGCGCCCCTGGTTTGTCCATAAGTTGCGGCGTGGTGACGGTTGCAGCAGCCATTCTCCTCTCCATAGTCCTCTCCCCCCTCCCGCCCCCTCTCCCGCCCTCTCTCTCTCCCACGTCTCTCTCTCCCTGCTCCGTTTGTTGCTCCAGTCCATGCTGCTCGCTCACTTGCTAGCTGTTTCCTCCGGCTTGCTTGCTTTTTCTTTTTATCTTCCCAAGCTGCGGCTCGCTCCATGTCCTCTCAGCTGTAGTTACAACACGGTGACGTCACGCTGCGAGTTCGCCACGCTGTTGCGGGCACTGTTGCGGGCGCTGCAAGGACCGGTCCCGTCCAAATGCAATATAGTACCGTTTTAAATGCCTCAGTACCCCGGTACCAAATTAGTACCGATATACTGTGCAACCCTAATGTGTACTACTGCAGAAGTTTGGTAACATTCCATGCATTATTAGTGGGGTAATTTACGAGATAAACAAGATGTACCATCGCGCTAGTACTAAGCCATTCGGCTGATAGCCCTATCTTGACCAATGCTGACCATCGCTAAAAATGCTTCCGAGGGGGTATTTGGCTGGATGTCTTGGTGGAAATGACCTAGGGTGCATTTTACTCCGAACCATCACTTTAATAGACTTTGTGGAAGCTTTGCATCGGACAGTTCACGCCTCCGCATCGTCCATTCATTTCTGTTAATGGACACCTCGTAGGGCATTATGCCTTACTTATTGCCCCTCTTCTTCTTCATTTACTTTTAGATTCCTTTAATTTGACCTGAGCAGCCCAAACATGACAAAGGACTCTCATGGGTTCTGTGTGGATTTTGTGAATGTGGTTGATCTTTTCATGTCTGATCACAACAACCCAAACCCCCCACACTGATTCACTCCTACCATCTGAATTCACTACCTGTTCTTCACTTCTGTCAAGCTTTTATTGCTTGGAACACATTTTTTAACATCAGTAACCCACATGATCTCAACGTACAGCAGCTGCCCTGCTCGTCAGTGCTGTTAATGCAAGAATATTTTAGATTCTGTGGCTCCAGTCAAACATGAAAAGATAAATCTTTCCTCTCTGCCATGGTTAAATGAACTAAGAACTCAGCAGGTTAAAGAGAGAGCAGAAAGGAAGAGAGGAAATGGAAGAAAGTGTCTCCCTTTCTTCTGTAAAAAAATTACCTCTTATCAGTGCAAAATCAAATAATCAAGGATCACCTATTTTTCAGAGTGAATTGCTAAACAGGGTCACGATCTAAAAATCCTTTTTAAAACTTTAATTCTGTTATTGGTCTGCCGCCTAGCCAACCAATTGCATCCAACCCAGAGATCTGTGAATGTGTGTATTTTATTACTTTTATAACAAATCACACGAGATTCGGCAACACTTCAACACTGAAGTCAAAGGGCTTCATGCCAAGCCTGCCCAACTTCTACTGTAACCCATTTCAACAAAATCCCCGAAGGCAATGTCACACTTTGAAAATCATCCACCTGCCTTTAAAGACATTGCATTTCCACCTGTTTCTTTTAACAGGTTATAATTTTCACTCTTCTGAAAAAGCCATCTCAAGATCCCTCTACTTTGAGTAATTGAGACCCTCTTAGCTGATTTTGGATGAATAACAATGAAATCTTAAAGTAAAATTGTGTTCCTGCTCCCTACACAGCACCGAGACCGAGTCCTGGTCAAAGTTGTCAATGACTGACAGCTTAATCTGTTTTAATTCTCCTTGACCTAGCTCAGCCTTTGACACAGTGGACCTCTTCGCCGCCTGAAAAAAAGCATGATGTGATTTACCTCTTATCTGTCAAACAGCTCCTTCTCTGTAATGCTTGGGAGTGCTAGTCTATTCTGTGGGGTCCGCCAAGGCTCTATCTTGGGTCCCCTCTTATTCTCAATATGCTTCAGTTGGGGCAAATTATGTGTACAACGACATCCACTGGAATATTGCAATGCACTTTATTCTGTTATCAGCAGGCGAAACATCCAAAGACTGCCCATCACTGATTCGCTGTGAGTTTTCAAATTAATTTTAAGAATTTACTGCGGCTTGTGCAAATTCCATGAAATTTACATGTGTGGGCTACACATGATATACAGCAACATTACATATAATTAGAGAAGTCCTCGCAGGAAATAATAAATTGTGTAGTGATTGTCGCAGAAATACTCAGCCGGGTTAACCGACATCCCACCAGTACCCTGGACATGTGCAGAACACAATCATCGCTGCTTGCAGCTTTGATTTAACTTCTAATCTAGTAACACCGCAAATTTATCAGTAAATTTACAATCACATATTCACAACATCATCCAATTGCAATGAATCCTTTTGATGTTGATCATCTAATGATGACTGATTTTGACGAAATGACCAGAATTAACATGTTTGTGATCACCGTGTGTTCTCTGGCAGGGGTTCACACACAAACACACAGATTTATTTTCTAGCTTTTGAAACTCAAACACACTTTTAAATTTTTACATTGAGACTCGCTGCTCATTAGGCAGCAATTTCGACAGCGCTGTGTAGCCTGATTGTCTAACACACTACTGTAGGTATGTGAGTGTGTGTGTGTGTGTGGGGGGGTGTGTGTCTTGGCTCTGTGAGAGGATTACTGAGGTCACTCTCTCTTTCTCTCTCTCTCTCTCTCACACACACACACACACACAGTGGCCTAAAGATGTACTTAAGAGTCAAAGGCCAGTTCTAATGGGAAATGACAAGTTCAGCCCTGGCTCAACATTTAGAGTGAGATGCAGCCCAGTGAAGTATAACTTGAATCAATATACAAGTATATGTAAACTGAGAAGAATCAAACTGACATCATCTGTATGTGGATTTTCTCTTCAGGTTGTGTTTATTAAGAAAATGCAGATGGTACTGTTTTGTTTGAGTCTGAAGCAGATCTAGAGAAGGTCCCTTTTCATATGGATTATAGAAATATATTCTGTGGTGATAGCATCTGCCAGCAACACTTTCTGACTTCAATGCATCACATAATGCTGCTCACTTGATGTATTATCTCAGTAAACATTGTAAACATGAGTTTATGGTCTCAATCTCTAGTTTCAAGTCTTCTTCAATCCAGCATGATGTTCATTTAGTACATTATGGTCCATTTAGAGTCCAACAGACCAGAAAGCAGGGGATGCTTTAGGGGGCGGGGCTACCTTGTGGAGGTCGCTATCACACTACTCAGTTGACAATTAACAATTAGCTTTAACTTTACCTTGAATTATGAAGCTAACATTGTCAACAACTTCACAGCAGAAGTCAGATTGGAGTCAGGTTGCTGCTCTGCCACTTTTGTTGCCATTAACTTCACTGACTAACAAGTCACATAACTACTGACACTGAAGATTCACGGTACTAAAGACTGAAGTAAACACACAAAATGTGGGGGGCACAAACAGCAGTCTCCTGAATGAACATCCTGTGTTTGTTTACCTGTCCACCTCCCTGTGTGGACTCACATTCTCCTTCTACTACATCAGTTTTCTTCCTAGTTGCATCAAGAGGACATGCTTACACCCTAAATGAGTGTCAGACTCCAAGGAGCACTGACCAAGTTGCTTTATGTGATATCTTGACAGTGAGAACGTGTCGCTGCTGCCACGGACTCTTGAAATTAATCACCTCACAATCAATGAAATGGTCTGTTCATCAACAAACACCTCCTTGCCTCTCCACCCCTGTCCATCACTCCATCACAGCGTCTGAGGTGTATGTTGGTGATGCCCACAGAGACATATGTCTGACTTTATTATTTATTTATTATTATTTTATATACGTGTATATTGGTTATAATAGATAAACAGCTGTAAGTGTTTTTAAAGCAACCAAGTTGATCATCTGGGGAGACCTATTTCACCACCTTTCAGATGAAAAGCAAAAATATTTTCAATCTTGGATCCTTTCCTTTTTGATATGCCAACATGATTAGGTTGTTAAATGCACTAAATATTATGATAGATATTTGCATAGATCAGGAGTAGGCAACACGCTGTCCGTGAGCACCTGGTCACCTGCAGGGAGCCAATGAGTCGCCTGCAGGAAAGGTTTTAAAAATAGCACAATAACGGACTGGTAAGTGGTGTTGTCAAAGCATTTTTTCCAAGCATATTTTATGAATTCTTTAGCGTTTTAATTCTGAGCGTTTTCAACTTTCCAACCAAACGACTGCACTCGCCGAGATGTTTTCCTTGCACACAAAATCTGTGAACCAACATAGACCGGCAGGTCTGTCCTCTCTCCCTGTGGCTTCAGCTTCCCCTTCATCCAGAGTAAGTACTTCACCTCTTCAGACATTGTTACTTCAGCAGATATTCCTTATAACAGCACAGATGCAATCAAAGATCTCAGCTGAAAGAACTCTGCGTCTCTCAATCGATCCTGACTGTTTTCAGACGAGTGCATGAGGTTTTCAGCTGGAAAAAACACTTCACTTTCTCTGAACTAATGAAAAGTACAAGTCGATAACCCAGCAGCAGCAAACATCCTCAGTTCTCACCAGTCTGTCAAAGAGGAGATTACCGTTGTCTGGTCATGAGGTCAGCCGCCACAACCTCTGAGAAAATATGTAAGATAATTAAGTATACCGGTAGTTCTGGTCACTATTCTTGACACCCTTTTTTTTCCCCAGCATGTCATAAAACATAGAAAAGCTATTTCAAGATATTAAAAATATATATTGTAGCCATTTTCAAGCTTCTTGCACCATTCAGGAGGTAGTTTCTCCCACCATTCCTTTGAAGGTTTGCAGGATTCATTTCCTCAAAGACAAATTTCAGCTCTCTGCAGAGATTTAAAAGACATTGAGATCAGGACGGGCTGCACGGTGGTGTAGTGGGTGGCACTCTTGCCTCACAGCAAGAGAGTGGGTTCGATTCCCGGGTCGGGCCTGGGTTCCTTCTGTGTGGAGTTTGCATGTTCTCCCCGTGTAAGCGTGGGTTCTCTCTGGCTTCCTTCCACAGTCCTAAGACTTGCAGGATGGGGATAGGTTCATTGATTCAAAATTGGCTGCACATTCACAATATGTGAATGTGAGTGTGAATGGTTGTCTGTCTCTACATGTTGGCCCTGTGATAGACTGGCGTCCTGTCCAGGGTGTACCCTGCCTTCGCCCAATGATAGCTGGGATCGGCTCCAGCCGATAAGCGGTAGACAATGGATGGATGGATGGATGCGATCAGGACTAATTGCTGATCAGTTTCAAACATTACATTTTCTTCCCTTTTCAACCACTCTTTGGATGTGTGCTTGGGATCTTTATCTGTACAACAGTTCGGCATTATTTTTATGTGTTTATTGCAATTAAGTAACGGATAAAGGAAGTAATGGACGTGAAAATTCACTTTGCGTTTGTGAAATTACCTTTAGACCAAAGCTGTTTCACTTGATCTATTTTTTTCCTGAGATCTTCTACAATCGCATGGCTCATGGCAATAATAGTAACCCAAATTATATTTTTTCTCTTTATGAAGATATCGGTTGTGATATTTATAGAAAGGCAGTCTCTCCAGCACCATCCTCTTTTTCATGACTACTGTAACTTAGATACTGAGGATACAAAGAAGTAGTAGGGCAGCAGTGACCTGCGAGTCCAATTCCATTTCACTGATGAATGCTCTTAGTCAGACAGTTCTCAGGCAGGCTAAAGGACACATTATTATAATAAGCTGATAGTGTGAGGGTACACTATTGAAATGGTCATGTACTGCTATAGAGTAAGAAGTGGACTAAGTCATCGGGACGTCACTCATTGGTTTGTGGACTACGGTTGTAAACCCTCGGTTTCGGCATTTTGGCTGTCTCAATCTTAGAATTCTTGCAACCAGTGAACAGAAGTGACAAACACAATCAACAACCTTACCGCATCGATAACGACTGTCGGTGGAAGAAAGCCTGCAAATTGGTGAACAAAAATGGCAGTGTTTGCTCTACATTAATGCAGAGCAGAGGACAGACTGGTGAAGGAAATGTCGACATATGATCAGATTCTGTGTTATTATCTGAGCTAGAACAGAATATTCAGTTAAAACACATCCTCATTGTTCTCTGTGAAGTTTGCAGGAAGTGATGTAACGAAGCCATGGTGGATTTCATCTGGAGGGAGCACTGTACCGGACTCCATTTAAAAAATAGCCTTTTATGCTTTAGTTTTATTGTCAGCCAACAAGCTTTAAAAGTGACTTATTTTCTTGGAAGTGGAAAGTGTGGCGGATCTCACTAATGCCGATGTGAAGAGGGCTTCTTGTGGATTAAGAAAAGGGACAATAAATAGTGATTATACATATTTGGAAAATCCACTGATAAGTATTTTAAAGAAATGGTAAAGTGTTGAATTTGAGAACAGAGTTTGGTGGGGGGTGGAATGAGTATTCATTAATAAGACACATTTCTTGTATGCCCAGCCCATGGCACTCGAGTAAAAGACACATGATCTTCACTATACTAGAGTTTATTTCATTGGGAGAATGATGTCAAAAAAAGATGTCATTCTGACCAGTGGTATGTGAGAAAATCTCAGAGAATTCAATATTTGCTCACTAAATTCCAGGACAAACAGCCCATTATATATTGATATGGGTTATGAGAGGCTGGAGTTCATGGCAGTCTGCCAGGAACTGGTGGTATCTTGATGAAAGAGTTGGTTGGCCAACCACCAGCAGAGTAATGATACCGCAATGAAGGTTTGGGATAACCCCTTCCTCACACTAATGCGAGTTAGCCAGCTGCTCATAAATGTAATTCACTCACAGCAGATTGGACCTTGTGTTAAGCCAGTTTTCATTTCTTCTGTGAATGGAAGGTAATGAAATGAGCTTCACAGAGGAAAACCGTAGTTCAATGTCCTCCTCTGCTTCTTCCTTTCTCTCCCCCTGCGCTCTGCTCTCTCACCCCCTGTGGGTCTGCTAAGTCAATTTGTATTGACTTATCCCTCTCTCCATTAAGTTCCTTTCTATTAGCGATCATAATAATGAAATGGATATGAAAGTCCACTTTCAGTTAGATGACTCTTGTCAGTTTCCTCTTTGACTTCTACAATGAATGAAACATTTTTACTACATTGCGACATTGTATTCCCAGTAAACCACCACATACGCCAACATACCATCAATGCTTCTTAATACTAACACACTTAACTTATAGTGAGTCAATCTTTAGAAACACAGGGACAATTCTCATAAAAGTGAAATCCAGTGTTTTGGGTAATTTTTTTTTACAACTTTAAAACTAATGTATTTCAGTTGAAATCCCTGTGCACGAAACCACTAGGTTGGATTGTACAATGGCAATAGACCGGGTTCATCGTCTTGCATGTTGGTAGGTTTTTTTTTAAACACATGACATGATGTGTTTTATGTTCAACAATAACTGGACTTCAGGTCAAGTCTAGCTGAACCCGCATTTTAACATTATTTATTTTCTGTATGATTTAAACATATTCCCAAGTGAAACAGGATCGGCAGGCAGGACATTGGGAGGAAATTGATTTGATTGGTTGATTAATTCAACACCTTCTGTAGCTCTATAAGTTGCAGATTGAATAATGGATGTCATTATTGGTTGGTACTAGCTGATGTGAGAACACGTCATATTTTGTTTACAGGGAGAAAAAAATATTGGATTTGAATATAAAAATGTGAGAAATTGTTTTCTTTGGTAATTTTTTCAGCATAAATTGTTAAAAAGGTGAACAATATGACCGGTGATGTGATCTAAAAGGGCATTTTTCATTCAGTTCAACTTTAAAAGTTGTGTTGTATGATAAAAAATAAACTCCTAGCTCCTAATGTAACAATTTGCACAGATCAAGAAGGATGTTAATCTGCAGCACATCAATGCCAGTTATTTGTTCAGCCAAGTTCAGCAACATAAGCAAAGAAACAGTCAGTTATACTAAAATGTCAGAGATACCACAAGTGCAGATAATTGCTCACTGTTTGAGACACAAGTTATAATGGTTAGACCTGGTTTTGAACTGATTAAAAAATGGAACATCCCATCATTAGAAAAAAACATCATCAATACTAAATTAAAGGTAGTTCCCTGAACAGCTGCTCTGTATCACTTGCTGTCTGTCTTGTGTTATCGATTCACATTTCCCTCCTTCTCTTCTTCTCACCTAACATGAATCATCTATCATCACACACAGACACACCTGTATTTTGTCAGCTGTGTGCATCCCATTTATTAAAAGGAGTGGATAAGACAGAGGGAAGGAGGAGGCCAGTGTCAGCTACAGTAAACCGGGATGTAAAGAAAAATGAGTGTTTATAGAAAAATAACGGAAGAACAGAAGGGTGACAAAATAAAACAATGACAAGAGGTAGCTGAAATGCAAAAATCATGTTTGCTTGAAACATCATGCCTACCCATTCAGCTTGATTGGATATAACAGGTTCCTTCCAGAAAAAATACATGAATCCACCTATCATACCAGAGAAGACAATTTAATTGATGTGTTACTGTTGATACAGTGTTAATAAACTTGAATATTGTGATAAAGGCAAATATTTGTTTATTTTTTATTAAATGCCTCCACCCTGTTTTGCATTTCTGAATCAGTGTAAGCAACAACACCGCTCGTATCTGATTTCAAACTGAAGGTGCAATGAATAACATGGACACGCCCCTTTTTACCACCGACAGCAACAACAACAATATGGGAGGATACGGGGGAAAATGTATATGCTATCTGAACAAAAAGAAAAAAATTATAAAAAAAAAAACAGCGAGGGAGCACCCTTGATTTAAATGAGATGTGTAAGATTTGAAAAGGCAACAACAAAAAAGGATGAAGGAAGACAGCAGGGAACTGACAGAGAGAGATTAAGGTGATGAGTCAAAATAGAGGGTTTGGGTGAAAGAGACAGAAAAAGATAGAAAGAAAGCAAGAGACAGAGGCTCTGCAAAGGCAAAAATTACAGAATCTAGTTTGAAATACAGAAAGTGAGAACGACTGAAGAAAAAACAAAGGGAGGGGCTAGTGATAGAGAGATATGAAGAAAATGGAGGGACGGGGTAGGGAGCGACACAGACGGCAGAAAAACAGGGAGACCTGCATGTCTCCCTGTTTTTGTGTGAGGGAAAAGCGTTCAGACAAGCGTGCAGCATCAACAATGGGGCTAACAAAGAAAATCCCAATGGAGGCATCAATCACTGCTCCACTTAGAGCGTGGGGCAAAACCTCCCAATAAAGACCATGACCCTCTTCTACCCCTTTCCTCCCCCCTGCCACTCCCACCTCCTCCATCCATCCATCTGTCCATCCATCTGTCCGTAGAGCCTCCAAAACAACACCAACCCTCCTGTGTCTGCTGTCTCCTTTCATCCTCAACCCATACAATTTGCTTATTTATGCATCCATTCAGCGAAACACAAAAAATAGGGTTATATAATCTGGAGTTTTATCGTGGGCTAATTTCACAAAATGCACAGCCTATTTTTTTCACTTCAAACAGAGATAATTGTGCAAATAGATGTATTCAGACATAGATGTATTCAGCATACATGTCCTGCAGGACATGTATGCTGTCTTCTTTCTCTCTGCCCACAACACACACAAAGGAATCCCATGATGCCGAGAGGAACGGGTGAACAGAACAATGGCACAGCTCATTAAAGATGGAAATGAACAAATTACTCTTCCGTCCTACCTTTCTGGCTTTGCGAATCATCCATGTTTTCCTCCATTGTGGCAAGTTACAGTTCCTTTGTCTTTATTTAGTGTGAAGCTGTTAAAGCCCCTTGCTAGCTCTCAGCACAGTGTGCGTGTGTGTGTGTGTGGGAGGTTGTGTGTGAGAGTTTTTTTTTCTCTCCCTGTAGATGATGGAGGCTCAGGGAAGTCTCTGTTTGGATGCTTTCTTCACTCCTTATCTGTGCTTCTCTAGCATCTTATTTATGGACACATATATGGCTTTAGCTTTCTATACAGATATTGATTCAAATAATGTTTTCATCAAAATATAATAAAAAGCAAAATCCAACATAATTTTATTGATATGAAGCTATTTCATTTTTGTATTTTATTTGCACTGATTTGATTTGGATTGTTGGGTTATTATTAGATACACAATAAAATAGTATGAGCCATGACAGCTAAAAACTGTAAAACTCTGTACTTGTTGAGGTTCGCTGCACAGGAGATCAGTCAGCGAAGCAAACAAAGTGGGCAACCGGTAAGGCAAAATCATAGTCCAAGAGAAAACAGCTGAGGTGCAAAATTTTTGGGTAGCTCAGTGTTTCCCCTAGAATTTTTTTCAGGCCCGGTGGTACCCACCGAAAAAACCCTAAACAGACGAGACGCGTGGGATGGTGTATTGGTGCAGTTGGATTAAGTCAGGTGGCACAGCAAGCAGTCTGCAATTCTGCAATTATTATATTTGCATTCAACATTTTTGTTCAACCTGAGTGTATTCAAGGTTTTCAAGGATTAAAGGAGAGAGTGACTTTTTAAGGTGCCGGTTGATGGAAATGATCCAAAATTAGGGGCCGGAAAAATATGGCTGGAAAATGAGGAGCATCACATTAATAGCTACAGATACTTTTATACGTTATAAAACATTATAACGACATAAGAGTGCATATATTGTCTTATTTTATCAAGTAAAATATAAGTTATAGGTTTACTCAACAGCCTAATAGTTCATAGAAATTCAGGTAGAAATAGGTTAACTCAGAGTTCCACAGCTTATCAAAAAACAATCCTTATTTTATTAGGCTGCCTATGGCTTGATGTTGTTTTTAAGGAGCGCCGTCTCTGCATATATTTCTCGACAACACTCGACCTGCATCAGCGAATGTGCGCACGAGCGGATCTGTGCGAGCAGGCAGGATTTTGGACGGAGACACAGCGGCATTTTTCTTATAAATGCACCGGTCCGGTTCCGGTACCGGTCCGGTTCCGCTCACACCACGAGTCTGAAGAGTGCAACAGCTTACCAAAATACAGTGTCAACTTTCCGTGTTTTCAAAGTAGAAAGCGGCATCGTGGTGGTTTAACGAGGCAGAGCGGCATCAGAACAACATCAAGCGCATGAAAACGCGAAGAAGAACGTAGCGGGAGCGCGCGGCGAGGATTGTTGCGGCCGCGCGTCTTGCAGAGCAAGTCTACTGTGCTGAGCGGAGGCGCTCCTAATGTAAATGATTATTGATTTATGAATGAATTGATAGGTGGCTTATTTTTGGCGTATTGATTTTTTTTTTGGCCTGGCGGCAGGTCTCCTTGGCCTGGCGACCCACCAGGCCTGTACAATGGTAGGGGAAACACTGGTAGCTGAACCATGAAATGCTGAAACTCTAAATCCATAAGATGAACTGGCAACGAGTCACAGAAGTTTAAACAGGGTTTATATACACAAGGAGCAGGGCGTAATTAGACACAGGTAAAACATATCAGGGGCAGGGAAGACAAAGGAAAAGGGCAGGAAACACAAGGGCAGGAAGTGGAACATCTGAAAGACTGTCAACGGTATACAGTGAAAAAAGTAGGTATGAACCCAAATGCAGGTTGAAGATAAAATAAAAGTTTTATTTAAATAATAAGCTAACAAAAAACGTCCAAAAAACTCAAAGGCCACAAGGGCAAAAATACTATACAAAAAAAGGGAACAAGATAATCCACAGATAAACAGAATTCACAAACAGTAATCCAGAATAACACCAAGAGACACAGGCAGGACGGATCAGGGGCCCGTTCCAGAAAGCAGGCTCAACCAACTCTGAACCTAACCCTGAACTCTGAGTCGACCAACTCTGAGATAGGCAACTCTGAGTTTTGGGTTCCAGAACAGCAGTTCTGAATCTTAGTATGTAAACTCTGAGTTACGAGCGTGCCTGCCGACTCTACAGAGCCATCATCAATGGAGCTCCGATACTACGATTCACCATGGCAACAGGGAGAGAGTTGTTAGATATTACTGAGTGTTTATGTAGAAAATGAGCTCATCCTGAGAAAGCGGAGCAACGTAACTGCAGCAAAGTAAAGATAGTTGGCGTGGCAGACATTTACGGCCCGACTTAATGCGTATCACTGAATGAAACAGTCGATTGATCTAAAGGGTATAACTCTTTATTTTCAGCCATGCAGAGTGACTCTGTGGTGTAATGGTTAGCAACACTGCCTATGGTGCAGGAGACAGACGTTCAACTTCCGTAGTTCACAAAGTAGCGCAATGAACTAATGATCATTTTCATATAGGTGTAATCCCCCAAGGCACAAAAAAAGAAAGTGACTTCAGCTGAAAATTAAGCATAAGAATATTGCAAAAATACATAGACTAAGACTTTAATCATATTTCACATATTAAACCGTAAATAAACAGTAAATATAGGTGGCTATTTCAACAAAGAAATGTCTTCTTTCAGAAAACTCCTGTTCGCAAAAAATCTAAAGAGCTCTGCAAAGAATTTGGATTATCTCCACGATATGAAATGTTGAAAATGTCGGAGGACATTGGTAGGAAAAACTGTAATTTTCTTCTAAGTAATCAAAATCCTCTCCCAACGTAAAGCTGCTAGAATCACTTTTATTTCCATATCGATATGGGTGACGAGGACGCCACATTTTTTTCCAGAGTTGGTTCAGATTCCAGAAAAAGGCGGAGACATGTAGGAGAAAGTCAGGTTTTTTTTATTTTTTATTATTATTTAGTATTGAAAATACAAACAGCAACAGTAATACACATGAAAAACAGGCACGGTGTAGAGTGCAAACATAACAGTAGGGGAATCATGAAAACAAAAAGGTAAATAATAAATAAATCAAGGCAAATAAATAAAGTACAATTTCCCAGGCATACACGTTCAACATAAAAACAGAGCAGGAGAATATAAGTTAAATTTAAATAAAGTTTAGAAGAGAAGGAGACGAGAAATATTTAGACTTAATTTTGTTGCATACTTGTTTTTTTTGTTTGTTTTTTTTTAGGGATGAAAAGAATAACTTAAACTCATTTATGAAACATGCAAAGGAAGGTTTGGAGTTCCTCCATTTTGCACAATGGATATGATGGCAGTGCATCTTTAATTTTTAAAGCAATCCAATTATATATGTCACACCAAAAAAGATGTGAAGTGGGACAAAGGAAAAACTTCATGTTAAATATGCTCTAGGGTTTCATCTTCTTCATTACAGAAAGCACATTTATCCACCTCATAACCAAATCTTTTCTTAAGAAATTCTGCCACTGGATACATTTTGTTTATAACTTTAAAGTGTGTTTCTTTAACTTTAGGTGGAATAGGCCATTTGATAAATTTGGAGTGTGCTTTGTCTAATGTGTTTTAATGAACAGAATCAGATCCCTGTCAAATGACCCTTCTGTCATAATCGTGAAACATTTTAGCTTTCAGAAAACTTGTAATAAATTTGTTATTACATTTCTTTTCAGTCAGATTACAAAGTCCTAAAAATAACTTTGGTAGAACTGATGGAGAATTATTGTACATCATAACATTTTTAATCAAGTCAATCAGAGGCAGTGGAATAATATTACATAACTTGGAATATTCTCTTTGAGAACAGTTTAAGTTGTATTTTTCTGTAAAGTCTGTGTAGCTTAAAATGACACCATTATTGTCCATTAGATCAGTTATATACATAATGTCTTTCTTGAACCAATCACTTTTAAAGATTGATTTTAGATTCAGTGTCACTACTCTGTTGTTCCATAAAGTTGAGTTATGGGGGGGAGAAGTTGTGGGTAAATATCATTTTCCAAAAGTGCAGCATTTGCTTGTGAAAATTAGAAAGCTTAATCGGGATCCTATTCACCTCAAAATCACATTTCAAAACAAAGTCTAAGTACCTAGGAATGTGAAACCACATGGAGTCCGGCTGAGACAGGCAAGATTTTATCCAATTAATTCTAAAAGTACCAATTTGATTCAAATTCTGGAGCTTTGATGCCACCTTTGTCATACTCCTTCACAAGTTGAGACCTTTTAATGCAGTGGCTTTTATTTCTCCATAAAAATTGGAAAATAACTGTGTTCGCTTTATTCAAGTTTTTCAAGGAAATGTAAAGGGAGTAGCAGGGATAGATCAGTTTAGAAATACCTTCAGCTTAGATAGAATGGTTCTACCAAAAATAGTAAGGTCTCTGGTTAACCAGTGGCTGAGTGATTTCTTCATGTCCATAATACAGTTAGAAATATTGGTGTCTTCTCTTCTGATTAAGTTTTTTGATATCGTAATCCCTAGATATTTAACTTCTGATTCAACTCTAATTGAGGTAATAGATGAGTCAGAGCTTTTGTGAATAGGGAAAAGTTCACATTTTTTTGTATTGAGAGATAATCCTGATGCTTTAGAAAAGGATGAGATGATGCTGAGTGTTTTGTCTACCATCGATTTATCTTTTAGGAAGATGGATGTATCATCCGCAAATTGACTTATTTTAAACTCTTTGTGAAAGTCAGGGTTTGTTGAAGCAAACTTGCCAGTGAGCAGGTTAGGTTCACAGAGTCAGTTACCATGGTAAATGACCTAAAGGTTGAGTTACCTCTGTTTCTGGAACGGAAAACTCAGAGTATCCCTCTTCTCAGGGTTAACAAACTCAGAGTTTCAGGAAAACCTGCTTTCTGGAATGGGCCCCAGGTGGTGCACTGATAAAAATGTGGAGTGCCATTTACTTAGAAAAAGCTAGGTAACTTTTTCCACATAGAATTTCTTAGTAAATTTCACACAGCAAATTCTCAAGTAAACATTACTTACAATTTAAGAACAGTGTAAGAGCAGATTTGTTAATTAGTGTGTGTGTGTCATGGTCTGACTGTGATTGGTGGGTTCATCTGGGGTCCGTTTCACAAAGCAGGTTTAGTGAAAACCTTGAGTTAGTTAACCCTGAGATGAGGGAAACTCTGGTTTTTCGGTTTCACAAAGCCAGTTCAGCATAAATCTGAGTCAGTTACCCGGGTAACATGCTCCGTGAAACTAACCTGCTCGCTAGCAGGTTTGCTTCAACAAACCCTGAGTTTCTCCCTACATGTCTCCGCCTTTTTCCGGAATCTGAACCAACTCTGAAAAAAATGTGCCGTCCTTTCCTCGCCAACCTAATCGATACGGAAATAAAAGTGATTCTAGCAGCTTTGCGTCGGTAGAGGATTTTGATTACCTTTCTTTTCAATCACATTAGATATTATCTAAACAATATTCTCCGATATTTTCAACATTTCATATCGCGGACATAATCCGCAACCAGATTCTTTGCGGAGGTCGTGTTTTTGCGAACGGGAGATTTATGAAATGTTTAAGTACATTCCTGTGTTGAAATACCTGCTTATATTTACTGTTTAATATGTGAAATATTATTAAAATCATATGCCTTAGTCAACGTATTTGCGCAATATTCTTATGCTTAATTTTCAACTGAAGCCACTTTCTTTCTGTGTCTGGGGGGATTACACCCAATAAAAATAATAATTTATGTGATGCGCTGCTTTGTGACCTTCGGGAATTGAACTGCTGTCGCCTGCACCATAGGCAGCGTTGCTAACCATTACACCACAATGTCGCTTTCCAAATGTGAAAATGAACACTTTTTACCTTTAGATCAATAGACTGTTTCATTCAGTTATACACATTAGATCGGGCAGTAATTGTCTGCCACGCCAACTATCGCTACTTTGCTGCAGTTACGGTGCTCCGCTTTCTCAGGATGAGCTCGTTTTCTACATAAACACTCGGTAATATCTAATGACGCTCTCCCCGTTGCCATGGTGAATCGTAGTATCGGAGCTCCATTGATGATGGCTTTGTAGAGTCGGCAGGCACGCGCGTAACTCAGAGTTTACATACTCAGAGTTGAGTGAACTAATTCAAAACCACTGTTCTGAAACCCAAAACTCAGAGTTTCCCATCTCAGAGTTGTTCAACTCAGAGTTCAGGGTTAGGTTCAGAGTTTGTTGAACCTGCTTTGTGAAACGGGCCCCAGGTGTTTCCAACCGGAATAGGGAAAACAGTTTTTGACCGCTACGCTGCGTGCGGATGAAAGGATGGATGTATGTGTAGGGATGGTGTGATTTAAAGCATAAGATGTCAAAATAAATGGACTTGTTTGCATCAGAACAGAAAGGCCGGACTCTCATTCATCTATCATGGAAACGTAAGAAGCGCGTCAATTAGGTTTCCCGTTGAAATGCCTCAGTGGCTTAAAGCATTGGCTTAGCTCCTACAAACAGTTTCTATCAAAACCACTCAAGTAAACTTAACTAGCAAATAGTAAAATATACTCAGCAATTGTGAATAAAATTTAGTGAAAAACTAGTAACCTTTACTAAGGAATAGTGTTTAAAATTCAGTGAAAAACTAGAAAAACTTACGAAGGAATAGTGTGTACATTTTTGTGAAAAACTAGTAAAACTTACTAAGGAATAGTGTGAAAATTTTTGTGAAAAACTAGTAAAACTTACTAAGGAATAGGGTGTTAAATTTAGTGAAAAACTAGTAAAACTTACTTAGGAATAGTTAGTCAAATTTTGTTACAAATACAGAAAATTGCAAGTAAATTTTACTTGAGTTCTTTCGATAGAAACTATTCTTAAATTGTAAGTAGAGTTTACTGAGAATGTACTGTGTAAAATTTACGAACAATTTCTGTGTGGAAATTGTTACCTAGCTTTTTCTAAGTAAATTTAATTCCACATTAGACCACCTTTGCATCTACTAGCAAAACTAATGTAAAAAGTCTTAGCTTTATGATTAAGCGATATATATATATATACACAACATAAGGGGCCCTAGTTTCGTAGACCAGGCGCAGTCAGCTCTCAGAGCACCTGTGCCACGCTGACGGCGTGTGTCCGCCTGGACTTTGCAAGTTTCGTGCACCGCGCAGGCTCACGCAGGCACACCTCCCGTCTCGCCCACCCGTGCAAGTGGGAAAGAGGGAGGAGAAGAAGGCGTGAGTGGGAGACGAGGAGGAGACAAGGCGTGGACTGGGATTAATACAGCCGATTCAGATCTTCACCAATCAAATGAGCTCCTCTCCTCACCTTTAATGCGTTAGGGGAGGTTCAGTGCAAGATCCGTCACTTGACAACCCGATGACAGAAGCAGCGCCGCCGCTCCAACCACGCGCATCACATGCTGTGCGCGCGTATCATAATAATAACAATGCCCATATTATAAAAAACAGGAGGGAGAGAGGGAGATGTTTTGGTCCGAGAGGCTGAGTTTCCGTTACGCGTGCTATCCGCCTTTGATCTGACGTCAGATGTGACGGGACAATCTATATAGATATAAATTCACGTGTTGATTCAATTAGTTGCATTAAATAGTGTTTGTTGTGATTATCTATTGCATTTAAATGTGCCTGGAACTGTGGAAACCTGCCTATGAGGTCTCGGTGACGTGTGCGCACTGCGCGCCATCAGCCAAACTTCCACTCCGCCAGCTGTGATTCGCATTGAATGAATGGACTTTATTTACGCCTTGCGCCGAGAGTAGACCAGGGGTCCGTTTCACAAAGCAGGTTTAGTGAAAACCTTGAGTTAGTTAACCCTGAGATGAGGGAAACTCTGGTTTTTCGGTTTCACAAAGCTAGTTCAGCATAAATCTGGGTCAGTTACCCGGGTAACATGCTCCGTGAAACTAACCTGCTCGCTAGCAGGTTTGCTTCAACAAACCTTGAGTTTCTCCCTACATGTCTCCGCCTTTTTCCGGAATCTGAACCAACTCTGAAAAAAATGTGCTGTCCTTTCATCGCCAACCTAATCGATATGGAAATAAAAGTGATTCTAGCAGCTTTGCGTCGGGAGAGGATTTTGATTACCTTTCCTTTCAATCACATTAGATATTATCTAAACAATATTCTCCGACATTTTCAACATTTCATATCGCGGACATAATCCGCAACCAGATTCTTTGCGGAGGTAGTGTTTTTGCGAACGGGAGATTTATGAAATGTTTAAGTACATTCCTGTGTTGAAATACCTGCTTATATTTACTGTTTAATATGTGAAATATGATTAAAATCATATGCCTTAGTCAACGTATTTGCGCAATATTCTTATGCTTAATTTTCAACTGAAGCCACTTTCTTTCTGTGCCTGGGGGGATTATACCCAATAAAAATAATAATTTATGTGTTGCGCTACTTTGTGATTTACGGGGAATGAACCGCTGTCGCCAGCACTGTGGGCGCCGTTACTAACCATTACACCACCGTGACGCTATGCAACTCAGAAAATAAACAGTTTTTACCTTTAGATCAATAGACTGTTTAATTCAGTTATACACATTAGATCGGGCAGTAATTGTCTGCCACGCCAACTATCGCTACTTTGCTGCAGTTACGGTGCTCCGCTTTCTCAGGATGAGCTCGTTTTCTACATAAACACTCAGTAATATCTAATGACGCTCTCCCCGTTGCCATGGTGAATCGTAATATCGGAGCTCCATTGATGATGGCTTTGTAGAGTCGGCAGGCACGCGCGTAACTCAGAGTTTACATACTCAGAGTTGAGTGAACTAATTCAAAACCGCTGTTCTGAAACCGAAAACTCAGAGTTTCCCATCTCAGAGTTGTTCAACTCAGAGTTCAGGGTTAGGTTCAGAGTTTGTTGAACCTGCTTTGTGAAACGGGCCCCAGGTTGGAGCTGGCGGGCTTTCGGCGCAGTCTCGGTGAGGCTTTTTGCTACGAAACTTCCGCTACGCCAAGCTGAATCTGTGACGCCTCCCCCCTGCTGCGCCGCCACACCCATCTTGGCGCAGGCGATCCACCAAACTGCCAAACTGACCGTGCGCAAGGCTGCGCGGGTCGAAACTTGCATTGCGCCGGCTCTGCCACCCTGCGCCACGCCACGAAACTAGGGCCCATGGTATTAACCACGACACAACAGATGCTTTTAAACAGCAGCACCTTTATTGTGCTTACTACAATGGTGCAAGGATTAAAGCAACAGCTTACAATCACTCAGTACACTGAGATAAAACTTTTAAACTTAAAATAAAAAATAAAAAAACATTTCACGCAAGATGAAAACATGTACAGTGATCAACTTCAGAGCATCTTAATAACATGTCCTATCAAATTAGCAAATATCGCTTTAAAGTGCAATAGTTTTTCAATAGACATAAGTGCACTTATCACTTGAAAGTAACATCCAACCCTGCAATGCTTCCTCAGCCGAAGTTTGGGAACCATTATAACAACATACATACGGCTCTGGGAAAATATGCTTCACCAGTAATAATAACAATGAATATCAAAGAACCAACAAATGGTTAAGTTGAGATGGACAGCTGCTTCCATAACCGTTTTTGCTGTGCTAGCCACCATAATTGCCAATTATTTCTTAAGACTGTAATGTAAACAAAACGGTAAGGTCAGAAACATGTGCAAATACACTAATCTTAGAAGTCTGTTGCGTAGAGACTGGACCTTGGGAGAGATCTTCAGGACATCAAGCTCAAGAAAGAGCTTCTGAAACACTTCAAACGTGTATTTCATCTTCGGTGGGCAACTTAAGTTCATTGCATAGACAAAGCCCATAAGCAGAAGGCAAGCCTTTGCCACATATCTGCAATCATCAAGCACCTCAGTTCCCTCGATGATGATGGACACATCTGCAAGGGTGTGGTCCTCCTCTGCTGAACTTCCATGGAGGACAAAGATCTTCATGACATGCTTCTCTGCTAACATCCTGTCAAAACATGGCAATCTATGATTAGATGGAACATACGTAGAACAGGTTTGAACTTTGAGCTTTGAAGTTCCTGAATATGGTGATTCACTGGGTTAAAGTGGCAGTAAATTCAGTCTGCATTTAATGCAACAGAAATAAGCTCAGAACAGGACATTGGTTAAATGTTGAATAATATGGATTTTAATGACTATTTATTCTTATACAGATATAGACAAGTCATTACGTAGGGCATTTCTAGCCACTAGGTACAGTAGGTAGGTATTAGTAGGCAGCTTGGTTTATAAAACAACTGCTTTGTTCCAAGCATGAAATAAAAACAGGTAAGCATACTGTATTCAGTGTAGCAGAAATAACATGCACTTTGGGTTTTACAGGCATAAAACTTTAATTCTAATGAAAAATACAATTTGGATGATTTAAAAGAATTTAATGCTGAATATGAATGAATGTAATTCCCTAACAATTCATAGCCTAAATTAAAATACACATTGCTCCTACCCCCAACATAGTTGCATGAATTACTTACAAAAAGAGATATTAATTTACAAATATTAAGATTACATTATTAAGTTGAAGAACAGATGCATGTATGGCCACAATCATTTATCAGGGATCAAAAACAAAATGTCAAAATGTACCTGATAGTCTTTGATGAGTTCCTCTCCAGACTCTCCAAGGTACTCCATCAGGCAGCGGATGACGGCATCTCTTCTGCCTTCCACGTGTTGCTGTTAAACACAGACAGATGTGGAATGTTATAAAGAGAACACTAAATAACTGTCAACTCACTCATATATATTAAATCAGTGTAGTGACAAGCTGCTCCTCCAAGTTTTGCCCAACACCCCCTTAGTCCAAGTCTTTTATTTTTTGGGAAACATAACTTTAGTAGTCCCTCAAGTGGAGGTGGACCAGTCACTCACATTGTAATGACAAACCGCTCCTGTGACTTTTTTGACAGAGCTCATATTTCCTCTTAGTAAATGAGAGCCCTACACAAATTGACTGCAACTGTATGAAATGTACACTTTACCTGACTGAGTGAATTCAGCATAGGTCTCATTTTTGTGCCTGCAACCCCGCCCTTTGCTCCAAATATCTCCAGCAGTTTGGGAGTGTAGAAGTCCAGTTTAGACAGAAAGATTTGCTCTAGGAGAGTTGTTGTGATCCTTCTGAACTCCTCTTTGATCTGAAAAAAAAAAAAAAAAATCATACAATGTGTTATATTCTGTGGTGCAAAAACTATGATCATATAATTGTTATTTATTATTTTGTATTTACCTGAGTTTCACAGAACAGAGCAGACCATCTTTCCATTAAGTTTTGGACTGCAGGGCAGTCCTTGACAACTTCTAGTCTTCGATAGGGGAAAGACCTCTCCATTTTCTCAGGAATTATCTTCTCATTGTTTTTCTTCTTTACTTCCATTAGCAAGTGTTCGCTCTCCTTCTCTAACGTATCCTCTGTCTCCCCAAATGGCAGTGGTGGTAGATAGTTCACCTCAGCTTTCTTAGGCCTTTGGGTAAGCCCATTTGACCTGACTTCTGTCTTTTCAGTGAGTTCACCTCAAGCTCTGGACAGGCAAGTTGGCAAACCTCTTAATTTTGCCCGGTAATTGCCCATTTTATATTTTATCCTCTGCTGCCATCCATATAAGCCATTAAAAGACCCTGGCTCTTTGAGGCATGGGTACTTTTGTACCAAGGCTTCTACCACAGATAAAACCAGTTGGGTATGCTGTATAGCATAATATTGCCTCTGCTAATTTCTCAAGTATGCTACTTGTCAGTCTTGGATTGTTCAACAGGGTGCCACCCTTTTGGAAGGCCTGGTTCCCTGCCTCCAGCAAAAGATCTACGACATAAGAAAAGGTAGGTTTTTGAAACTCAGCTGGCCACAGCTGAGATCGATGAGATGTTCCGCTTTCATCAGAGGAGGAGAGTAGGATGGTGTCCTGAGATCTAGATGAGTGGCCAGAGTGAACAGAATTGTCAGGAGATGGTTCTGGTAGAGGATATTCAATGTCTGATCCCACCACAGGACTGAGAGTTAGGAGAATTGGTTGAGTTTTTACAATCCTTAGTGTTCCTTTGTCTTCGACGTCATCAATGCAGCTCAAAGTGAAAAACTGGCCACCAAAATCTATGTCTTCATACATCACAGTAAAGTCCACCGGAATATGAAATGTCTCTCGAATAACACAAACAAGGTCCTGAAGTGTACTTGGGGATGCCTGAAGGTAGAACCAGTTTGCGGATGTCATTATCTTCAAAAATGACCCAGAGCTTTGCAGGGGTTCCCATCTCAACACAAGAGGCTGCATCAGGAATGAATAATGAAAAATTAAGAGTGAATCAACTTGTATACAAACATTGCAGCAATAATTTATCAGTAGGATTTTTGTTGTTGATGTTAATATGAGAGGCAAATGTGGTGCTTCAAGGTAGCCAGGCGTCTTCCTGCCACAGTGTAAACAGCCAAAGGATAAAAATCTGCAAGGTCTCTTTGCTCAAGTAATTGCACGTTGCCTGTGTTGTCCAACTCATAGCTCCCGAAGTGCTCATTGTACCATGCATTTTGTAGTCTGACTACAAAAGCTGGTTTGTCACAAATCATCATTATCTGTAACACTTCTGCAAAGTCAGGCAATCCTGCTGTAGAACCATAACACACCAACATTCCAGCTGCATAGTTGGTGCCTAAAAAACACACATTGTTTGCAATGTGTACTGTTGTAACAGCTGGAAATCTGCATTTCATTATGTCTTTTATGTCATCTGCAAGTACACCTATGTTGTTTTTGTGACTGAGAGTGTCGGTCTGACAGCATTTGATTCATGGAGATGGTATGCAATCATGAGCTGGTGCTTGTTTGCAAGGGACAGCAAGATATTGCTGAAACAACCTGTAAGTCGGACAATTCTCTTAAAGAAGCTGTTTTTCGCTTCAAATCTCATTGTCCACAGGGCAGCCACAGGGCCAAATTCCTGAATGAGCTGAGGAAAGTGGTGCTTAGGAATGAGCTTTTTTGGGGGGGAAACTTCAAGGAATCTGCATCGGTGCTCAGAAATCAAACTGTCAAGATAAGAAATGCTTTCCTCTGTATGAACTGGGGACATCACAAGGTCCACTATGTCTTTCAAAGTCATCAGCATCTGCCACACTGGCTCATGTTCAGGTACTTTTAAACCAATTAACAGAGGCAGCAAATTCAGCAAACACCAATTTTCATGTGCATTGCCTCCCACTGATCTTCGTGTGGCAAAGTTATCTGGGACAACATGAGGGCGATTTGTTTTATCGCTCCACTTATATGGTGTTACGGCCTAAGAGCCGTCAGTGGTTGTGTGTGGGTGTGGCTGCTCTCCTCTCTGTGCTCCTGTGTCCTCCAGGTACTACCCTCCCCCGCCGGAGCAGGTGTGCATGGCTGTCTCCAGTTGTTAATCAGGGGGATGATTTAAGCTGGGGCCAGAGCTGTGGCTGGAGCCTGTGGGTCATCCAGCAGCGTCCATGCTGCATGTGTGTTTCGAGAGCGGGAGCAGACTGAACCTTCCAGTGTTTTTGGTTGCTAGTGGAAGCTTACTTGTGTGGTGCCACCGGCTTCCCTGTTCTTTTAAAGGGAAGCTTGTTTTCTGTTTGTGTTTTCACTTTGCGTGCTCAAAGCGTGAGTCAGTGTGTTTTCTTGGCAACATAATAAAGCCCTAAACTGTTTTGGGAGTCAAGTTTCCTTTTTTTTGTAATGTGTTACTCCCCACAGCCCCTAGACCTCCCAGGGGACGTAACATATTTTGGGGGCTCGTCCGGGATCCTTTTTTTTGAACCGGTAACTCTACTTTTTTGTAGTTTGTTCTTGTGGTAGGTTGTATCTGCCGTGGTCAGCTTGGCGAGTGCTGTTGTCTTGGTGTCCGCTGTCCAGCCTTGAGTGTGAACGAACAGCTTCCTCAGGTAAGATAGGAGTGTCCAGCTGGGTTTAAACCACCTTTCCCTCGAGCACTCATTTGTTATTTTGCCTTTTTTATTTTCGGGGCAAATCCTGGGCGGGGATATAATTCTCCAGTGGGGGTAGGCATTTCAGGGCTCCGGCCGCTGATGTTTTTGCCTTTCAAGTCGCCTCGAGCCCGGCACGCTCCAGAAGACAGATAGGCTTAGGTTGGGTGAGGCAGGATCTGAGGAGGAGTTGTTGGTTTATGTGTTATTTGTCTGTATGTGTATGCGGCACCTGGCATAAGTACTTGTTTTGTTTGGTCACTGGTAGGTTTGCTCTCAGCCTTAGGAGCTGTCGGTTAGGTTTAAAGGTAACTGTGGCATTACCGGCGAAATTAGCTTAGCTTGCCCCTAACTGACTGTGTTTGCCGGTCACGTAGCATACAGCTGCGGTGTGTTGTGTTGATTGCCTGTCGGCGAGGATGGCAGCTTTTGATTTGGCTCTGTTTGTGGACAATCCTACAATCAGTCAGTTTGAAGCATGTAGGAAATGTGATTTGATGGAAATTGCAAAACACTATGGCATTTCTGTATCTAGCTCCCTGGCTAAAAAAGAAATCAAAACCACCCTCTTTAGTGGCTTGGTTGGTTTGGGTGTTTTTGAATTAGCAGGGGCTATGGCAGCGGGGTCGGCTCCTGGTGGGGGCGAAGGCCGCTCTCTCTCTCCAGTGGGGGAGGCGATCGGACCGCAGGTGATTACGCCAGCCATTAAGGTAAGGGGTAGTGGGGGTGTGGAAAAGCCGTTCACGTTGCCACAGTTTGACCCTTTTTCTGTGGAGTCATCTCCTGGTTCAAAACTAGATGTTCGTGTAAAAGTCCGCTTGGCTCGCTTTCAGTTAGAAAAAGAGGAGCGAGAGCGAGAATTCCAGTTCCGAAAGGAGTTGGAATTTAGAAGGTTGGAGGCAGATACAGCCGTTAGGATGCGTCAGCTGGAGTTACAGGTAACTGCCGATCCACCTGCCATAGTTCCTGCTGGTGCAAGGCTCTCGTCGGGTTCCGCCGGCACTTTTGATGTGAGTAAGCACATTTCTCTTGTGCCTGTTTTCCGTGAGTCGATGACTTGGCTTCTGTGCGTGAGCTGATGTTAGTGGAGGAGTTTAAAAACTGTGTGTCGGAGCGTACAGTGGTATATTTAAATGAGAAAAAAGTAACCACTCTCCAGCAGGCCGCTACTTTGGCGGATGAGTTTGTGTTAACTCACAAAAATGTTTTTGCCAAGCGTGATTCCTCCCACCGTGAGCCTTATCATAGAACAGGGGAAGTGCAGGTTACACGTCCAACTGATTCATCGTCGGGTCTGAGAGGTGAGAAAGTCTGTTTCTTCTGCCGGAAGTCCGGTCACTTAATTGCTGATTGTGTGGTGTGGAAGCGTAAACAGCAGGGTCAGACTTCAAAGCAGCCAAAAGGAGTGGGCTTAATTAAGACAGTGTCCCCCTGTAGCCATCCCACCTCTCCCATAGCACCTGACGAATGTTTTAAACCTTTCATTTTTAACGGTTTTGTGTCATTCACAGGAAAGGCTGAGGATCAGCGTCCAGTCACTGTGCTACGAGACACTGGTGGCTCGCGATCCTTTGTCCTCTCCAGTATCCTGCCTTTGAGTGCTGAGTCTGCTTGTGATGTGAGCGCGGTAGTTAGAGGTATTGGTATGAGTTTTGTGCCCGCACCGCTACACCGTATTCACGTGCAGTCTAAGTTGGTCTCTGGTTTCTTCCCGGTTGCTGTCCGCTCATGTTTTCCCATTGATGGTGTTGATTTTATCATGGGAAATGACATAGCTGGGGGTAAAGTTTATCCTGATCCTGAAGTGGTGGATATCCCTATCTCCGTGCCTGAACCTGATGAGCTGGTTCAGAGTCATCCAAAAGTCTTTGCGGTTAGCGTTTTAACCCGAACACAGGCTCGTAAGCAGGCTCTGGAAGTAGATCTGTCTGACTCACTGTTTTCCTCTGTTTTGTCTGAAGACAGGATGCCCTCTGTTGATGAAGTAGGGAACCATCCTTCAAAAATGTGTGGGAATGTAGCGGAGCCCATCGCTGCTCCTGAGGAGACACAGCTTCTGACTCGTGAGGCACTCATCAGCGCCCAGAGGAGTGATCCCTCTCTGGAGAAATGTTTTGCTGCAGTTGTTGACTCTCCTAGCGAATGTGCTAAAAAACAGTGTTACCTTTTAGATGATGGGGTGTTGATGCGCAGGTGGGTTTTGCATTCAGCTGGGGCAGCGGCTAATACTGGTGAGGACTGGGGTACAGTGTACCAGATAGTGGTTCCAGTTGGATGGCGACGGCATGTGCTAGAGCTAGCACATGAGCATTTGTGGTCTGGTCATCTAGGTGTCACTAAAACATATGACCGGATTTTGAAACATTTCTTCTGGCCAGGCATGAAAGCTGAAGTTGTGCGTTTCTGTAAAACCTGCATTTCATGTCAGATTGTCGGTAAACCAAACCAGGTCGTGCATCCTGCCCCACTGCGCCCAATTCCTGCTGTTGGTGAGCCGTTTGAGCATGTCATTGTAGACTGTGTTGGTCCATTGCCCAGAACAAAGTCTGGTAACCAGTTTCTTTTAACAGTGATGTGTGTGTCAACCCGTTTTCCTGAGGCGATTCCTTTAAAGAAAATCACTGCTTTGGCAGTCACTAAGGCGCTGACAAAGTTCTTCACAACCTTTGGGCTGCCAAGAGTTGTGCAGACAGATCAGGGTACAAACTTCCTGTCTAGAACTTTCAAGCAGACCTTAGAGGTCTTGGGTGTCTCTCACTCGGTGTCTAGTGCGTACCACCCTCAGTCACAGGGTGCTCTTGAGCGCTGGCACCAGACCCTTAAGTCCATGCTAAGAAAATACTGTCACGACACAGGGAAAGATTGGGATGAGGGTGTGCCGTTCGTTCTCTTTGCCATTCGAGATGCAAAGCAGGAGTCCCTGGGTTTTAGTCCTGCTGAGCTTGTGTTTGGTCACAATGTGCGGGGCCCGATGAAGGTATTGAAAGAGCAGTTTATGTCTGGCTCTGCAAAGACTAATGTGTTGGACTTTGTTTCACAGTGTAGGGAGCGTTTGCATTGTGCAGCTTCGCTGGCGAAGGAGGCCCTTCGCTCCTCACAAGGTAGTATGAAAAAACGGTATGACAGGAAAGCAGTTGAGCGACAGTTTCAGTCAGGTGATAAGGTGCTGGTTTTATTGCCTATGCCTGGATCTGCCCTCACTGCCCGGTTTTCAGGCCCATATGTAGTGGAAAGCAGAGTTTCAGAGACGGATTATGTCATCCATACACCAGAACGCAGAAAGAAAACCCGGATGTGTCATATTAACATGTTGAAGCCTTATCATTCCAGAGACGCTGCCAACGGGGAGAGGAAAAGCACTCTGGAGATGGCTGTACCAGACACGAGTTTGGCTTCCATGGTCTGTGGGGTGCCTGTGTCGGAGGATGATTTGTTGGTGCCTTCTGATGGTGTACAGTGTGGTAGGCTGACTAACACGGAGTGTTTAGCTAACATGGAGCCACGTCTCTCCTATCTTACTGAAGTCCAGCGAGGTGAGGTGCTCGGCTTGTTGTGCTCATACCCCATGCTGGCTCGTGACGTGCCATCATGTACTAGTGTGTTACAGCATGACATCGATGTTGGTTCTGCTTGCCCAATTAAACAGCATGCCTACCGCTGTCCCATAGAAAAGCGAAAGCAAATGGCGAAGGAAGTTGACTATCTACTAGGAAATGGCTTAGCCAAGCCTAGTTGTAGCCCATGGAGTTCCCCCTGCTTGCTGGCTCCTAAATCTGATGGTACACCACGGTTTTGCACGGATTTCCGCAAAGTCAATGCAGTGACTGTGCCAGATTCATTTCCACTTCCCCGCATGGAAGACTGTATTGACAGCATTGGTTCTGCTTTGTTTATCACCAAGTTAGACCTCCTTAAGGGATACTGGCAGGTTCCATTAACCCCCAGAGCGTCTGACATTTCAGCCTTCGTCACACCGGACCACTTCTTGCAGTACACTGTGATGGCATTTGGCATGAGGAACGCACCCGCCACTTTCCAGCGTCTCATGCACATAGTGTTAGGGGTAGTACCCAACTGTAATGTGTATCTTGACGACGTGGTAGTGTACTCTGATGACTGGGAGAGTCATATGTCGAGCCTGAGGGTAGTGTTCCAGCGGCTGGCTGAGGCGTCATTAACCCTTAACCTTGCCAAGTGTGAGTTTGGTAAGGCTACTGTCACCTACCTAGGTAAACAGGTTGGTCATGGGCAGGTCCGTCCGGTTGATGCTAAAGTAGCTGCTGTGTTGGCCTATCCAGTCCCTACTACTAGGCGTGAGCTCCGACGGTTTTTGGGAATGACTGGTTATTACCGTTGTTTCTGTAAAAACTTTTCTGTTGTGGTGACTCCCCTGACTAAACTGTGCAGTCCGGCTGTTCCTTTTGTGTGGACTGGTGAATGTAGCCATGCCTTCGAGGCTGCTAAGTCCCTTCTGTGCAGCGCTCCTGTCTTGGCTGCTCCTAATTTCTCTCTTCCCTTCAAGCTCGAGGTGGATGCAAGTTCCTCTGGAGCCGGTGCAGTGCTCTTGCAGGACGGTGCAGACGGGGTGTGTCATCCGGTGTGTTACTTCTCGTCGAAGTTCAAACGGCACCAGATTAACTATTCAACCATCGAGAAGGAGACGCTGGCCATGCTGCTCGCCCTGCAGCACTTCGAGGTGTACGTGGGTTCAAGTCCATCACCGGTGACGGTATACACCGACCACAACCCTCTGGTTTTCCTGGCCCAGATGTATAACCACAACCAGCGGTTGATGCGGTGGGCCCTGCTCGTACAAGGTTTCAACATTGAAGTCAAGCATAAAAGGGGATCTGAAAACGTGGTTGCTGACGCGCTCTCCCGTGGGTGAGATGATGACAGTTTTATGGTGATGGACATGGTGACAGTGTTTAGTTGTTAGCTTTTGTGAAATTTAACTTGACACTGATGTTATTGATTGTTGGGTGATGTAGAGCCTTTCTTCTCATATCATCAAAACAGTGGTTTGTTCTTATGGGAGGGGGTGTTACGGCCTAAGAGCCGTCAGTGGTTGTGTGTGGGTGTGGCTGCTCTCCTCTCTGTGCTCCTGTGTCCTCCAGGTACTACCCTCCCCCGCCGGAGCAGGTGTGCATGGCTGTCTCCAGTTGTTAATCAGGGGGATGATTTAAGCTGGGGCCAGAGCTGTGGCTGGAGCCTGTGGGTCATCCAGCAGCGTCCATGCTGCATGTGTGTTTCGAGAGCGGGAGCAGACTGAACCTTCCAGTGTTTTTGGTTGCTAGTGGAAGCTTACTTGTGTGGTGCCACCGGCTTCCCTGTTCTTTTAAAGGGAAGCTTGTTTTCTGTTTGTGTTTTCACTTTGCGTGCTCAAAGCGTGAGTCAGTGTGTTTTCTTGGCAACATAATAAAGCCCTAAACTGTTTTGGGAGTCAAGTTTCCTTTTTTTTGTAATGTGTTACTCCCCACAGCCCCTAGACCTCCCAGGGGACGTAACATATGGGAACTGACGGATGGAGCCATTGAGTTCTGTGAGAGAAAAATACTTCTTCTTGATCAAGATATCAAATGACAAAGCTAATTCCACTGGAACAATAGCCTCTAGAAGATTGTGTAAAACATCTGGAGGGTAACCAGATGTCACATGGAAATATTCAAGTTTTTCAGACAGTGCACACTGCTTTTTAACACCATAACAAGGAGTGTGATTCAGACTAGACAAAGCTATCTGAACATGCACCACATGCTGCTCTTGAGTTCTCCGTTGAAAAAATCCTGATCTTACTTCTTCTGACTGAAACTCTGATCGCTCCCCAAGACAAAACCGGCAGACATGAGAACCCGAAAAGCTTTCAACAAATCCTGCCATTGAATGTGCCCCCAAATTATCAGCCACCACAGACCCTCTGACGACTTTTCCTAAAGCTGGAACAAAAAGACCATCCTTCTCCAAGCTTTGCAGATCTGTTAATAGTGGCTCTAAAACTCTCTGGAATCCAAAGTGCTTGGTGTCCTCTGACTTGCACAGAATAGCTAAATAAATAGATGACAATGTTGATTGTGACTGTGCTTGAATGTTTCCCAGCATCCAATACACAGCCGTTACTTTGTGCTTTTTTCGGGATGTCCCGAGAGGATTACACACCTCAAAGTCATCAATGTACAGAATGAGACTAATTTTGTCCTCCTTCAAAGAGAAAAAGTCATTTTTCTGATAGTGAGATCAATCATGAAAGGACTGGTATTGTGAAGTACATTCAGAATTTCTTTCACTACCTAGTGCCTTTTCTTGAATGTTCGTATTGTTTAACACCTGCAACAGGGACTGCAATATTGGTACATACTGGAATGTTTTAAGGCGGGCCCACACCGGACCAAAAATCGGCGTCTTTGACAGAGTCGGCATCCGTGACATTAGTCTGCTTGGTGTGGTCGCTCGAATCGGCCCACGTCGGCGTTCATTTCAGCCGATTCAAATGTGTAATCCGCCAAGCGAGTCGGTCACTCTTTTACCATTTTGATTGGTGGAGGCTAGCAGCTTGACTAGCGAATCAGTGAAGCCCGGAAGTGACGATGGTAAACATACCAGATAACCAGTGGAATCGAAGAAGGTGGTCTAGAGAGGACCGTGTTAAGTAGCCCGAGTTCATTTACCGACGCGAATCGGGCAGTCGGTCCGGTATGGACCTGCCTTTACCCTCTCTGTTATCGAGTATGTACTCTTTTGGTTCAACAACTGAAAAATGTGTCTTCATGAATTCCTTTCTCTTGTAGGAAGTAGTAAAAGGTCCATCTGTCCCCAAAGCTGAACTTATAGGATGTGACTTGCATAGATTTTTCACCAAATCAGCTTTTTTTTTATTATAGCTGAATCCAAATCATAGTCACGGCTCGTTAAAGTCGACTCAACCACATCTCTTAAAACTGGACCAGATGCACAGCAGGATATGAACTGAAGCTCGTCTACAAGTTCATTGATGCACTTGTTTGGCACATTGAAAGTGCATTCTAACTTAAGTAAGAGGTGGCCAAACTTCTCCTTTATGACCTGAGACAAATCTTCTGGTTCCTCAGCCAAAGAATCTGCCAACGGCTCAGGATCATCCTCATCAACTAAATGGAAGAACCTCCCTTGGTGTTGCTGACTCTGTGTGCTGTCGGGACAAATGGGTCCAAAGGCTATTAAATGTCTTAAATGAACATGGGCAATCTGTGTAAAGACAAGGGACCGACTGGCTGTGGCCCCCATGTCCATGTTTTAGACTGTAGTGCTTTAACAATCCTATTCTTTTGGCCGATTCAAAGCTACATGTTTTACACACCCATCTCATAGTACTAGCAAAATAAATACAAGAATAAGATCAATCTCTAAGACCCTTAAAACTAAACCATATTACATTTAATTTAAATGTTGAATTAAACTTACGATAGTTCTAATTTAATCAACTTACTCTGTACAAGCTGTCAAGACCAAATTGCTGAACGGGTCAATTTCCTCTAAAGTCTGTGAAATGTATAGAAAGTACAATATGTGTAAATACTGTTATGCAATTTATTCAAAAATATTAATATTTTAATATTGAATTGTTACTCTAAACATCAGGCTCAGAGCCATTCGCAAAAACTGTCTGTATTAATTTAGTCTGCAAATAGGTCCTTTAACATCTTGAGTTAAGTCCAGATTATACAATAGCGTTGGCTGTTCCATATGCATTTGTGATTTGTTTGTGATTTGCCATGAAATGGTGAGATACAGGTGGAGTGACCTCAGGCTACAGAATGCTTTTGATTATTTAAATTTTTTTTGCACAATAGATTTTGGTTGGTTTTTAAGAGCCCTCAATATTTCTATTATGCATAAATGAAAAAAACAAAATAGTACATAAACAATCAACATACCTTCAAAACTGAGATACCAATCAAGCCTGGTAATGTTGTTGTATGTTGAGAAATAAAACATGAATAATGGTTTATTTTCTTAGCCAGGCACATCAGCAATCTCAAACACAATCTAATCATGCGTATAGACAATTACAGATTGGGTAATAAATAGAGCAAATTAAACATAGCACTGCTACTTCATATAATGTACATAGCGAGAATGAATACAGCATGTTTTATAATTAGTAGGGTAAAATGATTGGTTGAAAAAAAGTATTCAACTATTTTGATAATATATTTTGAGTAATTTTAAGAGACAAAAAATATGTCAGTTGACATTAACTGGCATTAATGACCGATAACCAGTACACCACATACAGCTGGCAGACAAACCTCATCACCTTCAACTGTGTGTACTTACTATACGAAACATTTAAATTAATATGAAGCTGGATGAAGACACAGAAGACACTATTACTCAGAAATCTTACAAGTTACTGTAGAAATATTTGCAAATATTGTGATATCACATAAATAATATATATCATTATATCTATATGTGCGCATCTCACACTGCACTGCCAACACTGTCCAACAGAAAATATATAATTAAAACATCGTTAGACTCACAAAAATATAGCAGTAAAGTGGCTCAGTCAAGTAGAAGTATTTAAACAGCATTTGAAAAATGATTGCAAACTGTGGTTTACCAAACCCCTGCAGAATTGCGGCAGTGTGTGATTCCCCCCCAAAGAAAAGAAAACTTGACGTAAAGACAAATGCGACGCGAAAATGTGCAGTAAAGTTATAAACTCAGACAGGATGCTGTTCAGTTTCCCAGTGTATCTGGGGCTTCCACAACATGTACAATGCAGTAATAGTTTTTATTTCGGCCATGAATGATGAAACATTATCGGCGTCTAAACAGAGTTAAAGGGATAGTTCGGAATTTTGGACATAAGACCTATTTTCCAAGTGAGCCGGTGTGTTCGAGACGTCTGGAGACGTTTTCAAGAAATTTAATTCAGTTCTTCTAGTTGCCGAGTTCGCTTGTGCTATGGCTAGCGCAAGTCAATGGTTCTAGCTAGACAGGCATTAAAAACAGTCTTGCCCACTCCACAGTGCACCCGACGCAAATCCATTATAACGGCAGACTATCGATGTACATATGTGTTGATAGAATGTTTGAAATAAAACCAAACTTGCATTTTTAAGGATTTATGTCTCAGCAGCAGCAGCGTGTCATACTTCCTAGTAGGCTATGGCAGCGGCGGAGTGATATCACCTAGCGCTTATAAGTTACCGGTTCTATAATAGTTTGTTTACCTGCTGTCATTGCTACAGACGCAGAGTAGCCTGCAGTGCTAGTTTCTTCAATCTCACAGAAATGGACACTTTTGGAGAATATAGTGAAACTTTTGAAGACAATGATGAGGAGTTTTTTTTCCACCCAAACCCAACTGTACCTGTACGAGCCTGAAAAACAGAGGAAGAATTGCGAGAGAGGGATGCTCAAAGGGCAGAACGTGAACGACCGTCTGTGGAGACCGAGATAGCCCCTGCTGTAGCTGAGAACCGGGACCGAACAAACGGAGACTGGTGGTGCCAGGAGGGAATCCCCCGCAACGCGTCCGAGGGTTTAAGGCCTGATTATGCTTCCGCGTAGTGATCACGCAACGGCCACGCAGTTGCTTGGAGACCGTGATGGTTCTGCGTTGGGTTTACGTGTCGAAATGCAATTCAACGCCACACCGGTAGAGGGCGCTATGGTTTTTTGTAAAGCCTGACCGACCGACCGAGACTCTTGTGACGTATATTGTCTAGCCTCGATAGCCTATTTGTTTACCTTCCGGCTTCCTCCTAGTCACAGGGAACGATGGAGACCGATACAGAGAGACTGCTGGTATTGGAGATCGAAATTATCGAAGCCGAGGAAGAAATACTTCTATTGCAAATAAGGGCGCGACAAAGACGACAAAGGAGACAACAGCGGAGGTGGTCTGTACGTCCTTTAAACGTGCCGAGGCAGAGGACAGGCGAATATGTGACTCTTGTCCGACCAATGCAAGATCTGGACCCAGAGACACACTTCAAATATTTCCGAATGTCGGCGGAAAGGTTTGACGACCTACTTCGGCGTGTGCAGCCCTTCATACACCATCAGAGCACACACAACATGCCCGTGGGTGCCGCTGAAAGACTGGCCGTGACGCTGAGGATTTTGGCTTCGGGTGGAAGCCAACAGGCTGTAACGGCAAGCTACAAACTAGCTTCCTGCACGGTGTCCAGCATTGTGTCCGAGGTGTGCAAAGCGTTGTGGGAGGCATTGCAGCCAGAATTCCTGCCCTGTCCTACTACTAGCCAGTTGGAAGCTATTGCTGGTGATTTTTGGCGCCTCTGGAACTTTCCAAATTGTGTTGGGAGTTTAGACGGAAAGCATATCGCCATCAAAGCACCGCCGAATGCCGGGAGTGATTACTTCAACTACAAAGGAACTCACTCCATCGTCCTCATGGCTACTTGTGATGCAAGATATCGCTTCACCATGGTGGACGTTGGAGGGTACGGACGGGAGAGCGATGGTGGTATTTTCCAGCGCAGCACATTTGGAGAAATGTTGCTCAAACAAACACTGAATCTGCCCCCGCCAGCTGTTTTTCCTGGCACCATGACCAAGGCCCCACACCTGATCGTCGCTGATGGTGCTTTCCCTCTGCACAACAATATCATGCGCCCCTATGGAGGTATGTAACACACTATACTCCACACACTTTACATTGTCCATTAAAACCACAACATCTCATGTGTGCTGCATTCTCTTTTCGTGTATAGTCAAATATTTGTAAATGTGGTACAATCATGTTACTAACTTGCAATATTTGTTTTAATAGGGAGACAATTGGGAATAGAAAAGAAGACCTTCAATTACCGCCTCTCCACGGTGGCGAATTCTGGGCCGGCTGATTGAGTTCCAACCTGACAAGGCTGTGAATGTCACCAAGGCGTGTGTTGTGCTTCATAACTACCTGTCCTACACAGACGCAGCGAATGCACCAGAAAGCCGCTATGCACCACCCCAATTTACAGACACAGAATCTGGTGGAATTGTACAGCCTGGTGAGTGGCGCAGGGAGGTGGATGGAGATTCAAACCTGACACCCGTAAATCGTCAAGAGATGACCAGTCGCCGTTCTGGCCCAGCTGCATTGGGTGTACGGGAGGCCTTGACGAAATTCTTTCTGTCGCAAGAAGGAACTGTGCCATGGCAGGCTGACATTGTCTCACGTGGCACACTTGAACAGTGATGCTTATAAACTTGTGTAAATAAACATCCACAATTTTTCTGAACTTGGTGTTTTATTTCTTTGTGCAAAAAGCAACAAGGTGCAAACAATAAAATAAAACAAGGTGCAAACAATATAAGTATTAAAGTTTAGTTAAAAAGTTAAAGTGTAATGAGTTAAAAGTACTAAAAGTGAAAAGTTACAAGGTGCAAACAATGAAATTAAATAAAAACAATATAAAATATCACACAAATTCAACAACTATTTACAAACACAATGAGCTATATACAAGTGCAAAAAGGCAATCATTCCAAGCTTTGCAGGAGTGAACTACCTGCCATTAACATAAATGCCTGTCAGTAAATGACAATGAAGTTATAATGGCAAATGGCTGCAAAATGTGAATATTTACATGGGTTGTGTTTGTGCTAATGCTTCAGTCTTTTTAATGTCCTCTCGTAGTAGCATGTATAGATTGTCCATGGAACCAGACCTAAACTGTGGTGCCACCCTCCGCAGCATGTCCACCACGATCAAGCCGAACCGTGAGAGCTCGTCCGAGGATGCTGCCACCCTTTCCTCCAGTTCAGCTCTTCTTGTTTTTAGCTGCTCCAGGTCAGCCAACTGCTGGTTGATGTAGTCATCCTTGTGCTCCTTCCTCTTCCTCTTTTGGCCCACCCGGGTCAGTGGAGACTGACTTGGGGAGCCTAGGGATGGTCGGGGCAGTGGAGACTGACCTGGGGAGCCTAGGGATGGCCGGGGCAGTGGAGACTGACCGGGGGTGCCTAGGGATGGCACAGCTGGTGGACAGGGGAGCTGGGGAGACACTGGTTCTTCTTGAATGTCTTGTGGTGGCAGGGAGACAGACGATGTTGATGGGGTAGGCTCAGGTGATGATGATGATGGGGTAGGCTCACGTGATGATGATTGGGGAGACTCAGCCGATGGGGGAGACTCCGACAAAGGACTGGATTCTGTGGGGGTGGGTGAGGTCTGTGGTAAACAGAGAACAAAGGCAAAAGTTACATACAATGTGCTAAAACAGAAGATAGGCTAGTTGGTCGTCGTTGCTGTCCATTCTGGTCATTACATACGGATAACTAGCGAGTAAAAAACAGTTTACAGCCATGAAGGCACACTTTACATATATTTTGTTGCCAATCAGTCGAAACACTCATCGTGAACACAATAGGATAGGGTTTGATGAGATTGCTAGTGTGCTAGCAAGCCCAAACAAAGGCACGCATGGTCACGTAACAATGCTTTTGATTACGGACTACTAGCGAGTAAAAAAAAGTTTACAACCATGAAGGCAGAAGTTATACGTTGTTGCCAATCCGTCGAAGCATTTATCACACTGTGAACACAATAGGCTATGTTTTGCACTCTGACGAGACTGCTAGTGTGCTAGCTAGCCCAAACAAAGGTCGACCAGACAGATATTTACCTTGGCAGGAAAATTCGATGAGGTGGCCCGGTGTTTGATATGCGGGCAAAATACAGGAGAGCATATGGTAAATGGGAGGGACTTTCTTTCCCCCCGCATCGCCGCTGCATGTGGACATCTGTTTTCGGACCCGAGTGAACCGGTCCCTCACATTCTTCCACTTCGATTTACATTCCTCCACTGACCACCCGAGGTTCTGAGAGATCTGCTCCCACGAGTTGACGGACATTAGGTGGTCCTTGTAATGTCTCGCAGACACCTCGTACAGGTTCGTGTGCTTGCGAACCTCCTCCGCCAGACGCTCTTCCAGGTTGTTCATTTTCTCTCGACCAACTAAACAAAACTGACTCGAAGATTTTTAAAAATGGCGGTGTTTATGAGTGGAAACCGGAAAGCGGTCTCCAGCGGATGTAGTTAGCGGACCAATCACAGCCAATGCCGCTGCGTTGGTGTTGCGTTGGCGTTGCGTCGCCTCGATTTTTGGGAGGCACACGTCAGGCCCTTGCGTTGACGCAAGGGGGGTCCGCAAGCTCCCTTGCGTTGTGTCGACGCGGAAGCATAATCCAGCCTTTACGGGTCTATGGACAGAGCAGAGGCCCGGGTCGCGGTGTTGGTCTGCGGTCCAAGGGCTTTTCACCCAGCTCTGAGGGCACAAGGCCCGACTATTCGGCGGTGTTCATGTGTCTATTTAACAGAGGGAATCCCCGCAACGCGCCGAGGGTTTACGGTTCTCCAGACGGAGCTCCGAGGGCTTTTCAGACAGCCTTGGGGGTATAAGTGCTGAAAGTTTGGCCCGGTTCGATTGCCTATTTACGGGCAGTATTTCGGGCGGTGCGTCTTAGAGTTTTGAGTCCGATGAAGCAAAGTAAAGTTCCGCTGCTGCTGAGAAACTAGTTCCTCAAAAAATGGATGATTCATGCGATGCAAGGTTAGTTTTGTTTCAAATAATATTCTATCAACACAGATATGTACATCAACAGGCTAGTGTTTTACAGTTTTTTTCAGTCGCTAACAAGCATTTGTCCAAGCAGTTGTCACATTTTCAAAACTCTAAACACAATTAGCACAGCATCAGACTTTTGTGTCCATACCATTCACACATTTCATGTCGTTTTCACACAATATGCAGTCAGTGAACACATTTCCACAATGCTTACATTTTCTTACAGTTTTTTACGATTGTTTACACACTAAAATAAAAATGTCCACACAATTTGCGAAATTCCACTCCAAGGAGAAAAACACCTCCACAGATTTGCACAACATTACACACAATGTCTGCTTCACCCTTTTTGCAAAACATTACACACAGGGATTTGTAAAACGCTACACACATTTTCACACCTTAGACACAGATAAGGATTGTGAGGTTACTTCCTTGTCATTACAAAGCCCCGGATTGCCAATGACCACACTAATGAACAAATTGGATAATCACATCCACCAAGTGTGGAAGCACACATGTGCTTATTTGAAAATGCAGCACTCAGGTGTGCTATAAAAGGCAGCAGGTGAGTTCACCTGTCTTCAACAAAAAAGGAAGGAGCTAGAAGAAGAAGAAGAGTGAGAATGAGAGGAGGAGCTCAAAGAGGAGATGAAGGTGGTAGAGGAAGAAAAGAAGGAGGTAGAGGAAGAGGAGAAGAAGGAGATAGAGGAAGAGGAGAAGGAGGTAGAGGAGGAGGCCCAGGTAGAGGAAGAGGAGAAGAAGGAGATAGAGGAAGAGGTAGATAAAATAAATACTTGAAATATTCAGTCTGCAGCATCAGTGTTGTGCAGTGCTTGGTAAGTTTATAGTAGGCCTATTTGTGTACATTCTACCTATATCTCAAACTAATCATGAAGAATGTTGTGGGTTTGTCACTATTTTTTTGACATCTAAATGATCCCTTACATAACAATGTCTGGCCAAAAATCTAGCACATGCTAAATGTGTTTTTTATTTATCACAACAGTGTGAAACCGGCTGCAATAGTGTCTGATCATTGAGGACTGTGTTGGTTAAATGTAAACTAATAGCATTTACACAAATATGTGTATATGTTTTGACTGAAGTGTGTATGTTTTGACTGAAGTGTGTCATTTTGCAAACAATCTAGGAATTATGCAAATTGAGTGTGGTGTTTGGACTGTAACAGACAAGCTATACCTCCCAACAAAATGATGGATTGTTTTTGTATTATTTGCATATGTTAACACACAACATCCCACAATAGCAAAAACAATATCCCAAACCTTAGATACAGTATAAAACCTCTGCTTCTGCAATGATATCAGTTCAAAAACAATATATCTCAGCTGATGATAAACAAACAATTGAATAATTGACACACAGCTGATTTATGTTGGGTAAATTGGGCCAACCACAGCTGATTCCAGTCAGGCTTAGACTCTATGACATTGGCACTTATATAAAAGGAGGACTTTGAGGAGTGATGTTTTTGGAAACAGAAAAAGACAAACACTGTAATGGCTGGACGGGGAAGAGTAAGTGCAAGGGGCCCAGGGAGAAGAGCAGGAGCAGTGAGAGGAGGAAGAGCAGTGAGAGGAGCAGTGAGAGGTGTAGGAGCAGTGAGAGGAGGAGGAGCAGTGAGAGGAGCAGGGCCAGGGAGAAGAGCAGGCCCAAGGAGAGGGCAGGGTAGAGGTGTAAGAATGCGTGGTGGTGGCATTACAAGGCCTGCAAGAACAGTAGTCAGTGATGAAATTCGTGCCACTATCATTGACCATATAATCAACGGTCTTTCACTAAAAGAGGCTGGTGAAAGAGTGCAGCCCAATTTGAGGCAGTCAACGGTTGCCTCCATTACATGCATCTTTCTCCCAGTGAGAGAGTCAATGAGCTATGACGACAATATGTCCAGGTATAGTGTATATTCAATTCAATGTCTATAAGCTTTGCACTTAGGTAACCTACACAGTAATAGGTTACAGTATAGTATGGTATACAGTAATGACATGATTTACATAAACTTTGTTTCAGAGAGTTATGGAATTGGAGGCCGACCAGTCCCCTCATGAATTCATATACATAGATGAGGCTGGATTCAACCTGGCCAAAAAGCGTCGACGTGGACGAAATGTCATTGGTAAAAGGGCCACAGTTGATGTGCCAGGACAGAGAGGGGCAAACATTACCATGTGTGCAGCAATTGCAAATGCAGGATTACTCCTTCACAGATGTCAGCTTGGACCCTACAATACCAAGCGCCTCCTTGCCTTTCTCAATTATCTCCACCAGCGCCTGGTTCCAGAGCAGGATCAGGAGGGTGAAAACATGAGGACCTTTGTAATCACCTGGGACAATGTGGCTTTCCATCATTCACAAGCAATAACAACATGGTTTGAAGTCCATCCAAGACTGGTACGTCTCTTCCTTCCACCCTATTCACCTTTCCTCAACCCCATAGAGGACTTCTTTTCTGCATGGAGGTGGAAGGTGTATGACCATCAGCCACATGACAAGATGTCCCTCCTTGAAGCCATGGATGCTGGCTGCAGGGACATCACAGTTGATGATTGCCAAGGATGGATCCGACATAGCAAGCGGTTTTATCCCAGGTGCATCGCCTTGGATAATATCAGATGTGCTGTTGATGAAAACATGTGGCCTAACCCTGAAGAGCGCAGAGATTAGATACAGTAATTTTGTGTTTCTTTAGTCCCCCCCCCCCCCCTCTTTTTTTATCTTTTTTGCTTTTTTTTTTTTTTGTTCAGAATGTTCTTCATGGATATTTTGTTCACTGTAAACTGTTGGGGACCTACCACTACACAATGCGGCCTACAAAGCCTACACATGCGGCCAGAACAAAGGGACAAAGGGGATTAAAAACTACACCGCCATTTTAGTTTTAGGTGAGAAATGCGACGTCACACAACTGGTGCCCTATTGGCTGACAACTGCAGGGGACTCAAGGGGGTCCCCTGGACCAGCCGTGAGCTATAAATCCCGGTGCCACCGGAAGAATGCTCTCTTTCCATCGTAACTCGCGTTACAACAGGAGGTCAAAAAAAAATTATGATAAAAGATGGCGGCGCGTGTGGACGCAGCGACCCCTCGTTGTCCCGTTATGTCGCCGTTTTTTAGTGTTTTAAGTGCGTTTAGTGTTATCCCGTCTTGTCCGTCACGTGTGTCCAACACAACCCGGTCTGACAGCACGGTTCGGAGTATTTGTTACAGTCGTGGATTCCTGCTGGACAAGAAAACCACAACTTATACTCTGGACAAAAAACTTTCCGAGGAACTCAGCGGCCTTGGACTTCTCCGTCCGACCTCGCTCCCGAGTGCTGCCCCTTACCTGGGAAGGAGACGCCGCAGGCGGTGTGAACGAAAACAGAAGAGGGGTAAGCGCGGGGGCATCCGTGCTAGGCTAGCGGCTAGCCCCCACAAGCCGGCTATTCCGAGCGTACTAATGGCAAATGTGCGCTCTATTGACAATAAACTGGACAATATCAGACTCCTACGGTCAAGCCAGAGAGACGTGAGGGACTGCTGTGTCTATGTCTTCACGGAGACATGGCTCCACGAAAACATCCCGGACTCCGCCATTCAGCTTGACCGGCTAACCTGCCACGGAGCGGACAGAGTTACGGTGAGCGGAGGGAAGACCGGTCACTGCGGCGGTGTTTGTGTTTACATCAGTGATGCTTGGTGTCGGGACACGGTGGTCATCCACAAACACTGTTCGCCGCTTGTGGAGTTTATGTTTGTGAAGTGCCGACCCTTCTACCTTCCGAGGGAGTTTACAGCCATACTGCTGGTCGCTGTTTACATGCCCCCCAGCTCCAACAGCAAGGACAGAGAGTCGGCGCTCTGTGAACTCTACCGGGCCATCTCTGAGCAGCAGACCGCACACCCAGACGGCCTGCTCATCATAGCGGGGGATTTTAACCATGCAAGTCTTAAAACCCTCATTCCAAAAATTCATCAACATGTTGATTTCCCTACAAGAGAAAACAACACCCTGGACTGTGTTTATACCACTATAAAAGGAGCATACAAGGCTTCCCCCCTCCCCCACATCGGCCTCTCTGATCACCTCACTGTGCTGCTGAAGCCCGCCTACAGACCACGGGTGAAAGCGGACAAACCTGTTTCCAAGCAGGTACGTGTGTGGCCAGAGGACAGCACGGCTGCACTCCAGGACTGCTTTGAAACTACAGACTGGGATATGTTGAAGCAGGCAGCCACATACAACAACCACACAGACATTCAAGAATATGCAGACACGGTTGCAAGTTACATCAGCAAATGCATTGATGATGTGACCCACACGAAATCCATTAACATCTGGGCAAACCAGAAGCCATGGCTGACAGGGGAGGTCCACAGGCTGCTGAAGGCCCGCAACATCGCCTTCAGAGCCGGGAATCCAGCTGGTCTCAGAGCGGCCCGAGCCAACCTGTCCGGAGGCATCCGGAAAGCCAAGCGCCAGTACACCAGCAGAGTCTCAGCTCACTTCAGTGACAGCAGAGACACAACAAGCCTGTGGCAGGGGATTAGGACCATCACGGACTATAAACCCCCACCACAGACCTGCACTGATGACATCACCCTGCTGAATAACCTCAACAGCTTCTTCGCAAGGTTTGAAGCACCCAACAGCACACCGCCACAAAAAACAACCCCCCCCCCCCCCCCCCACGACCAAGCTGTCTGTCTCTCTCCAGCCAGTGTGAGGAGCACACTGTCGAGGATTAACATCCGGAAAGCTGCTGGACCTGACAACATTCCTGGTCGTGTGCTGAAGGACTGTGCGGTGGAGCTCACAGATGTCCTCACAGACATCTTTAACATCTCCCTGAGCCAAGCTGTTGTTCCGGCGTGCTTCAAGGTAGCCACCATCATACCTGTGCCGAAGAAGTCTTCCCCCACCTGCTTCAAGGATTACCGACCCGTCGCACTGACCTCGACCATCATGAAGTGCTTCGAGAGGTTAGTCCTGAAGCAGATCAAAACCGCCCTCCCGCCCTCCCTGGACCCGTTCCAGTTTGCCTACAGAGCCAACCGGTCCACGGAGGATGCCATCTCGTCGGCTCTCCATCCAGCCCTCACCCACCTTGACAATAAAGACTCATATGTGAGAATGCTGTTCATCGATTTCAGTTCAGCATTCAACACCATTATCCCCCAGCAGCTGGTCTGCAAGCTGACAGATCTGGGCCTCAGCCCCTCCCTCTGCAACTGGCTGCTGGACTTCCTCACAGCCAGACCGCAGCGTGTTTGAGTCGGCAGCAACACATCCAACACCGTTGTGCTGAGCACGGGGGCGCCCCAAGGATGTGTGCTCAGCCCCCTGCTCTTCACCCTGCTGACCCACGACTGCACACCCCACCACAGCTCCAACCACATCATCAAGTTTGCGGACGACACGACAGTGGTGGGTCTCATCAGCAACAACGATGAGACCCACTACAGACAGGAGGTTTCCCAGCTGGCCACGTGGTGCCAGGACAACAATCTCTTCCTCAACGTGGGGAAAACGAAAGAGGTTGTTGTCGACTTCAGGAGAAGCGTCACCCAGCCCCCCCAACCACTGACCATCAACGGTGCTGCTGTGGAGCAGGTGAGCAGCACCAAGTTTTTGGGGGTACACATCGCTGAGGACCTCTCCTGGAGGAGCAACACCACGGCTGTAATCAAGAAAGCCCAGCAGCGCCTCTACTTCGTCCGTAAACTAAAGAAGTTTAAAGCCCCCACACCCATCACGCTCACCTTCTACCGAGGCGCCATTGAGAGCATCCTCAGCAGCTGCATCACGGTGTGGTTTGGAAGCTGCACTGCAGCCAACCGCAAGTCACTGCAGCGCATCGTGAACACTGCTGAGAGGATCATTGGTGCCTCACTCCCGTCACTGCAGGACATCTACAACACCCGCCTCACCCGCAAAGCACTCCGCATTGTGGGTGAACCATTCCATCCGGCCCACAAACTTTTCAGCCTCCTGCCTTCAGGAAGAAGGTTCCGCAGCATCCGGTCTGGCACCAACAGACTCAAAAACAGCTTTTTCCCCCAGGCTGTTAGGATGCTGAACTCTCTCCCCTCCCTACCCCCTACCCCCCTGATCTGGACTTTAACCCCCCCCCACCCGACACAATTGGACAATCAATAAGCACAAAGACACTTAAAAGTCACTTTACCTGTTTACTACTACTCTTGTCACCCGGTTTACGTTTTTATTCTATTTATTCTGCACTTTTTGCAACTAATGTACCAACACTGTTTACTTTACATTTCAGTACACTTTACCTGTTTACATATTTATACTGTTTATACTTATAGTTAGATTGTTGTGTTGTTACATGTTATCTGTTAATTCTGTTTATTGTTTGTTTACTTATTTGTGTTGAATGTACTGTGTTCACGACACTGTTTACGTATCTACGTTTCTACACTGTATGTACATATTTATACATATTATACTGTTTTTGATAGTTGATAGTTAGATTGTGTGATTGTACATGTACGTCTGTTATTTGCTTTATTCTTTGTCTAGTCCAGTCTTGTTCGCTTGAATGACTGTTTTACCCCTCTTTTCCTCTACTCGTTTTATTTTTCCTTTTGTTTATCATTTTGCATCCTGAGGAGACCGCCGCGACAGCGCGACTCTCCTGTTCCCCGCGGTAAGAAGAAAAACTTTCTTCGTCCCAGCTGCCAGCAGAACGGATAACTCGTCTTTGTCTGAAATCAGCTGGCTAAATCGCCGAGCCCCGCGATTGTTCATCGTTCCCTGCAGAAGGAAGAATTACTTGTAATTCTTCCTTCTGCAGGGAAGAAAACGGTTTTCTTCAACCAATTGGATCCGGAGCTGAACGAGTGCCCACGAACTACCGTCCGTTGCCGGCGTCAAGGAATGCCATCACCGCACGGGACGGAAACCTCACATCGACGCATCTCACATCGACAAAAGTAAGAGGCTATTTGTCTGGGCAGAAGCAGAGATTCGATAGTGTAGGACATGCTTGTAATTCTTGTTAATGTGTTTTAAGTTCTGATCGCGGACCGCCGAGTCCGTTTGTTCATGTGCTGCTGTATTTGAATGCTGATCGTGTACCCACGCCGCTGGGTTGATTTCTGTAACAGTGTTTTCGACTAACCTCAGCCATATTCGCGAGCTCAGAAAGCCTCTACTATCAGTTAAAAGACCGGTCTCGCGGAATAAACGCCAGTTCATTCACGCGCGCCCGTGTGATAGCGGCACGCCTTCTGAGCCTCAGAATATCGCTCGCGCATTCTCTCTCTCTTTGTTTGTGTCCCGCTAACACACACACACACACACATACACGCCACACACGTGTCCTACGCCAGCTGTTCCCGGCGGACGCTAAGGACATAGCTACATCTGGTGGCTGCATCCGGCCATCTCTCGCTCTCTCTCTCTCGCTACTCCATCTGACGTCAGTGGCTCCGCCCCTGAACGCTGTGAGGAATAGCTCCATCTGGTGGTCACGCCCGGCCATAGCTCTCTCTCTCTCCCTCTCTCGCTACCCCATCGGACGTCAGTGGCTCCGCCCCTGAACGCTATGAGCGTTCCATCTGGTGGCCGCACATAGCCATCTCTCCCTCTCTCTCTCTCTCTCGACACACACGCACGCACGCACACAACACACACACACACACACTCCACGTGTGTCTCTCCTTCTGTTTAGCTTAGCTTTGTGTGTTAGGTAGTTAGGTAATAAGGCTTCGTTAATTGCAGTGTTATTGATTGTGATCATTACTACTGATTTTAATAAATCTCATTATATTATAACTAGCGGTCTCTTGTGCTTGTTGTGTATATGTCACTGGATAACAGCAGGTTGTGAAGGCTAGTTAGGTTATCTTTTCCCTGATCCCAGGGTGGTGCCCCGTTTATTCATAATTATATCATGATAATATATTAAATATAATCATTAATATCGATAATCATATTGACATTAATAATTAACTGTTGATAACCAAATCTGCTCATGCTACATCCCCAACAAAACGATACTGTAAAACTTTTTCTGTTCTATGTAAACAGTATTTCAACTGTTCCTCCTGCAGTAAACAGTAAAGGACAATAAACTGATTTGCGTTTTACTGGAATGCTTTTGAATCACCTCACCTCAGGTGTCATTCCAGCGGATTTTAAGACAGCTACCGTAAAGCCTCTCCTTAAAAAACCCACCCTAGACACTACTGACATCCAAAGCTACAGACCTGTACTCTTCTTTCATTCCTCTCTAAAACCTTGGAACGTGCCTCCTACAACCAACTGTCATCCTATCTCTCGCAGAAAAACCTCCTAGACCCTAATCAATCAGGATTCAGGACTGCTCTCTCCACTAAGACGGCCCTCCTCACAGTGACCGAGTCCCTGCGAGACGCCAGAGCCTCATCCCACTCCTCCGTTCTCATTCTCCTCGACCTATCTGCTGCATTCGACACAGTCAATCACCAAATCCTCCTCTCCACTCTGGCTGAACTTGGCATCACTGACTCTGCTCTCACCTGGTTTACATCATATATGACAAATCGCACCTTTCAGGTCACATGGAATGGCTCTATGTCCAAACCCTGTTCTCTGGACACAGGTGTCCCTCAAGGCTCAGTATTAGGACCGCTTCTGTTGTCACTATTAGGGTTGTCACAAGAACCGATACTTCGGTACCAATTCGATGCCGACACGAAAAAAAAAATTCGATACTTGCTTTTTTCTGGTATCGTCAGAACCGAATATACAACTTTTCACTCGGCGAGCCATGTCGATTCTTGGCGGAACTGACGGGGGCAGTATACGCGTGTGAACAGCACAGAGCAGTAAGCGGCGCTGAAGAAGAAAACTTGCCGTCTTCGAAAAAAATGGCTTCAGCGGGTGGGAGCGAAAGCATAACACGTCGGCTCGTCGACAAGACAGGTGCGAAGAGTCGCGTGTGGAAATATTTTGCATTCGAGGCGGATGAATCCGGAGCAATTCTTGATTCAAACAAGCCGACATGCAAAAAGTGCCTCAGAAGTTTTCAGACCAAAAGAGGAAGCACGTCAAACCTGGCCAAATATAGACCACTGCTGTTCTTTTTTTAATGTAAAATAGTTGACTATTGTTGTTATTTATGACCATATTTATATTTATATATTTTTATACTGGATGGCTATAGGTCTGTTGGCAGCTGGTACTGCAATTTAAATTCTGTGCAAAAAGATCTTAAAGCACAGTGGTGTTAAATACTTGACAGTTTGAAGCAGTTTTCAATAAATTAGTGAATTTAAAAGTACATGGGTCCTGTTGTTTTTTTTAAATTGTGGTATTGAATTAGTATCGAGAATCGTGGAAATTCACAGGTATTGGTATCGACTACTGAAATTCTGGTATCGTAACAACCCTACTCACTATACACCAGATCATTAGGTTCTGTTATCACATCGCATGGATTCTCCTACCATTGCTACGCAGAAGACACCCAGCTGTTCCTCTCTTTTCCCCCGTCCTCTGACACTCACATTGCAACTCGCATCTCGAACTGTCTGGCTGACATCTCCGTCTGGACAACTGCACATCACCTCAAGCTCAACCTGAACAAAACCGAACTCCTCTTCATCCCAGGGAAAGACTGCCCTCGCATGGACCTGTCGGTCACTGTCGAGGGCATCACAGTATTGCCGTCGTCAACTGCGAGGAACCTGGGTGTAATCCTCGATGACCAACTATCCTGCACCCCCAACATCACTGCCGTGGCCCGATCCTGCAGATTTGCCCTCTACAATATCCGCAGGATTCGGACCGTCCTCACAAAGGATGCAACGCAACTCTTGGTCCAAGCACTGGTCATCTCCCGCCTTGACTACTGCAACTCTCTCCTGGCCGGACTCCCGGCCTCTGCGATTAAACCATTGCAGTGTATCCAGAACGCTGCAGCACGCCTCATCTTCAATCTACCCAAATTCTCCCATGTGACCCCCCTCCTCCGTGACCTCCACTGGCTCCCTGTTGCAGCACGCATCCAATTCAAGACGATGACACTGGCCTTCAGGGCCATCAATGGAACGGCACCCTTCTACCTTCAAACACTGGTCAAACCTCATGCTCCGAAGCGAGCACTTCGCTCCTCTACTTCAGCTGGCCGGCTGGTACAACCATCGCTGAAATCAAACAAATGTCGTTCAGCAAAGTCTGTTCTGGCACCTCAGTGGTGGAACGAACTCCCGACCAATGTCAGGACAGCAGAGTCATTTGCCATCTTCCGAAAAAGGCTCAAGACTCACCTGTTCAGACTTCACCTCGACTCTACATACCCATGACCCACTAACACCCCACCCCCCACCAATCCCCCCCCCCAAAAAAACCTTACCTATAGCACTCTGATCGTAGCACTGTTGCTCTTGAAGTACTACTTTACTCAGATGAGGACCTAACACTTGTTCTATTTTTAGCTCTTACTTTATCGGCAATAATACGTTGTGGTTTCTTTGTTTCCTTCTTTTGACAAATGTACTTATTGTAAGTCGCTTTGAACAAAAGCGTCTGCTAAATCAAATCAAACTTTATTTATATGGCACTTTTCATACATATAGTAGCACAAAGTGCCTCACAAAAAATAAAAGCGAACAAAACAAAACAAGATGTGAGCAACAAAGAACCCCACGAAACCAAAACCTCCCACCCCCACAAATATATAGACAGAGATACACAGAGACATACACACCCACACACATAAACATACACACACAAATACACACCCACACACATAAACATACACACAGAAACACTAACTGTTGCTGAGGAGACATGGCTGGGCATCGAGATCTGAGGTGAGGAAGAAGCTACCTTTGGGGGCCGTACACACCGAGAGGAATCATGGTCCATGCCTGCAGGGGGCGCCGCCACAGGGACCACCCCAGCCCAGGCAGACAGGAGGCTCCACACCACGGTGTAGAGCTCTCCAACCACCCGGGCCATGGCCGTCCACAGGACAGCACCCCCAACGTTGGACCAGAAACAACTCCCGGTGTTGTAGGCCCCCAGGAGGAAACACTGGAAAACCGAGGGGCTAAAACAGTAAAATAAGGTAAAAGGTAGAAGCTAAAAACTGAGGGAATAAAACAATAAAACAACAAAGACAGTAAAATTCATAAAGATGTATAAAATAAAGTAAAATAGACCCAATAAATAAAACAATAAAAATAAATAAAATATATAAAACAGTAAAGCAGGATAAGCTAAAATAGATAATATAAATAGAATAATAATAAAAAATGTTAGAAGCATAGAAGGAATTAAACAAGTCAGTTAAAAGCTTGATTAAAAAGGTGGGTCGGGGGCCATGGTAACTGAATGCCGCCTCCCCGTGTGTTTTGGTTCTGACTAGTGGTATGGTTAAAAGGCCAGCACCGGAGGACCTCAGGGTCCGCGAGGGTTGATAGGGTAAAATTTGTGCAGACAAATAAGAAGGCCCGAGACCATTAAGACATTTAAAAACTAGTAAAAGAACCTTAAAATCGATCCTGAAGCGCACAGGGAGCCAATGCAGCGATTTTTAAAACTGGTGTAATGTGCTCCCGCCCTCTGGTCCTCGTCAGCACGCGTGCGGCTGAGTTCTGTAGTAGTTGTAAATTGTACATGTTCTTTTTGGGAAGACCAGAGAGCAGGGCATTACAATAATCTAAACGACATGAGATAAAAGCATGCATCAGCACCTCCGTACTGGCCTGAGAGAGAAACGGGCGGACTCTGGCTATATTCTTAAGATGGTAAAAACCTATCTTTGTTATGTTTTTGATGTGTGGAATAAAAGTGAGCTCAGAGTCAAAAATCACACCCAGATTCTTTATAGATTTTGAGGGTTTAAAATCCTGTAACTTTGGTAAAAGTTTCTCTCTCTGGCCTTCAGGACCAATGACTAAGACCTCTGTTTTTTCCTGGTTGAGCTGTAGGAAGTTTGCTGCCATCCATGACTTGATGTCTACAATGCAGTTAAAAAGGGCATCAATTGGCCCTGTGTCATCAGGAGACACAGCCATGTACAGTTGCGTATCGTCAGCATAGCTATGAAAGCTGATGCCGTGTCTCCTGATGACGTCCCCAAGGGGAAGCATGTACAGATTAAAAAGAGTTGGACCTAAAATTGACCTAAATGTAAATTTAAATGTAATTGATTTCCCTCGGGTGCACTGTGGAGTGGACAAGACTGTTTTTAATGCCTGTCTAAATAGAACCATTGACTTGCGCTAGCCATAGCACAAGCGAACTCGGCAACTAGAAGTACTGAATGACATTTTTTGAAAACATAAATAAAGGGGGCATATGAGGTCCTCGCCCACCCTCCCAGGTAGGTGTGCTCTCTGGCCAGGTAGGGGGGGAAAAGTCCAATTTGGTCGGCGGCCTTTCCCATACGCTGACCAAAACAAATACTTGCACCGTCTTCACTCACAAAATCCCAATAACACGGAATAATTAGGAATCCCCTACAAAACCCATACCATAATACCTAGCCCCACATTAGAAAACTACAGATCCCAACATCAAAATCCTACACTTCCCAGCATGACCAACCAGCGTCCAATCCACGACCTGTCTGTTCCCAAGTGGGGGGGGAAAGACGCTGCAGTCGCCGGCGTATCCCGATCGCCGCTCCACTGTTCACGATGCTTTCCTCTGGTGGAGGTTTGCGTTGCTTCTTAAGTCCACCTCGATCGAGGTCCCGAACGCCAGTCTGCTCTCCCGTAGCCCCTCTCTCCTCCGCTGTCGCTTCTGGGTTCGTTGATCACTGCCACCAGATCCACACCTCCCAGACAAATAAACAAACAATCACACACCAGGACACCCGCCGATGGCCCACTCACACAAACGGTTTGAGATAGCAGTAAGCACTTCCCTTCAATTGAAGTATGATCAGACATCTCTCATCACGGCAGCCGGCGTATCATTGTCCGCGCTTCCGGCTCGGACGCAGCATGTCGTCACGCCTCTCCTCTCGGGGTGCCTGGGAAAAATCACCGCCCCAGTACGGGATGTCCTGTATATAAAGGATTACTCCCACCACAGTCACAATCACTCAATTAGCTAGTCGTGTGCCACAGTCCATATAAGGAGTTCCTGTGACAGTCCGCACAGCCAGCCAGAAATTACATTGATTGCTTAAACCACACAGAATACATTGGACACCTTCCCCCATTGGATAACCCATTTCACCCAACATATGACATAAAGACATTTTATGTCTACAGCAAATAATAATGATGTGCGCCACGAGCATGAAACCATGCCAAGTTCCCTAGCACGATAACAAACTAACATCAGCCAGCTAAACTGTTCAACTAATGTTACGTTGTCAATACCCAGCACTGAATTAAACTGACAAGCAAACGGGGACATGAACATTTTAAACAGTCATATCAACATTCTCAGGTTGCTCCACATCCACGAATTCCCACTTCAAAATGGCTTATGACTTCCCAAACCATAGTCCCAAAACCGTTCTCTGCTCAAAATTCGGCGTCTTCGTCCTGACCGGTCCAGACCTGTTGGCGTGTCACTTGAAGTTACGAGTGCAAAATCTCCTCTGACGTCACCAACTGAGCTGAAAACTCCTAGTTGCAAGTAAATGTGACTTGCTTTTAGCAGGTGATACATTCAACACAATAGTTAAGTAATCATTACTTGGTGCTTTAGTTAAAATTTACATATAAAAATGACGATACAAAATTATATAGAAAAACTAAGTAACACATTAAATAAAGGTAGCATTTTTTAAGTAAAACCACTGAAATTATCATTTCTAGTAGAATGTAAACCTGTAATCAGTGTAATATTTACAGGAATCGTTTTTTTCAGTGTGGGTATACATCAGGGATACAACAGACAACCAAGCAGAGACAGAAAGGAAACACACAAACTAAACACACCAGGGGTCCGTTTCGCAAAGCAGGCTTATGAAAAACCTTGAGTTGGTTAACCCTGAGATGAGGGAAACTCTGGTTTTTCGGTTTTGCAAAGCCAGTTCAGTATAAATCTGAGTCAGTTACCCGGGTAACATACTCCGTGAACCTAACCTGCTCGCTAGCAGGTTTGCTTCAACAAACCCTGAGTTTCTCCCTACATGTCTTTGCCTTTTTCCGGAATCTGAACGAACTCTGAAAAAAGTGCTGTCCTTTCATCGTCAACCTAATCGATATGGAAATAAAAGTGATTCTAGCAGCTTTGCGTCGGGAGAGGATTTTGATTACCTTTCCTTTCAATCACATTAGATATTATCTAAACAATATTCTCCGACATTTTCAACATTTCATATCGTGGACATAATCCGCAACCAGATTCTTTGCGGAGCTAGCTTTTTTTGCGAACGGGAGATTTATGAAATGTTTAAGTACATTCCTGTGTTGAAATACCTGCTTATATTTACTGTTTAATATGTGAAATATGATTAAAATCATATGCCTTAGTCAACGTATTTGCGTAATATTCTTATGCTTAATTTTCAACTGACGCCACTTTCTTTCTGGGCATGGGGGGATTACACCCAATGAAAATTATAATTTATTTGATGGGCTACTTTGTGAACTACAGGAGTTGAACCGCTGTCACCTGCACCGTGGGCAGCGTTGCTAACCATTACACCACAGTGTCACTCTGCAAAGCTGAAAGATCAACTGACTCTTTCATTCAGTTATACACATTAGATCGGGCAGTAAATGTCTGCCACGCCAACTATCACTACTTTGCTGCAGTTACGTTGCTCCGCTTTCTCAGGATGAGCTTGTTTTCTACATAAACACTTATGTAATATCTAATAACGCTCTCCCGGTTGCCATGGTGAATCATAGTATCGGAGCTCCATTGATGATGGCTTTGTAGAGTCGGCAGGCACGCGCGTAACTCAGAGTTTGCATACTCAGAGTTGACTGAACTAATTAAAAACCACTGTTCTGAAACCGAAAACTCAGAGTTGCCCATCTCAGAGTTGGTCAACTCAGAGTTCAGGGTTAGGTTCAGAGTTTGTTGAACCTGCTTTGTAAACGGGCCCCAGGGCTGATTAGGTTGACGACAGATAGGTGTGGAAACACAAGGGCAGGCTATGGTGATTGGAGAGAACGAGAGGCAAGGCTGACGAGACAATGAGACACAGCTGGGAGACAGAAAAAAGGACAGAAACCAGACAGGAAGCCAGCTGGAGGAGGGGCTCAGGATACGTAGTGTGGGTGGAGGGGCCTGGAGGAGCTCAGGTGTCCGGGAAGGAGACCTAAAAATAGACAGGACAGGACCGCTCAAAAGGCCAGGCAGGAGGGCCACCAGGCGGACGGGACTGCTCGGGAGGCAGGGACTGCAGGCTGCTGAGGCTCCGACGAGGCTGGGACTGCAGGCTGCTAAGAGTCCGGCGAGGTGGGGACTGCAGGCTGCTGAGACTGTCGAGGCTTGGGCTGCAGACTGCTGACGCACCGCCAATGCAGGAACAGAAGACAGAAGAGGCTCCGCCAGTTTAGGATCTGGAGAAGGGTGAGGCTCCGCCAGTTTAGGAACTGGAGAAGGGTGAGGTGCCGCCGAGGCAGGAACTGGAGATGGCAGAGGTTTCGCTGATGCAGGAACTGAAGACTGCTGAGGCTCTGCTGATGCAGGCACTGGAGATAGCTGAGGCTCTACCGACGCTGGAACTGGAGACAGCTGAGGCTCTGCTGATTAAGGCACTGGAGACAGCTGAGGCTCCCCCGGCACAGGAACTGAGGACGGCAGAGGCTCTGCTGATGCAAGAACAGTTGACGGTGAAGGCACCGCCAACACAGGAACTGGCCGCGAGCGCAGGCCCCGTCTGATCAGGTGAGAGACGGACAGGAACTGGAAAGCTTCTTACCCGGGGAGGGTGATGGCCGGGGATCAGGGGCTAAGACAAAGTCCTTAACTCTTGTTTTAAACAAAAAAAACCCTGCTGGGTCCATTTTGATGTCTCGGTCGTTCTGTCAAGTGTATACTGCGAAAAAAGTAGGTATGGACCCAATTGCAGGTTGAAGGTAAAATGAAAGGTTTCTTTAAATAATAAGCTAGCTGTTGGGACCTCACCATCAGGACTACACAATGTGGCCTACAAGGAGGCCCAGAAGCCTTCACATGCGGTCAGGACAAAGGAACAAAGGAGATAAAAAACTACAACCGCCATTTTGGTTTCACCTCGCACCTCGGTGCGAAGTGCAACGTCACACAACTGGTGCCCTATTGGCTGACAACCACAGGTACCCCAGGGGGTCCCCGGGAGCAGCCGTGAGCTATATAAACCAGCGCTATCCTAAAAACTCTCTCTTCCATTGCGACACGACATCGCAGGAGGTTAGCTCCTCCACCGCAGCACACCGCTGCAACAAAGGCGAACTTTGAACGGCTGCAGCGTTCCCTTTGTCTGAGACCACAGTCTTCCCCCAAACTCGTTGGACGAGAGACACACTGTTTCACTCCTTTTTTTCGCCTTTTTCCTTTTTTTTATGATTACGGATCCTGAGAAGATCTCCACAACCACGTGATTCTTTTGTTTGCCTGCAGAGGAAGAGGAATATATACGGTTCCTTGATTCCAGCTACCAGCTGACTAAATCGCCACGACGTGCGATTATATTGTTGCCTGTGGAAGGAAGAAACACAAACTGTTTTCTTTATTCGAGTTTGATCAACGAGAGGGATAACGCCCCGCTCTCGTCTGGACTCGTCACGTCCCCCGCTGACGCCGGGGACTCAGGAACTACCGTCGCCGCCGCGTCAAGGAACTCCGCCATAGCCGGGATGGACTCACAGCCTACGCAACGACACCAGTAAGAGGCTATCTATCTGGGCAGAGATATAAGTTTGATAGTGTAGGATATACTTGTAATTCTTGTTAACGTGTTTTAAGTTTTGATCACGGCTTTCTGTGTTGTTGTATTTGAATGCTGATTGTGCACCCACGCCGCTGGGTTTCATTTCGGTAACAATACGTGTCCAAACTCGGACACATTCACAAGCTCAGTAAGTGATCTACCATCAGTTAAAAGACCGGGGTCCCGCCGGTTCATTCACGAGCTCCCGTGTGATGGTAGCTTACTGATCCTTTGTGTATTATGCATGCATTCTCTCTCTCTTTGTTCTGGCTAACACACATGTGCACACACATACACCCCCCCCCCCCCCCCCCACACACGTATCCTACGCCAGCTGTTTCAGTCTCCGGACGCTAAGGACATAGCTCCATCTGGTGGAGCCATCTCCCGCATTCTCTCCCTCTCTCGCGATTTTATCGGACGTCAGCGGCTCCGCCCCTGAACGCTGTGAGGAATAGCTCCATCTGGTGGTCGTACCCGGCCATCTCTCTCTCTCTCTCTCTCTCTCTCTCTCTCTCTCTCCACACACGCACGCATGCACCCACACACACACACACACACACACTCTACGTGTCCTTCCTTTGTTTAGCTTAGCTTTGTGTGTTAGGTAATTAGGTAATAAGGCTTTGTTAATTGCAGTTTTATTGATTGTGATCATTATTACTGAGTTTAATAAATATTATTATATTATAACTAGCGGTCTCTTGTGCTTGTTTTGTATATGTCACTGGATAACAGCAGGTTGTGAAGGCTAGTGTTTTTTCACACCTTTTTAATTGTTCAATTGTTTTTAGATTACGATCTCGCAATAACAAACAGTGCAAACTGCGCTAGTCATAGTAAATCTACCCCTTTGAGTGATAGAAAGCTTTGTTACAACTCTGACCAGGCTAAATTAATTTTGCATTTCATTTTGGAGCTCTAAAAGTAGAAAAAAAGGATACTAGATTTCTGCCCCCAGTATGGTGAAATTCTGCTACTACTTTCTAAAGAAAGAGAAAAACTATCTGCATGACTATGGTTGGTAACTTAGGTGAACTGGCCCTTTTTAACACAATTATGCTTTCTGGCCGAGAGTTATATAAGAAGATCGATATTACTCTCAATAACAATGAAGCTACAGTGTCTATTATTAAGTCTAATAGGATAAATACTAGAAACATGGGACAAACAGATAACCTGGTGTAGCGGCGTTGTACTCCATCATTGCGTTGTGTAGTTTAATATACAAAGAAGTGGGGGGCTTTAGCTGAGGAGGTAGAGCGGGTTGGCTGACAACCGCAAGATTGCTGGTTCGATCCCCGGCTCCTCCTAGCTGAGTGTCTGGCGTCCCTGAGAAAGACGCCTCACCCTAATTGCTCCTGACGAGCTGGCTGTCGCCTGTGTGTATGAATGGGTGAATGTCAGTTATCAATGTAAGGTGCTTTGGATAAAAACGCTATATAAATGAGGACCATTAAGAAGACCTTCACAGTTGGCAATTTCGCCGTTTATTTTGGACATTGGCTTGCCTGGCAGAGGGATCAATATTACAGTCAGTTCCGGTTCCTCTCGCGCACACACACACACACACACACACACACACACACACACACACACACACACACACACACATCAGGGAGACAGCGAGGTCCGACTGCTCAACTTGTTTCAAAATGAACATAAAATAACTTACAAAGCCTACCTGGCAGAGGGATTAATAATACAGTCAGTCCCAGTTCCTCTCTCACACACACACATACACATCTGAAAAATGTAAAATGAAAAGAAAGTGCAGGTTAGCTAACATGTGTAGCCCTAGCCATTTCGTAAATAAAAATAAGAGAAAAACACAGTTCATTAAAAAAGGACATGCTTGACTGTTCTGGAGCTATATGCTTAAAAAAATACAACTTAAACTGCCCCTTAGTATTAACATTAAAGTAATTAATAAGAAAGAATGTAACCTACCAGGGATACACGACCCTAATCCACAGCGGTGCTGCATTTAATTACCACAGGACAAACAAGTTTCTGTGTTGTGTGATGAGTTTTTATGGCAAGTGGAATCACACTACTTCTTAACTCCGTTACACTGGCTGCATCCCAAGCACAAAAATAGAGCAAAATATATATTCATATAGAATAGTATCAATAGATATAAATGTCATATAAGATGACTGTGCAGGTCATAATCAAGTCCAGTATGCAGTTGAATGAGTGCTATATTTGTTGGAACCTTAAAGAGACAGTGTGTAGGAATTTCTCCCATCTAGTGGTGTAATTGTATTTTGCATTCAAATGAATAGTGTATAGTACAGTGAAACGCACAACACAAACGGATGTTACAAAAGTGCTTGTATTGCTCTACAACACTGACTGTAAAAAACAAGAGGTTGTGTCCGGGATGGAGGGCGGATGAAAAACCTCCGTAAAAGTCGCTGTCCAGGAGCTCCATGGAAGCTGGTTGGGGTTGGAGGTTGAGAAGTTCCAGTCATGTTGCCTTTTTAATTGCCTTTTTCGTGTTTTTTGGCAACAAGGATTCTTCCTCCTGTAGCAAGGCATAATTATGATCCTGCATTATGAACTAAAGTGCAGTGCAGGATTTCATATTTAGCACTGACAAGGGCCTCTCGCTGATCTCCTTTAAAAAATTCCTTGTATCATATGTCAAGCAAAGTCTGAGTGTAGTGAGGCCAAAACAGTCATAAGCCATGTTAATTTTTTCTTTTTTAAGTCAGTATAGTATGTCGAAAATTAACGAAAATGTCAATAAAAAAATCATAAATTGTTGTAGAAAATGATTAAAAAGTCATAAAAACTAAAAAAGCAAAGTCTGACTGTAGTGAGTCCAAAACAGTCATAAAAAAAAATCGGGGGAAAAAATGTCACCTCCGCTGCTGCAACTCCATCCTAGGGGAAACACTGAATGCATAGTACAGTATGTTGAAAAACGTGATAGTTAAGTATTTCATAAATAGTTTTTTTCAGTATTTCGAGAAAAAGTAATAAGAAAGACATAGTCAGCCTATAATTAATTAAATCCTATGGCTTTGATTGTTTTAAACGATTTGGTAATTGATTTGGGTCAGTGATGGATTGATGTGCGCCCCAGATGGCTGCCCAAGGGTGAGGAGAATGTCCACGAGATGAGGTAAATGTGTTCGTTTTTGTGTTGTGGTTGTTAAGTCAGTCAGTGTGGTCACTTGTGTTTTACTGCTGTTGTATATTTAATTGAAGCAAATGGGTTATTGTGACCCGTTTGGGATGTGATTAATGAAGATCAGTGGATCTTCGAGTGGTGGGTGTGAGTACGACCAGTTCATCAGGGCAGTCTGTTAGTGGTGTGTTACTGGCTGTGTATGGTCACCTGTTTCACTGTTTGTGCGTTAGGAAACGCATTCAATTTGTCTTTTGTGGGTTTTCCTGTTCCACCTCATTTTGTACCTAGTGGGATGACATTCCACATGTTTGGCTGCTGATTATTCTCAAATGTAAGGGTGGGGCATATCACATATAATGTTGAAAAGAAAAGTTATATAATATGTTGAAAAATGTCATAAATAAGAAATAGTTTGGTATTGTTTTAAAAACTTAAAAAGCCAAAGTATAGTATGTTGAAAAAAGTAATAAAAAAGGTAATTTGGGTTAATTTAATGAAATTTGATCTTAGAAACAGACAGTCTTTCTGATTTTTTTTTTGTAAAAGCAGGAAATGGTTTATTGAAGTAAATAACAGCTCACTGGGAGTCTGATGTGGTGCAGACTCACTAGCATTGCAACTCGCATCCACATTGCAACTCGCATCTCGGAATGTCTGGCAGACATCTCCGTCTGGACAACTGCACATCACCTCAAACTTAACCTGAAAAAAACCGAACTCCTCTTCATCCTCGCATGGACCTGTCAGTCACTGTTGAGGGCATCACAGTATTGCCATCATCAACTGCGAGGAACCTGGGTGTAATCCTTGACAACCAACTATCCTGCACCCCCAACATCACTGCTGTGGCCCGATCCTGCAGATTTGCCCTCTACAATATCCGCAGGATTCAAACTTTCCTCACAAAGGATGCAACGCAACTCCTGGTCCAAGCACTGGTCATCTCCCACCTTGACCACTGCAACTCCTGGCTGGACTCCTGGCCTCTGCGACTAAACCATTGCAGCGTATCCAGAACACTGCAGCACGTCTTGTCTTCAATCTACCCAAATTCTCCCATGTGAACCCCCGTCCTCCGTGACCTCCACTGGCTCCCTGTTGCAGCCCGCATCCAATTCAAGACAATGACACTGGCCTTCAGGGCCATCAATGGAACGGCACCCATCTACCTTCAAACACTGGTCAAACCACACGCCCTGATGCGATCAGATTCAGTGGTGTAAAGCATGCCGCCACTCGACTCTAGAGCAGTGGGGACGCATTCTCTGGAGTGACGATGACGTACTTGTCTGACTGCATTGTGCCACGTGTAAAGTTTGGTGGAGGGGGATTATGGTGTGGGTTGTTTTTCAGGAGCTGGGCTTGGCCCCTTAGTTCCATTGAAAGGAACTCTGAATGCTTCAGCATACCAAGAGATGTTGGACAATTCCATGCTCCCAACTTTTTTGGGGGACAGCCCCTTCCTCTTCCAACATGACTGTGCACCAGTGCACAAAGCAAGGTCCGTAAAGACATGGATGAGAGAGTCTGGTGTGGATGAACTTGACTGGCCTGGACAGAGTCCTGACCTCAACCCAATAGAACACCTTTGGGAGGAATTAGAGTTGAGACTGAGAGCCAGGCCTTCCCGTCCAACATCAGTGTGTGACCTCACAAATACGCTTCTGGAAGAATGGTCAAAAAGTCCAACACACTCCTAAACCTTGTGGAAAGCCTTCCAGAAGAGTTGAAGCTGTTATGACTGCAAAGGGTGGACCAACGTCATATTAAACCCTATGGATTTAGAATGGGATGTCATTTAAGTTCATATGCGAGTCAAGGCAGGTGAGTGAATACTTTTGGCAATAAAGTGTATGTCACCAAGTCAGCGAAACTCAATGGCACCGACAATGCTGGCAGATTATAGGTTCACTCTCAAGTACAGACCTGGATCAGCAAATCGAGATGCGAATTCCTGTCTCGAAGACCAAAGGCCATTGAGGAAATCATGCAGGAATGTACAGAGGAGTCCCATCAGGAAGTCATTGAATCAATCGGGAAAGCCATGGAAAGAGAGGAATCCAGAGAAGTTCATTAAGATTTCCCTGTCTCCTGTAACAGAGGCCGCGTTCAGACTGCAGGCAAATCCGATTCAAATCTGATTCCTTCTCATCGATTTTTAGGGCTGACTGTCCACACTGTTTTAGCAAGTGTCCAAATCGCATTTGGCTCTGTTCAGACTGGGCCACATCAAGTGACCCATCTGACTGGTTGCTGTAGCAACGACGTCGGAGCGGAGGCGTGTATTGTGTGACGTCATGTAATAGCGACGAGAAAAACAACAAACAAGATAGAGGCAGCTCACATGAGTATATTGTCCTTATCGCTGTCCAGTAGGGGTGCAGAACCGGTAACGTAGCTCCACAACTTGAAACAGGCGGGTGGTTTGGCGCATTGGGTCAGGTCTAGCGTCGCGTAGAGTGACCTCACGGACAGTCAAATCCGATCTGAGTGTTTGGAGCTGTTCAGACTGAGACGCATCTGTCCAAATGCGATCTGAAACTACCTCCCGGAGGTGGTTTCGATCCGTTTCGCAAAAATCGGATTTCATGTGACTTGGGACTGTTTATACTTCAAAAGAGTCATCCGGTTCCAATCTGGATGGGCTAAAAATCGGATTTCTGCTGGCAGTCTGAACGCGGCCAGAGACGCACTGCCAGAAGAGAGCAATATCACTGAACCAATAAGGCCTCTTGCAGTGGAGGACATTAGAGCTGCACAAAAAACAGATCCTGTCATAAACAGTCTTGGTCCTGAAAAGAACACACATTCATCTGAAATATAAACATAAGCTGGCAGAGTGGAACTGTAATCGACTTACTCAAGTAACTTGACTCCAACTCCAACACCCCCCACCCCCTGTACAGCAACCCTGATTACAGGATAAGCAATAGAAATGAATGGATGGATGGGAATGGGAAAAATGGGAATGAAGCCTGAGGTACACTCTTAGAAATAAAAGTGCTGAGTGAGAGGTATTCTGGTTCCACAGTCCTGTTTGAGCCCCCGGCTTCTGGTTTGCCTGCTGGCTTGCTTGCGTCCCCTGCCCTGGTTCAAGTGATTAGAGGTACAACCTACATACCGGTCGGTAATGTTGGCACCACCGATGTGGTGTTGCATGCCCACACTGTTGTTGGTACCCTAGATGCAGTGAATATCATTAGCCTCCCTTCAGGAGTTAGTGAGGTGCCAGCTTGTGTCGCCACCCTGTCATCTCACACCATTGCCCCTACTGTACAGCAGCAGGCCGAGGATGTAGACCTGTCATCATTGTCTACAGAGGAACAGTTCCTGGTGAGGTCTCTGCTCAGGCAGTATGCCACCGTTTTCTCATTTATAAAACTGTGCGTAGGATCCTTACTAAAAGTGTACGTACGCCAAAAAGCCAAAGTTTGCGTGCGCCAAACAAAAATCTGATTTATAAAACCGTGCGCACGCAAGCTGTACGCAATGTTCCCTTTATAAATCACAGGATCACCTACAAGTGTGCGTACCTGAATCCCGCCCTGTACACGCACACATTTTACTATGTTAATGAGCCGGCATGCAATTGTTTCCGTGTTGTGAATCAAGGCGACAGGTCAGAAAAAAAGCGAAGAAACGTAACTTTTCAGAAACGAAGAAAGAGACACTTGTTGGGGAGGTGGAGGCCCGGACAATAATTTAATTTAGTGGTCACAGCAGCGAGATCAAGAATAAAAAGACGCAGTGCGAGTGGCAACACATCGCTGCTGCAATCAACGGCGTCAGTGGGACAGAGCAGACGGTGGCAGAACTTACTAAAAAGTGGTCCGATCTGAAGGTAAATGACATCTTTCCGCTCCTAACATGGATTTAATGTATTGCTAGAGTATTTGAGGAGGTTTGATTTTGATGTGACTTTGACAGGGATTGTGTCAGAAAAGGAGGGAGACACAGACGCGACTGAGACCAGAGGGATAAGGGTAAACAGATTTTAAACTTTTATTGTATATAAAACAAAACGTTAAATAGTTTTTGTCCTTCAAGAGTCTCCAGCGTGTGGCGTAAAGGAGGGTGACGGTGAGGAGGGTGATGTGAGGAGGATGACGGGCCCTCGGCACAGCATCCGGGTCTGGCGCAAAGCAGCAGCGCACCCTGGGCGCATGGCACATCAAGCCATGCGCTTGTGCTCACTGATGCCGATGTGCTCACTGATGCCGTCCTGCAGGATGCCGTCCTGCAACTTCAGCGAGACACAATCACCGCCAACAACAACGTTGCAGATGAGCTACGACAAACGCGCACTGTGATTAATAAAAGAATACGTTTACAATGAACATTGATTGTTGTCTTCCTTATATTACTAGTGGAGTCTGCCTCCTGAAGTTTGGTAGAGTTGCGCTCTCCACGCTCCACGACTGAGCGCGCACCAGCGTGCCACTCATTATAGCGCATTTCCTCTGCGCTCTGGTGGTTTAAAAACGAGGATAAGTGTAACAATAATACGATGGCTTAATGGCTGTATGTATGTGCGTTGATGATATATGCACATAAATAAGGTGAATATTTAGTTATTCCCGCTGTGTTCTGCAGTGTCTAATGGAAGGTATTTATAGTATACTGTATTACATGCATGTATTACATGCCGTCTCCTCCTCCTGCGGTGACAGCGCTGATTCAATATTTCAAAATTATTTTGATTTAAGATACAAGTCAGATTTTAAAAGAAGGTGTTAACATGAAAAAAACTATCACTCATTTAAAGCGTCAAAAACATTGTTGGAGTTCATCATGACAACGCAGATCTAACGTATGATATGGAGTGTAAATACATTTTGTGTAAACAAAAATATAACGTTCTTCTCACTTTTACTGCTGATTCCCTTTCAGTCTCCAGAATGTGCGTACCGGTACGCATGCCTCAGAGTTTGCTTACGGGTACGCACACTATCCCGTCAAGTTTGTTTTTTATAAATCACAACATTTGCGTGGAAAGTGGCGTACGCATGTTTCCAGCCCCGTTTTGTGCGTACGCAAGCTTTATAAATGAGGGCCCTGGGCTGTACCAAATTGATCTCCCATGACATCTCCGTGGCTGATGATATGCATCCCCTATTGTGCTGGTGAGAAAAGATGGTAGTCTGCGTATGTGTGTTGACTACAGGCAACTGAATAGCAAAACTAGGAAAGATGACTCTAAAATGAGGGCCTTAAGGCCAAGCTCAGCAAATGCTCTTTCTTTCAGAAGGAGGTGCATTATTTGGGTCATGTGATATGTGGGGATGGTGTCTCCACGGAGCCCAGCAAGGTTGAGGCGGCTGCTAATTGGCCAAGGTCTAAGACTGTCTTGGAGCTGCGGTCGTTTCTCGGCTTCGCCAGTTATTACCGGCGGTTTGTAGAGGGTTTTGCCAAGTTGGCAGCCCCTCTGCATAAGGCTGTGGCAGAGTTTGGTAACATTAAGACGAGTAAGAAGTCTAAGCATGGGGTCATCGGGCAGTGGACTGATGAATGTGAACAAGGCTTTCAAGTATTGAAGGCTAGGCTCACTACTGCACCAGTATTGGCCTATGCAGATTTTTCCATCCCCTTCATTTTGGAGGTGGATGCGAGTCATGGTGGCTTGGGGGCAGTGCTGTCTCAGGAACAAGCAGGAAAGGTGCGGCTGATAGCTTATGCCAGTCGAGGGTTGAGGCCAACAGAAAGGAACATGCTAAACTACAGCTCCATGAAACTTGAGTTCTTGGCCCTTAAGTGGGCCATGACAGAACAGTTTAGAGAGTACCTGTTGGGTAACAAGTAAGGTAAGGTAAGGTTTATTTATATAGCCCATTTCATACACAAGTGCAACTCAATGTGCTTAACAGAAAATATGATAATAACATGACCCCCCCCCCCCCCCCCAGAAATACAGTAGAGTGCAATAATAAAAACAAACAGACAGCAGCAAAACAGGCAGGTGTAAGCATAAAATACACAGCGTAAAAATACAAATAAATACAAATATATATATAAAATAAGATATCAGAGGGATGTTAAAAGTGTCGATAGGCATACATTTAAAAATAGGTAAGAGGGCATAAAACAGAGAGCAAGTCGGCAGTTAGGAAAAGGCAATTAAAAACAGTTCAGTCTTAAGTCTTGTTTTAAAACTGGGAACAGTTGAGGCACTTTTTATGTGTTCAGGAAGTGAATTCCATAGACGCACTGCATGAAAGCTAAAAGCCGCTTCCCCTTGTTTTGATCTGACCGCTGGTTTTATTAGCAAATTTTGTTCCTGTGATCTAAGTGGTCTTGATGGTACGTATTGCTGAAGCAAGTCAGATAGATCCATCCATCCATCCATTTTCCTCCGCTTATCCGGTGGGGCTGTAGCGATACACTAATCTCACGATACGATACGATATCCGATATTCAGCTCACGATACGATATAAATCACGATATTCAGTCAACGACACGATTCGATACGATTTGATATAATTCGATACACTTACATCATTTTTTGAAAGATTTAAAAGGTAGGCCTACAGTGTGATTTTGGTGACATCTTGTGAGTGTTCCATTTACTTGGATTGAATTAATATCAACTGAAAGAATCAATTACACAATATATGGCTCTGACTGGACAGAGAGTCTCCAGCTTGCAAATGCTGGACAAAATAAATGTGGTGAGAAAATAAGTTACACTTATTGAAGTGCAAACTGTAACTTACAAAGCACACACACACACAGTGGCGCCGCCAGCCGGAATCCTGTACACTGTGCATACTTTTTTTGAAGGTGGGCTAGATATTTAAATTTCAGCGGGTGACACCAAACAACGTCTGCCCAAGCAAGTCAGAGCTTTTCTTTCGCGTGACCTGGAGAGTTGCAGCCGCATTTGACAGGACGATCGCGCGTGTGTGCGCAATTACGCATAGCGTGTGTTGGCCCCTCTCCAGTACACAATACAGCTCGGCTCTAGTCTCGTCACCTCTCTGCTGCTGAGCACTGTGGGCCAAGCCGCTGCATGTCCCTCTCCCCGGGCCGGGAGAGTTATCATACCGTACTGTGCGTGTGTGTCCAAGCGTGTGTGTGTGTGCGTGGAGTGCTCACAAGCGTGCGCTTGTGTTTAGGGCGGGGATGGAGGGCACAAAAAAATATTTGCACCGGGGCCTATCACCATGATATACGTTGTATTTTGCCGTTTCTGTGCGTACATTGAAATTGAATCCTGGCGGCGCCACTGCGCGCACACACACAGAGCAACGGAGTGGGCTGGCTACGGGGCGGGGGTGGAGTTTTGGGTGTCTACAGTAATATGGCTTATTAATTTCATGAGGTTATTTACTTACCCACGATGAAAAATAGCTCTGAATGAATAACAGCTGAGCAGAAGCACTTGTCGACCATCGCGGAGAAATACGCGTCTGGTCTGAACAGGGGGGCAGCGGATCATGTGTGATTTTCGTGGCCGTGACGCTTTGCAGCAGCTGGTGTGAACCTGGCGTCATTCCGGCGTGAACCGGGCGGCCGCTGAAGCACCGCGAACGAAGCACGCTTCCTTTCGCCTTTGTTAACCGATAGTGTAGTTCAGACCAGACGCGAAGCGCCGCGATCCTGCGCGGCCGGCTCTCGGCGCAGCGAGCAGAGTGCCAGGGGGATTTGAATGGGACTTAATGTATCGATACTCGTGGCTAAAAAATGTATACTTACTGTGGAAACAAAATATCGATTTATATCGCAAAATCGACAAAATCACCCAGCCCTATTATCCGGGACCGGGTCGCAGGGGCAGCTGCCTGAGCAGGGACGCCCAGACTTCCCTCTCCCCGGATACTTCCCCCAGCTCCTCCGGGAGGACCCCAAGGCGTTCCCAGGCCAGCCGGGTGACATAGTCACTCCAGCGTGTCCTGGGTCTTCCTCGGGGTCTCCTCCCGGTGGGGCATGCCTGGAACACCTCCCGAGGGAGGCGTCCAGGGGGCATCCGATGCAGATGCCCGAGCCACCTCAACTGGCTCCTCTCGATGTGGAGGAGCAGCGGCTCTACTCCGAGCTCCTCCCGTGTGACGGAGCTCCTCACCCTATCTCTAAGGGAGCGCCCCGCCACCCTGCGGAGGAAGCTCATTTCGGCCGCTTGTATCCGGGATCTTATTCTCTCGGTCATGACCCAAAATTCATGACCATAGGTGAGGGTAGGAATGTAGATTGACCGGTAAACCGAGAGCTTCGCCTTTCGGCTCAGCTCTCTCTTTACCACGACGGACCGATACACCGACCGCATTACTGCAGCCGCTGCACCGATCCGCCTGTCAATCTCACGCTCCATCCTTCCCTCACTCGTGAACAAGACCCCAAGATACTTAAACTCCTCCACTTGAGGCAGGAACTCCCTAACGACCTGGAGGTAGCAAGCCACCTTTTTCCGGTCGAGAACCATGGCCTCAGATTTGGAGGTGCTAATCCTCATCCCGGCTGCTTCACACTGGAGATGTGAAGCAGACATGCTGGAGGTCCTGGCTCGAAGGAGCCAACAAGACCACATCGTCCGCAAAAAGCAGGGATGAAATCCAGTGGCTCCCGAACCAGATCCCCTCCGGCCCACGGCTGCGCCTAGAAATCCTGTCCATAAAAATAATGAACAGGACCGGTGACAGAGGGCAGCCCTGCCGGAGTCCAACATGCACCTGGAAGAGGCCTGACTTACTGCCGGCAATGCGAACCAAGCTCCGGTCATACAGGGACCGAACAGCCCTTAGCAGAGGGCCCCCGACCCCGTACTCCCGAAGTACCTCCCACAGAATGCCACGAGGGACATGGTCGAATGCCTTCTCCAAGTCCACAAAACACATGTGGACTGGTTGGGCAAACTCCCATGAACCCTCGAGCACCCTGCGGAGGGTAAAGAGCTGGTCCAGTGTTCCACGGCCAGGACGAAAACCGCATTGTTCCTCCTGAATCCGAGGTTCGACTATCGGCCGAATTCTCCTCTCCAGCACCCTGGAATAGACTTTCCCGGGGAGGCTGAGAAGTGTGATCCCAGATAGTTGGAACACACCCTCCGGTCCCCCTTTTTGAATAGAGGGACCACCACCCCGGTCTGCCAGTCCAGAGGCACTGTCCTTGACTGCCACGGGATGTTGCAGAGACGTGTCAACCAAGACAGCCCCACAACATCCAGAGACTTGAGGTACTCAGGGCGGATCTCATCCACCCCAGGTGCCTTGCCACCGGGGAGCTTCTTAACTACCTTGGTGACTTCAGCCCGGGTAATGGGTGGATGAGCCTCTGAGTCTCCAGCCTCTGCTTACCCAATGGGAGACGTGACAGTGGGGTTGAGGAGATCCTCGAAGTATTCCTTCCAGCGCCCAACGATATCCCCAGTCGAAGTCAGCAGCTCCCCACCTCCACCGTTAACAGTGTTGGTGGAGGGCTGCTTCCCCTTCCTAAGGCGCTAAGGATGGTTTGCCAGAATTTCCTCGAGGCTGACCAATAGTCCTCCTCCATGGCCTCCCCGAACTCTTCCCAGACCCGAACCTTTGCTTCAGCGACCGTCCGTGCTGCAGCACGCTTGGCCTGCCGGTACCCGTCAGCTACCTCTGGAGTCCCCCGAGACAACCAGCCTCGGTAGGACTCCTTCTTCAGCTTGACAGCATCCCTTACTTCCGGTGTCCACCACCGGGTTCGGGGATTGCCGCCACGACAGGCACCGGAGACCTTACGGCCACAGCTTCGAACAGCCACGTCAACAATGGAAGCAGAGAACAAGGTCCATTCGAACTCAATGTCCCCAGCCTCCCTCGAGACCTGGTCAAAGCTCTCCCGGAGGTGGGAGTTGAAGACCTCCCTAACAGAGGGTTCCACCAGACCTTCCCAGCAGACCCTCACAACGCGTTTAGGTCTGCCAAGTCTGTCCAGCTTCCTCCCCTATTAGCGGATCCAACTCACCACCAGGTGGTGATCAGTTGACAGTTCAGCCCCTCTCTTCACCCGAGTGTCCAAAACATACGGCCGGAGGTCAGATGACACAACCACGAAGTCGATCATTGACCTCCGGCCTAGGGTGTCCTGGTGCCATGTGCACTGATAGACACCCTTATGTTTGAACATGGTGTTCGTTATGGACAAACCGTGACCAGCACAGAAGTCCAATAACAGAACCCCACTCGGGTTCTGATCGGGGAGGCCGTTCCTCCCAATCACGCCCCTCCAGGTAACACTGTCGTTGCCCACGTGAGCGTTGAAGTCCCCCAGTAAAACAATGGAGTCCCCGGTTGGAGCACTCTCAAGTACCCCTCCCAAGGACTCCAAGAATGCCGGGTACTCTGCACTGCTGTTTGGCCCATAGGCTGAAACAACAGTGAGAGACCTATCTCCGACCCGAAGGCGCAGGGAAATGACCCTCTCGTTCACCGGGGAAAACTCTAACACATGGCGGCCGAGCTGGGGGGCTATAAGCAAGCCCACACCAACTCGGCGCCTTTCACCGCGGGCAACTCCAGAGTAGAAGAGAGTCCAGCCTCTCTCAAGGAGTTGGGTTCCAGAGCCTAGACTGTGCATGGAGGTGAGCCCTACTACCTGTAGCCGGTAGCGCTCCACCTCCCGCACTAGCTCAGGCTCTTTCCCCCCCAGTGAGGTGACATTCCATGTCCCCATGGCTAGATTCACCGTCCGGGGATTGGGTCGCCGGGGCACCCGCCCAGGACAGCCACCCAAATCCCACCGCACCAGCCCCTTCTGAACCCTCCTGCGGGTGGTGGGCCTACAGGAGGGCGGGCCCACGGCGCTCTTTCGGGCTGTGCCCGGCCGGGTCCCGTGGGCACAGACCCGGCCACCAGGCGCTCGCCTGCGAGCCCCAACCCGCAGGCTGGCTCCAGGGTGGGGCCCCGGTAACGCCAATCTGGGCGACGTGAACTTCCTTGATTTTCTGTTTTTCATTAAGGGCTTTGTAACCGCTCTTAGTCTGACCTGTCAGATAGATAGACATCCCATTTAAAGATTTGAAAACCAGCAGCAGAACTTTGAAATTGATTCTGTGATATACTGGGAGCCAGTGTAGGGACTTTAGTATTGGGGTAATATGGTCGGTTCTTTTTGTTTTTGTGAGAATTCTGGCTGCCGCATTTTGTATCAATTGAAGGTGCTTGATGGATTTTTTAGCAAGATCTGTAAAAAGGTCATTGCAATAGTCAAGCCTACTGGAGATAAAGGCATGAATGAGTATCTCCAGATCGCCTTTAGACATAAAATCCCTCAGTTTAGTAATATTTTTTAGGTGGTATAATGCTGATTTAGTAATAGTTTTTATATGGCTGTTAAAATTTAGATCGCTGTCAATTAAAATCCCGAGATTTCTCACAACTTCTTTTGCCTCAAAACCCTTTGGATCAAGAAAGTCTGCGATTTTATGTCTTTCCTCTTTTTTACCAAATATGATCACCTCAGTTTTAACTTTGTTTAGCTGAAGGAAATTCAGAGACATCCAGTTGTTAATCTCTTCAATACAATGACAGAGGGATTCAAGGGGACCATAGTCATTTGGGGATAGTGCTAAGTAAAGCTGGGTGTCGTCAGCATAACTATGGTAGGATATCAGGTTATTCCTCATGATTGTTCCAAGTGGGAGCATGTAGAGGTTGAACAGCAGTGGCCCCAGGATGGAGCCTTGGAGGACACCAAAGGTCATGGCTGTCTGTGTTGAGGCACAGTTGCCAATGGCCACAAAAAAACGTTTATCTTGTAAAAATGAAGTTATCCAATTTATAACGGCACCTGATGAACCAACCCAGTGTTCAAGTCTGTGTATGTATCAGTATTTTGTGATCAACAGTGTCAAATGCTGCACTAAGGTCCAGCATTACAAGGACTGATGTTTTGCCTGCATCAGTATTTATACGTATGTCATTTATAACCTTAATTAGCTGTTTCAGTACTGTGATTAGAATGGAAACCTGATTGGAAAATATCAAAGTAATTATTTAGTGTCAGAAATGTGGTTAGTTGACTTAACACTATTTTATCCATGACTTTGCCAATGAATGGTAAGTTGGATATTGGCCTGTAGTTGTTTAAGATAGCGGCATCCAAATTTTTCTTCTTAAGTAGGGGCTTGACAACAGCTGTTTTGTGCTTCCAGTGATTTAGGGAAGGAGCCAGTCTAAGTATCTAAAAGTATCTAAAACACAGGTGGAAGAGCTAAGACTTCGCACAGTTTTTTCAGAGTTTCAGAGTCAATTAAAATAAACTCTGACATGACATTAATTGTGCCTGTCTTTATAGGTGGTTCAGGGTTTTCCTTTTGTGTTTGAGATGAAATATTCTGCCTGATTTGATCAATTTTCCCCTTAAAAAAGCATGCAAACTCATTGCATTTGCTAATTGTAGCAAGCTCAGAGCATAGTTGTGAGGGGGGATTTGTTAGCTTTTCAACAACTGAAAAAAATACCCGAGCATTGTTCATATTTTTATTTATGGTGTTGGAGAAAAAAGACTGCCTTGCCTTGCATATTTCTGAGTTATATCTACGCAGCATATCTTTGTGTATCTGATGGTGGACATGAAGTTTGGTTTTGCGCCATTTCCTTTCTTTTTTTCTACATTCTTTTTTAAAGTTTTTAACTATTGTGTTTTTCATCCATGGGGACTGCTGGAGCAATTTCATCCATAATCCTAAGCATCCTTGAGTTAAAATTGTCTATTAGATCATTGTGGTCTACAGAAACCTGTGTCAAAATTAGTGGATGATAAAGCTTGCTCAAAAAGGACACCTGTGTGTTGTAAATAGTTCTTTTGTCTACCGTCATGGGTCTGCTGCTAGTTTGTGGGTATATGGAAGCAGAGAAAAAGATACAGTAGTGATCGGACAGGGCCAAGTCCTTCACATTAGTACAAATATTTAGGCCTTTTGAGATAACAAGATCCAATGTATGACCGTGAGAGTGTGTCGGCTGCTGTACATGTTGTTTGAGACCAAAAGTGTTCAGTAATGAAAGTAGTTCATTGGCATAGTTGTTATCTGGATTGTCCACATGCAAGTTGAAGTCTCCAGATATGATGAGACAGTCCCACTCTAGACATACACTAGACAATAATTCAGTAAATTCATCCAAAAATATTCTAGCAGAGTGTTTTGGTGGTCTGTAGATGGTTAATAGTAGAATTCGATGAGAGCACTTAATAATTGGACTTAAATATTCAAATGATGCAAAATCACCACATGCTGTCTGTTTGCACTGGAAAGAGGATTTAAAAATGGTGGCTATTCCTCTCCCTCTTTTATTTGTTCGAGTAGTGCACAGAAAGCGAAAATTAGGGGGGGCAGCTTCAATTAGGGTAGCATCACTATTTGCGACTCCCAACCATGTCTCAGTTAGAAATAAGAAATCCAATTTATAAGTAGAAATAAAATCATGAATTAAAAAGGACTTATTACAGAGAGATCTAACATTCAGTAGAGCTAACTGTATGCCCACAGTGGCAGAGGTGTTAGGCGGCCTACTGCAGATTGGGGCACAGGGGACGGAGATAAGTCTGGGGGCTACCTTTCTGTCGGGACACTTATTATTATTTGTTCTATTTCTCAATACTATCGGAATTTTGTATAATAAGGGTGGTACCTCACATATTGGAGACCTAAGGTCGGTGGAGTCCACCGGAAGTAGTTCAGAACAGGGGTCAGTGTGGCAGAGTCAGTCTTGAGCTTGGTGTCGGCGTGCCCAGCAAACAGCATAGTCAATATTTGTGGTAAGCATGCGTGAGCCTTTAAAGTTTGGGTGCAGCCCGTCTCTCAGAAAGAGCGACGGTCTGCCCCAGAACACATCAAATTTGTCAATAAAATCCAAATCGTTTTCCCTGCATGTGCTCCGAAGCCAACTGTTAAGACAGAGCAGTCGGCTAAAACGTTCGCTTCCATGACCCAGAGTGGGAATGGGGCCAGAAATATGGACAGATTTTCCACATTGCTTCAAGAAGCAAATAAGAGCAATAAGATCAGTTTTAATGAGCTTGTAACGACCACAGCTAGAATCGTTTGAGCCGACATGGACAATTATCCTGGTGATTGACGGTGGGAGTGAAGGCAGCAGCTCCTGGAGCTTAGCGAGAACGTCCACGGCCAGGGCACCAGGCATGCATCGCGTGATCGCATGGAGAGGGTGCACATGCCTGACAATAGAGTCACCAATAATCAGGGCGGACGGGCGAAACCGCAAAGGTGGTGAAGGCCGAGAGCCCACATCCAAAGTGTAGAGACCATCTGCCCTATCCACCGCAGCAGTCGATGAAGAGGGCACAGCTAGCGGCTGGTCAGTAGCTGATGCGGTGATGATCTCCTGCTCTGTTGAGGAAATCCTGCTGACCCCATCTGAGAGGGGGGACGCAGACTGATGCTGGAAAGAGGGCTGCGTTGCCCGACGCGGGTCCTCTGTAACATTGTGGGGGGAGCCGCCTGAGCGTCTACCCACAGCCTCCTTCAGTAGCCGATGACGGGCACCACTCCTCCTAGGCTGTCTAGTGAGCGGGATGGGCTTTGCCGCTGGCCTGACCCCCCTAGACCCCCCTAGAGCTGAGCAGCGATGGGCAGCCCAGCTCGCCTCCTTCGACTTCGATATTAAGTATCGGTCGGGGAGGAGTAACCAGAACGCTGATGCCCTGTCTCATCAGTGCCCACCTGGTCCTGCTGATATGGAAGCTATGCTCCCGGGTACTACCAAAGCCTGTGCAACAAGCTCTGAAATTGACAGAGCCTGAGGTGACCCAAGCTGCCATTGTAGCTCTGCCACAGCACACTACCCCTGAGATCTCTGCCCTTCAGCAGGCCGATTCAGTTATTCTAGAGCTGCTGGAATTTTGGAAGAAAAAGCAGCGTCCTAGCCATGAGGAGTGGGCACAGCTGTCACGGTCTGCACTGATTTTGCTCCGTCAGTGGGAGCGCCTGGTCGAGAGGGACGGAGTCCTGTACCCCCAGGTGTTCCGATCAGATGGTGTGGAACCTGTACTTCAGTTGTTGTTGCCTGATGCTCTCACCAGGGAGGTCTTGACCCAAGTCCACCAGGAGCATGGTCATCAGGGAGTAGAGCGGACTTTGGCGCTGCTGCGGTCCCATTGCTATTGGCCTGGCATGTCCTCTGAGGTGGCTCAATGGTGTCAGGCATGTGAGAGGTGTCAAGTCGCCAAAGATGTTCACCCAACAGCTCTGAGCTGTTGGGTGAACATCTCATATGGGATGTTCATATGAGATGAACCAACAGCCCAACAGCTCATATGGGCCATCTGTTGGCATCACGTCCTAATGAATTCCTTGCGATTGATTACACCACCCTTGAGCCTGCCCAGAAAGGTGTCGAAAATGTCTTGGTGATGACAGACGTTTTTAGTAAGTATACCATAGCTGTCCCTACCCGCGATCAGCGTGCCCCCACTGTGGCCAAGTTTGGGGTCCCCTCTCGGTTACATTCTGACCAGGGCCGTAATTTCGAGAGCTCCCTTGTACAGTAACTCTGCAGTCTGTACGGCATTATGAAATCGCGCACCACCCCGTACCATCCTGAGGGGAACGGTCAGTGTGAGCGGTTTAGCCGGACGCTCCACAACTTGCTGCGTACACTGCCTGTCTCCCGAAAGAGGGACTGGAATTTGTGTTTGCCGCACGACTCCCGTGTTTATAACACGACTCCCCATCAGGCTACCGGAGAGTCTCCTTTTTTTCTGATGTTCAGCCAGGAACCTCGACTGCCACTAGATTTAGAGTTGAGAGTCCCATTAATGGTTCTGTCCATGAGTGGGTCCAGGAACACCAGGCCCGACTACAGGTGGCATTTGAAGGTGCAAGGGAGCGCTTGCAACAGCCTGCAGGCCGCCGGAAGCGAGCCCACGACCAGCATGTTAAAGATCTACCACTGAGGGAGGGGCAGTTGGTATTCTTGCGGGACTTTAGTGCAAGAGGGCCCCACAAGACTCGGGATAGGTGGAGCTCAGTGAGGTATCAAGTGCTGAGGGCACCTGCAGAATGTGGCCCGGTGTATACAGTTGTGCCAGTGGACAACCCGACCAAGGTCAGGCAAGTCCACCGGAAGATGTTGAAAGCTGTGGTTGGCGCAGATCCTACCGGGTGTGCTCCTTACCCACCACCTGTGGAAGAACCACCTGCTGAGAACGACTGTTCATTTGATTATGATCTGTTGGTCCTTAGGCAACAACCCCCGGTGGCCTCTGCGGCCAGGCCCGCTACCAGCTCAACTGCTGTGATTCTTACTCCCCCCCAAATGCCAGTCCTGCCATCTGACTCCCATCCCCCGGTGGGTGTCTCTTTAACGGCTCCACGCACTGGAACATTGAACTTTGGGGCTGCCCCCCCAGTCGACGGTCCTGGTCCTAGCCAAACTGTCCCACGCCGGACCACACGTTCAACTGCTGGCCACCACCCTAACGTGCATCACATCCCACGGCCAGTTGGACGGGTGGAGGCTGCTGGTCCCCCTGCGCCCGTTTCCAATGCGGTTTCTGCTCTATTTAGACCCTGGTTCTAGCCTGTGTTTCTTGGCTTTGTTTCGTCCATCGTCAGGACGACGATGCAAGAAGCGGGGGTAGAATGTAGCAGCAGAGTGCTTTGGCATCTGGGCCACTAATTGAGCACCAATGGTAGCCACTCGCTGGAGGTGGAACATGGTATAAATACGCCAGTTCTACCCGGCGCTTTCTCTTTGCGCTCTTGTCTGACGCGTCACTTCCGGTCTGGAAGTTTCGGCTTTCGGCAGGTAAGACTGCACGCTGCTCATTGTTTCCACGTCACCAGGTGTTTTCATTCTTGGTTCTTATGGGACATGTATGTTGTACTGCAGAGCGGCTGAGCTGACGTGCCCCGCTGCTACGTGTGCGCTGGTCCCATTGGGTTGCGGCGGTAAGTGTCCTCTGTCGGCACGATCATGACCGATACCTTAACGCTAGCATGGTTGCAGGTAAACTGCCGGTAGCCGCGTAGGTCTCTCTCCTATTCAATGTGTGTGTGTGTGTGTGTGTGTGTGTATCTGACCCGGTGGTTATGGTTTTATGGCGACATTCGAAACCGGTGTTGTAGGCTCATTTTAATAGTTTTAAGTTTGTTTCTTTAGATGAGATACAGCCATCGGGCCGAGCTAGCTGGGTGACCTAATAAACGTCACGATCCGGACCGCTGCTGCTGTGTCTGCTGCGTAGTGGGCGCTCTGTCGCAGCTTTGCCGCTGCTCTGTCGCGAGTGAGTGTGTGATTGTCACGTTCACGGGTAACTTATATTTTGTTTGGGCCCCTTCCCTCACTAACTTCCCCACACCAAGGGGCCTCAGTTTGAATAGTCTTCTTTTATAATTTGTATGGATGTTGTTTTAATAAATAATAAAGTGTATTTAATAGTGAACCACGTCTCATGCCTAACCTTACTTGCGTGTTGATGAGTTAAATCTTTGGGTGAAAGTCCCAAGGTGGCGTTGTCGCAGTCCGTAGGCTACGAGTGGGATTCCGTTAGCCCTACTACCCTCCTGTACACAGGCAATTTGATATTGTTGTGTCTTGTGTCCTCCCTACGCTCGCCACAGATCCATATAAGGTTCTTCGCTTGTCCTCACAGGAGAACCCTTTTTGGCTCCAGGTAGAACCTTTTATAAAGGTTCCACCTGGAACCCTTTTAGAGGGTTCTACCGAGAACCCTACATAAAGGGTCATACCTAGAACTGTGTGTGTAAGGTTCCATTCAGAACCCTCCATGAGAGGTTCTACAAAGAACCCATACTTGGGGTTCCACCAAGAACCCTTTCATTTTCCAAGGGTTTAATTTAGAACCCAAACAGGGAGTTCCACCCAGAGCTAGGGGTGGTGGAAAAAAATCGATAATCGATTAATCGTGATTATGAAATGACCGATTATGAATCGATTAATAATTTTCCAAAAATCGATTATTTATATCCGGCGAGTCCCCCTGTTACTGTTACCCCCTGTTGGCTGTCATACAAGATTTAACCACAAGGTGGAGCTGTTAACTGTTTGTCACAACACGACGCCGTGTAACTGAGCCAGCGAGTCGAGCAAGTGTGTCGGTGCTAACGCTAACCAGGTGCTAACAGAGGTGAGCTAGGTGCGGGTGCTACGGCTGAAAAATGGAGGGAGAGAAGACAACAACCGGCGACCAACTAATCCACCCAGCGCCATCTGGGTTCAAAGCAAGCGTGTGGGTACATTTTGGCTTTCATGGGAAGTCTTCAAAGGATATTGACAGAGTGTATGTTGTCTGCAAGCTTTGCCACACTAAAGTACGCTAAAGTACTGCGGCAATACTAGCAACATGAGGGCTCATGTGTCGCGCTTTCATCGAGAGGAGGCAGCCTGGGCCGAGGATGTGCGCCTGAAGCCCGTCATCCCACCAAACCAGCGCACTCTCCACGAGGTGGTTAAGCTTGCACCCAGCTCAGAGTGTATACTTCATTGCGAAGGATATGAGACCATACAGCGTGGTGGAAAATACAGGCTTCCGCTATTTGGTCACTGAAGGTACACAGTGTGTTGTGTTCTGTTTTTATAACTGTTTACATTATAGCTATAAGGATACAGTAAAATGTGTGTTGTGTCTGTCTTTCAAAAAAATAGACTTCAGCCGGTAACTACACTCAAGAAAAATATAAACGCAACACTTTTGTTTTTGCTCCCATTTTTAATGAGATGGACTTAAAGATCTAAAATTCATTCCAGATACACAATATTACCATTTCTCTCAAACATTGTTCACAAATCTGTCTAAATGTGTGATAGTGAGCACTTCTGCTTTGCTGAGATAATCCATCCCACCTCACAGGTGTGCCACATCAAGATGCTGATCTGACATCATGATTAGTGCACAGGTGTGCCTTATACTGCCCACAATAAAAGGCCACTCTGAAATGTGCAGTTTTGTCTCACAGCAAAATGCCACAGATGCCACAAGCATTGAGGGAGCGTGCAATTGGCATGCTGACAGCAGGAATGTCAACCAGATCTGTTGCTCGTGCATTGAATGTTCATTTCTCCACCATAAGCCGTCTCCAAAGGCGTTTCAGAGAATATGGCAGTACATCCAAACGGCCTCACAACCGCAGACCACGTGTAACCACACCAGCCCAGGACCTCCACATCCAGCAGGTTCACCTCCAAGATCGTCTGAGACCAACCACTCAGACAGCTGCTGAAACAATTGGTTTGCATAACCAAACAATTTCTGCACAAACTGTCAGAAACCATCTCAGCGAAGCTCAACTGCATGCTCGTCGTCTTCATCGGGGTCTTGACCTGACTCCAGCTCGTCGCCGTAACAGACTTGAGTGGGCAAATGCTCACATTCGATGGCGTCTGGCACGTTGGAGAGGTGTTCTCTTCACGGATGAATCTCGGTTTACATTGTTCAGGGCAGATGGCAGACAGCGTGTGTGGCGTCGTGTGGGTGAGCGCTTTGCTGATGTCAATGTTGTGGATCGAGTGGCCCATGGTGGTGGTGGGGTTATGGTATGGGCAGGCATCTGTTATGGACGAAGAACACAGGTGCGTTTTATTGATGGCATTATGAATGCACAGAGATACCGTGATGAGATCATGAGGCCCATTGTTGTGCCATACATCCATGAACATCACCTCATGTTTCAGCAAGATAATGCACGGCCCCATGTTGCAAGGATCTGGACACAATTCTTGGAAGCTGAAAATGTCCCAGTTCTTGCATGGCCAGCATACTCACCGGACATGTCACCCATTGAGCATGTTTGGGATGTGCTTGACCGGCATATACGACAGCGTGTACCAGTTCCCACTAATATCCAGCAACTTCGCACAGCCATTGAAGAGGAGTGGACCAACTTTCCACAGGCCACAATTGACAATCTGATAAACTCTATGCGAAGAATATGTGTTGCACTGCATGAGGCAAATGGTGGTCACACCAGATACTGACGGGTTCTGAGTCCCCAGACCCCCAATAAAGCAAAAAAAATGCACATTTCAGGGTGGCCTTTTATTGTGGACAGTCTAAGGCACACCTGTGCACTAATCATGATGTCAGATCAGCATCTTGATGTGGCACACCTGTGAGGTGGGATGGATTATCTCCGCAAAGCAGAAGTGCTCACTATCACACATTTAGACTGATTTGTGAACGATGTTTGAGAGAAATGGTAATATTGTGTATCTGGAATGAATTTTAGATCTTTAAGTCCATCTCATGAAAAATGGGAGCAAAAACAAAAAGTGTTGCGTTTATATTTTTGTTGAGTGTAATTTAAAGCTCATTTGTGACGCGTCCAAAAATACAAAGGTTCCATGATCAGTTAACGTTTATTGTAACAAAAAATCACAGAATAAAAAAATGAGCCAACAAGCAATCAAAGCAAAAAAAGAGAAAAATAATCTGTGGTTTTCAGTAAATAATAATAATAATTCAGCAACTGACTGATGTTGACTAAATTGAAGATCAATAATCATTAATAATTGAATCGATAATCGTTAATAATCGAAAATCGGTCTGTAATCGAATCGAGACTTCAATAATCGAAATCGAATCGAATCGGGAAATTGGGCCAATTAACCACCCCTACCCAGAACCCCTCATTAGAGGTTCTACAAAGAACTCACTCAGGGAGTTCCACGAAGAACCCCTCACCAAATTCTGTTTTAACATGTCCTACCACTTAATACACCACTTGTGTATTAATGTTTACACATTTGTATTTTATATGTAGGCTACATTTAAAATGTGACGATGTGTACAGGAATACTCAACAACACAAATACTAAGTAAAAAAAAATAAACATTTGAGTTCTGCTCAGCCAACAGAAAGAAGGCAGAGGCCCGAAAAACGGGTGGAGGGTCACCTCCACCACCTCTGACGGAGGCTGAGGAGATGGCCCTCAGCCAAAACTATGGCCGACCGGTGGCTGAAGGCATCCTCGGGGGAAGCTCATCTGAGCCTGTCACCCACCAGCAGGACACAAGTGCCTACATCAGATGCAAGTACACACTTGTGTCTTTTAAAAAAATAAAAATGTTTTTATAAATATATAGCCTACTTTTTCTATCTATCTATCTATCTATCTATCTATCTATCTATCTATCTATCTATCTATCTATCTATCTATCTATCTATCTATCTATCTACCCCAACAGTTGTGGACGGTGTCATCTGCTTAGTTCAGCCTCCGACTGAAACAATTGAACACCCTGCAGCTGTAAGTATTCCATACTCAGATCTTGCTCAGATGGTAGTTCAAAGTAATCTGAAACGGTTTCTTTTCCTGCATCACAGGAGGAGGAAACTGGTGATGATGATGATGAAGAAACGCTGTCTGCTGCCACAGGGAGAGATCCAGAGAGGCCTACTGAAGTGTATCTTAATATTATGTATAGCTACTGGCAGTGGTCTACCATTCACATTCCTTTACATTATCGCGTGGAATATAGTTTGACATGTAGCCTACACTGAAGTGATGAGCATAGATAATGGACAGACAACTAGCACATTCTTGTCCTTCAACAGAACATAGCTGGGCATCAGGAGGGTCACGAGGAGGGTCCATCAACTTCCACAGCACAGCTTGATACAGTGAGATTTTCGGTCAATACCATGTTAAATCTGTATGTAGAACTGTAGCAATTAAATGTTGTCCATATGTTTCCCAGTTACCAGTGTTGGGACCTAACCGTTAGGACTACACAAAGAGACAAAGAGACAAAGGAGATAAAAAACTACAACCACCATTTTAGTGTCACCTCCACCTGATCGCGAAATCGGACGACACACCCCCAGGGCCTGATTGGCTGACAACTGAATGGGACCCCAGGGGGTCCCCCGGAACCAGCCGTGAGCTATAAATCCCGCGGCCACCAGAAATACTTTCTCTCTCCAAAGTAACTTGCGTTACGCCAGGAGGTGAACATAACGTCTGCAGCGTTTTCCTTTGTCCTAGGCCGCAGTCTTTTCCCCAAACTCGCTGGACGAGCAACAGACTGTTTTACCCCTCTTTTCTCTACTCCTTTTATTTTTCTTTTGTTTTATCATTGAGACCACTGCGACAGCGACTCTCCCGTTCCCCGCGGTAAGAAGAAACTTTCTTCGTCCCAGCTGCCAGCAGAACGGATAACTCGACCCGTCTTTGTCTGAAATCAGCTGACTAAATCGCCGAGCCACGCGATTGTTCCTGAAGAAGGAAGAAATACTGTTTTCTTCAACTAATTGGATCCGGCGCTGAACCAGCGGTCGCAAACTACCGCCGCTGCCGGCGTAAAGAAACGCCATCAACGCACGGGACGGAAACCTCACATCGACGCATCTCACATCGACAAAAGTAAGAGGCTATTTGTCTGGGCAGAAGCAGAGATTCGATAGTGTAGGACATGCTTGTAATTCTTGTTAATGTGTTTTAAGTTCTGATCGCGGATCGCCGAGTCCGTTTGTTCATGTGCTGCTGTATGTGAATGCTGATCGTGTACCCACGCAGCTGGGTTGATTTCTGTAACAGTGTTTTCGACTAACCTCCGCCATATTCGCGAGCTCAGAAAGCCTCTACTATCAGTTAAAAGACCGGTCTCGCGGAATAAACGCCAGTTCATTCACGCGAGCCCGTGTGATAGCGGCACGCTTTCTGCCCCTCTGAATATCGCTCGCGCATCCTCTCTCTCTTTGTTTGTGTCCCGCTAAACACACATACACGCCGCACACACGTGTCCTAGGCCAGCTGTTCCCGGCGGACGCTAGGGACATAGCTACATCTGGTGGCTACATACGGCTATCTCTCTCTCTCTCTCTCTACTCCATCAGACCTCAGTGGCTCCGCCCCTGAACGCTGCGAGGAATAGCTCCACCTCTCTCTCTCTCTCTCTCGCTAACCCATCGAACCTCAGTGGCTCCGCCCCTGAACGCTGCGAGGAATAGCTCCATCTGGTGGCCGCCCATAGCCATCTCTCCCTCTCTCTCTCGACACGCACGCACACACACGCACACGCACATGTACACGCACGCACACACATACGCACACACACACTCCACGTGTGTCTCTCCCTTTGTTTAAGCTTAGCTTTGTGTGTTAGGTAGTTAGGTAATAAGGCTTTGTTAATTGCAGTGTTATTGATTGTGATCATTATTACTGATTTTAATAAATCTTATTGTATTATAACTAGTGGTCTCTTGTGCTTGTTGCGTATATGTCACTGGATAACAGCAGGTTGTGAAGGCTAGTGCTTGAATTTCACGCCCTTCTTAATCGTTAGATTGTTCTTATGCTGGCTGCACGGTGGTGTAGTGGTTAGCACTCTCGCCTCACAGCAAGAGGGTCCCGGGTACGATCCCCGGGTCGGCCCGGGTTCCTTCTGTGTGGAGTTTGCATGTTCTCCCTGTGTAAGCGTGGGTTCTCTCCGGGTTCTCCGGCTTCCTCCCACAGTCCAAAGACATGCAGGATGGGGATAATTGATTACTCTAAATTGCCTGTAGGTGTGAATGTGAGTGGGAAGTGTTTGTCTCTACATGTCGGCCCTGTGATAGACTGGCGTCCTGTCCCAATGACAGCTGGGATCGGCTCCAGCCCCCCGTGACCCTGAATACGGGATAAGCGGTGGGTGGATGGATGGATGGATGGATGTTCTTATGCTTCCATGCCAATGATCACGATGATTGGCATGTGAGTATAAAACCTTTATATTGAGACTGAATACAGTTTTAGGTTATCTTTTCCCTGATCCCAGGGTGGTGCCCCATTTATTCATGATCATATCATGATAATATATTAAATATAATTATTAATATATTGATGTTAATAATTAGCTGTTGATAACCAAATCTGCTCCTGCTACAAAATGAGCAACTACGGCCCGAAAGAACAAGGAGCTGAGGCTCCCCAGGTATCAGTCGACGCAGACCTGCAGGACGCGATCGCTGGTCTCCTCCACCTGTCCCTTGAGGACAGGGAATACCTTGAACACTACGATGTAGTGGCATGCAATGATCAACTGCAGGAGCTTGTTGATTATGTTTATCACCCGACAGGGAAACCACAACGCACAATACCTGACATGGTGGGCCGAATCTTCCTCCTGTCTCAGCGCAAAGCACAACTGCAGAGAGCTGAGGACGGGGAACTAATCAATCGACTGGGTCATGCAGCCACCTCCCTGCGACAGGAAGTGGCCGAACTGAAGGAGGAAGCCCTCCGCAGGCCGTGCAGGGAGGAGGAGAGAGAACTCCAGCGTGAGGAAACTCAGGCTGCCCAGGTAGGTACACCCCCAGACGCGGATATGCCTGACCTGTCGGATCTTGAAACCGCGCCCCCCACGGACGCACACTGTCCCATGCGCAGGGAGAGACTTTTACAGTCGGAAGAGCCCGAACGTCGGCGCTACCAGGCGCCACCGACCTCCCACCCACTGGAACGAGAAGCCCCACCTCACAAGTGGAGCTACCCCCAGCGGGACGAGTCCCCACGCCAAAGCGTGAGCTATTTCCCAGTGGCTCGGAGCTCGACGGGGGATTCCAGATTCCCACGTATGCACCACCGACACTCGTTAGGAGAGTCACGCATGCCTCGGACTCCATCCCCACCTCCAAGGGGGAGGGGTCACTCTGTCCGAGACAATTACTGTGGTGACAACCTCTCCAGAGACATCGAACGGTTTGATCCGACTCACAAAGAGTCGGATATTGATGGCTATCTCAAAGAGATAGACCACTGTCTGCGTGACCTACCCCATGCATCCGCCCGCGAGAAGCTCAAGCTAATCTGGAAGACCACTACCAGACATGTCCACAGTTTCATAGAAACACTCGCACCCAGAAACCGGGACCGATACTCCAGACTCTGTGAAGCACTCAAGGAGGAGTATAGCCGTTACAGGGACCCCGCCTCCGCCACGCTCGGTGCCCTCGCTGTTCTACACAGGAAGCAGGAACCACCCAGGGAGTACTACAGGCGCTTCAGGGCCGCCTATGCTCAGGGCCGTAACTCCCCAGGAGTGGAGGAAGAGCCTGCCTTCAAGGCCCTCTTCCTGCATAACCTACACGAAAGTGTGCGCTACGATGTCACCATGCACTGCAGGACATACCGACTCTCCATGCAAGAGGTTCCTAACTTCACACAGATGTCATGGGAGACCTGGATGCGACCCGCAAGATCACCCGGGGAGGACGCCAGAGTCCTAGGGATCCAAACCGCGGAACACACAGACCTAGGTCTGGAAGGAGATGAAGTGCCTCAGCCAAGGGTAAGTACCAGACCAGAACAACAGGCACCCCGGGAACCTAACCAGCAACAATGGCGACAGAACCCAGGGGGTGAGCGGAACGCACGCCCCTGGAATCACACAAAGCCCAGGAACGAAAATAACCCCAGGAATAAGGTCCAGTTTGAACGCAAACAAGAGGGTAAGTATAATTCCTGGACGACAAACTCCCGAATGAAAGAAAAGGATATGGACGACCTGGTCGACAAGCTGACAAAAGCGATAGGGTTGCGGCTCGACGCGGCCCAGTGGTCACAGCCGGCACCAAGCTCCCCACAAAAGCCCGGCAAAAACCCAGACATGAAGCCTCCACCTACATGACTAGGCCGGGCCGTTCCCACTTCCACCGCCAAGGTTTGCTTGGTAGGATGGGCGGGGGAACCCAAATCAGATTCGGCAACCAAGGCCATCGACCCGTCGCAACCCCCTTTCTTGACTTTCCTAGCAGATCTTGTTCGCAAAGGCCACGCTAGACGCATTTACACCTCGGTGGTGGTAGGCGGGTGCGTCAACATCCTTGCCCTACTCGACTCAGGCTCTGAGATCAGTCTAATGTGCCAACGCACCTTTGCGGAGGTGACCCGAACCATGCTCTCCCTAGCTAAACCACTTCAAATTGAGCCCTGCCACGTTAGCATCACCAGCTACACGCAGGACAGGTCGCCCATCACAGAACGTGCATGGGTGGACCTCACGTTTCAGGGAGTCACTCTTGTGCACCCCATCCACATTTGTGCCATTGACACCGAACCACTTCTCATTGGTCAGGATCTCCTGGACCGGCTGGCACCGCTTATCGACTGCCATCAGGGGCGCATCTGGGCTCAGGTCGAGACGCCAAAACCGCTCCACCCCTCAGGTGGCCTGATGGCCTCCGACGAACGAGTCGCCGTCATCCAAGAGTCCAGAGACCCTCTACCAATGCGGATGCCTTTTCCACAGCCTAATCCTGGCTCTGCTCAAACCACACCGCTTGCGAGCCCACGACTTCAAGCCGACGACTTGAGTGCTTTCCGACACCACGGATCTTTCCTGTGTCCGCTGGAGAACCGAAACCCAGCACTGTACAGCCCTCATCTGGTTGGCGGTGTGCATCTCAATAATACCCATGTCCCAGAAGCGATCCTGGGGCTTTGGTCAGAGAAGACAGCCGTCAGTCAAGATCTGTACCACCATCTGTGCCAGCATCAACCTCTCCCAGGTTTCGCGCCTCTCAACCACCACCTCCTTTCTGCAGGATCACCGCAGCCCCCCCTTAAGGCGGTAGGAGTGTGCGCTCTCTCAATCCGTATTGGGAAGAAACAGGTTGACCATTTCATAAGCGTAGTGCCCAAACTACGTCCACCATTCCTTTTAGGTGCTGATATTCTGGTCAGACTTGGCACCAAACTGGACACGGTCAATCAGATTCTATGGTCCCAGGCTAATGCTAAGAGCGAGCCCCTGTCCGTTGAACTTGAACACCTGACATCAGGTCAAACCATCCCAGAGGCATGTCAGGTTGCCAGCGAAGTCGACATGATGGTCCCTGCCAGAACCGCAGGTGTCCCCATCCGGCTCGCCATCCTTAAGGGACAGAAGATGCCTGGTTCCCAAGCATTCTTCCAGCCCTTACCCCATTTCTGGGAACTTAACCTTACAGTCTATGGCATGCCCCTGCTTGAGTTGAACAATTGTTCAACCTACATCCTGGTCCAAAACTTGACGCATGCCCCAATCCAGGTGGGAGCCCGGAAACCGATAGGGATGATGGTCGACAACTCTTTCCATGACTTTGAACTGACCATACCAGTCATAGGGGAGTTACCTCCCTCCCTAGCCAGGAGTAAACACTTAGACAATGTCCTTTTCACATTCCCAACCGCTATGATCACCATGGCCCGTGATGAAACCCTTCACGGGGAAGCCATTTGTGGCACAGCACTGGGAAAAGGGGGTGATCTGGTCGTCTACGCATTAACGACTCAATCGACCGAAGCAACCTCAGGTGAGACACACCAACCACCTGAGGAACCCTATTCGGGCTTTGAGTCTGAGATAACCCCACAGCTTGCCAAAGCAGATGCCCTCACTACCGAGGACCAGAGAGACACATTACGGAAGTTCTTCCACGACTTCCAGCCGATCTTCTCCCGAGACTCGCAGGACTGTGGGGAGACCCAACTTCACACGGTCCGCATCCCCACTGATCCGAATGCGCCGCCGACCTTCGTACGCCAGTACAGGATCCCGTTAGCCGCATACGAGTCTATCCGAGACATCCTGGATAAATTGCTGGAGAAGCAAATCATCCGGGAATGCAACTCAACATATAATTCTCCAATCTGGCCGGTCTTGAAACCAACTGGGAAATGGTGTCTCACCATCGACTACCGGCCACTGAACAACCAGGTTCCTCTCTCCCGCTGGCCCATGATTCACCTGGATCAGGAGCTAGCTAAAGTCAAGGGAGCCCGCTTCTTCTCAACGGTAGACATCGCTAATGGTTTCTGGACAATGAAAGTTGATCCAACCGACCGGTATAAGCTTGCCTTCTCCTTTGGGAACCGCCAGTATACCTGGAATCGCTGCCCTTTTGGGTATTCGAACTCCTCCGCCGAGTTCAACATTTTCCTCCACAAGGCGATGAGTGACGCGGCTGCACGCGGTAACCTCATCTATGTGGACGACATCCTCATGAGGAGTCGAACCTTCGAGATCGTCGGTAAGCTATCACCAGTGGCTTACTGCATCAGGGTCTCACAACCAAGGCACCCAGCCACACACAAGTGGGTTCATGCTACAACCCCAACACCAGTTAAGAAGTTATATAGAGTGCACCTCATGAGGACGATAGAAAAAACAGAAAAGGAAATGGTCTTCCTGGATCGCAAGATAAGGAAAACAGACCTTGAAATTCTATTACTGGAACGCCAGTTGAGGTGGGTGCATTGGTGAAATAGGTGAATATGTTAATGGCTGGAACTATATTACAAATCCTAACTGTTGCTTTTGTACTTATAGGGAATAAAGAAGAACCAAATCACATTTGAATTTGTCTTTATTTGACTGTTTTCATGCAAAGTAATTCCTGCTAATTAGGTCCCTTACAGCCCTTCCATCCCGGACATCTGCAGAGTGGATGGGGTGGTCATCCTCAGGGTCATTCATTTGTAGGGCAGGGTGTTGCTCTCCTCTAATAGTTGCAATATTATGGAGAACAACACAGGCCACAATGATGTCACATGCCCTCTCTGGGGCAACCCTGAGCTTACACAGGCACTGGAACCAGGATTTGAGTATGCCAATGGTCATCTCAACCCGGGCTCTAGTCCTGCAGTGGGCCACATTAAAACGTTGTTGGGGCCCCGGCTTAGGTTCAGGGTAAGGGGTCAACAGAGAGGGCTGGCATGGATAGCCTCGATCCCCCAGTAGGTAGCCATCAAACTCTCCTGAAATTACAGAGGACACATTTGAGTGCATTAAAAAGGGAGACAAAGAACATTTGTACAAAGCTTTAGCTTCCTTACCACGTGCATATCTGTTGCTCAGACTACACTCCCAGTAGATCCGGGAATCATGCACAGAGCCAGGCCACTTGGCTTCTACATTCGTAACAATGTAGGCTGCATCACATATGATCTTCACAGTGCAGAGGATGACATGAGTTAGTTGTACTGTACTGTATACATTTTCATGTACATATCTTTTAAGATGGTAGGTCATTGATGCTGTGAAAGGATTTTCTATTCACATAGTCCCCTTCATTTTCTTTAGGCGCAATAATGGGAATTTGTGTCCCATCTATGCATCCTATAGCATTTGGAAGCCCTGCAAAATGACAGCTGATTAAGCTACTGACCCCACTCTGAGGTCGCCGCAGAATGTATATCATCATTTTTTTTTAAATAGAATATTTCTACATCAGTCACCTGCAATCCTGTGGAATTCCTCTTTGATGTTTCTGACAGGTTTGCATCCGGGGAACACCACCATCGTTGGTAACAGGCGTTTCAGTGCGAGGGTCACTTTCCTCACCGCTCTACACACTGTTGCCTTTCCAAAGTGATCTGCATCCCCAATGTTGTAAAGAAAACTACCGTTTGAAAAAAAACTTAGCGCTATGCATAAGATTTGCAGTGATGTGAGCGCACATCCGCGGTGTGTGAGGTTGGTGATGTGTGACCGGAGAATGTTCTCAAGATAAATTATACCGTTCGATGAAAAGTGGTAGCGTTCAAACAGATATTCCTCTGGAAATGACAGGACATCTAACCTGGGTCGGAAGATTCACTCGCGATGTAAAGCATTTCGAATTGTTTGAGCTTTGATATCAATCGGATTGGGAATGAATGGACAATCCATGTCAGCTTTCTTCATGTGGGAGGAGACGGGTAGAAACTCAGGGTTTCTTCAAGTAAACCTGCCAGCTAGCAGGTTATGTTCACAGAGTCTGTTACCATGGTGACTGACCCAGAGTTTCAGTTACCTCTCTTTCTGGAACGGAAAACCCAGAGTTTCCCTCATCTCAGGGTTAACTTACTCTGAGTTTTCACATAACCCGCTTTCTGGAACACCCCCCAGAAGTCAGCATAGGTCCAGTGGAATCAGCAACATGACAGGCCAGTCACATCATGCTGTCCTCAGTAGGTGAATTTGTGTAATCTCCAGCAACGGTGACATGGCAGAAAGGGGAGACAAAAAAGAGTTTTAGTTCCATCAATCCAAGGTGCACTTATTGCATTTACTGTGCCTTATTGTAAGTTATCTACAAACAATAAAATAATGTATGGTCCAATGAAAGGAATCAGAGTACATACTGTACGTACTAATTGTGACAGTGGAACAGAATCATGAGAAATCGAGGGAACCCCACAAAGTTCTCACATTGATTTAAATAATGTTGAAATACTTTTCAGTGTTATGTAACAAGTACTCAAAATGTTACGTATTGTAACAATAATGGAAATCTCTGCAAAACCCTCCTTTTCAAGCCAATGGCACACTTCGGCTTTTGTCCAAGCTGTGTAAGTCATTTCTATAAGAAATGGCTGCTTCTTTGCCGTGTGTCATTTCCTCCTGAAGAAGGGAGTAGTGCAGGGATTCTAATGATGTGCTCGTTATCAAGCATCTGAAGCTTGTCACAGGTTTGAAAATTGTTTGAATCAGGTGTGTCAGAGCAGGGAGAAACTTAAAACATGCAGGACAGGGGCTCTCCAGGACCGGGGTTGGGCACCCCTGGAGTAGTGTAACTAAACTTATATAAACACAATTATAGCTGCTATTTTTGGCAAATTTAGGCAATTCTGAGCAACAAACAGGAGAATAGGAAGGCAAGACAGTTGACATTATAATGTTCATTTTGCACCAGTTGAGGCTGAAATCCACAATTTCTGGAACCAAAGACCATTGTCTATTGCACTGAGCTAATTGACAAGTGGCAACTCAACTGTGGCTTCACAAATTGAGTAAGCCATTCACTGTCGCGCAGGCAGATTTGAAACCACTGTAAAAAAAAAAAAAATGTTTTTGAGGTAAAATTCTGATATGTTTTCGTCATCATCTACCATGACTCTAAAAGTTTTGTACATTTGTTCCACAAAGACTCCCAGGTATGTTGATGTATTACCATTATCACCCTTTCTGGGGCTTAAACTCACATTTTCTGGCACCAAGAACGAGCTCCTAGCCAACTGAGCTAATTGTCTGGAGGTGTATGATATCTGTCAACATGGGATTTGAACCTGTGACCTAAAAGCATGTGGCAGTACCGTACTGTAGCTCCCTACAGGCCAGCCCAGCCTCCATAAAAATAAACAAAAATATACCAAGGGGAATTAACTAGTGATGTTACGAGATGCGCCGAGGCTTCGAAGCGTGTGTCGAGTAATGGAGGGGGCGTTTCCGCGAAGCGCGTATCGAGGCTTGCTTCATTTAGGGGAGGGGCCAAAAATGATGACGTCCGAAGCCTCGCTGCCTGGCTGTACCACGTGACTGCTTCGTGAAGCGGTTCAGAGTTTGCCGCGAGGTTTTACAGCTATATAGACCCATCAGGCTCCATTCAAAATGTGGGTTTTGAAGCTGAGTTGCGGTCAGTTGAGAGTTTGCATAGTTTGGGGAGTTTGGATACTAGAGGTTGAATAGCGTTTATATAGTTTGGAGAGTTGAGGGAGAGAGAGAGAGAGAGAGAGAGAGAGAGAGATTTAGGAGAGTGATAATTTTACCATTTGGGGAAAATTTACATACACAGAAAACATTCGAACAATTTATTATACACATATGTGATAATTTATGTACAGAAATGATTTCATCACGGAGCGGCTAGTGGCGCAGTGGTTAGGGCACCTGCCTCACGACAGAGGCTCAATATCCTCGACACGGCGATCACAGTTTCGACTCCCCGCCCGGGATCAATTTCCCCCAATGTCTTCCCTCTATTACCACACTGTCTGTAATAATATAACAGCTTGAATGATCTTTGAGTAATTATTTGGTTATCCATTTTTTGTAATTCATAGTCATTCCCAATAGACATAACAGACACAAAAAGTCAATGCATCACACATTATGTGGTTCAGATACAGCTGCCTGTGATTATACACTTGGCCAGTAGGTGGTATCGTGTGCACATGAAGCTTCGAGAAATGAACCCTTTCTTGAACCAATTGGCTCAAGTGGTTCGATGCCTCATGAGGCTTCATCACGCCATCACTAGAATTAACCCATGAACAACAAATGCCTCTTCTTGGGGATGAATAACAAATGCCTCTTTGCAGGCTCCCCGGGAAATAAAATAATAAAACAAGGTGCCAAGGGCCAGGGTTTTAAAGGGTTTCCCACAAAACAAAATGCCCTCCCCCCCTAAACCTGTGGGCAGCTCAGAAGCAAAAAGGGGCTGTAAACGGACCCGAGATCTGACTGGGAATTTAAGGAAGTGGGGTTCTATTAACGGCAAAGAGAGCTCGGGCATGGACCAGGGGCAGATTCAGAATGAGGGTGAGAACCCTGGTGAGCCACTTCCCACCTCTTTTATGCCTTTCCAACAGGGCGTCATCACACCCTATTGGCTGGGCAGGAAATACCTCCAGCTGCCTCCACTTCTCTAATCAGGAGTCAGTCTCCCCACCTGTGCACAGGTGCTCCGAATCCCCTGTGATTACCCATGGAGGGAAAACCAGCCCAAACAAAAGCTGTGTTCGAAATCGCCCCCTATCACGGATGTAGTGCACTATATAGTGTGTTCGCCATTTTGTAGTGTTGTTCGAATTCTCCGTGGCTGATTTCATCCACTATGTAGTGGACGACAAAATACCCACAATGCACCGCAACATTGAGTGAACAAGCGATGTACACTACATTGTGCTCCCGTATCCCACAATGCAATGCTGCCGTGCCGATACACAAGTAGCCGATAGCTACGAGCTAAATAGCTACTGACAACTAGCTACTTAGCTACGAGCTAAATAGCTACTGACCACTAGCGTTAGTTCGCACGCGCTACGTATCTTACAGCTTGTGCGCAACCCTGAGCATTTACAGCTCATGACGAGGACACAAAACAGTAGCTGACAAAACCAAACTCACACACCATTGATATTTCAACAGTTTTATTGACCAAGAAACACAACCGCCATGAAGAATCACATCTTTATACCGTCAGGTATGTTTACATGATGCTCGGCGCGCCCACTCACGTCACATGAGTATCTGGCGCATCTGCTGACGTAACCACGTTCAGAAAATGACCCGTGTAGTGTCCGAATTCTCCTCCCGTCGTACCCTACATCGTGTACATGATGTAGTGCACTATATCATATACACGATGTAGGGGATAGGGAGTGAGTGAATGAGTGAATGATTTCGAACACAGCTATAGAAAAAATAGCCAATCACTGGACTGCTACAAGCAAAAGTCACACATTGTACAGACAGAGCTAAACAGACACATGATCAGCTCACTCTGTCTGACCACTGACATGAAGGACAACCTGGCTGTTTGAGTGAGTGTGGTGAGTCAGAGGAGTCCTTGATCTACACATTCTGCTGGATAGCTCAGTGGGTAATGGTACAGACTTAGATTTGGAGGGTGGAGGTTTAAATCCCAGTCACAGCTATTCTTTGCCTGGGTCAAAAAGATCTGCTGATGAAGGTCTTGCTTTCTTATAATTAATGGTTGTGAAAATAAATTGGTAACAGAACATTTCAGTTATAAGACTGCCATAATTTGTATGTCTGATCAGAAGGTGTAAGGTAATAGACTAGTATGGTGGACCTGATGACTAAATGCAGCTAGCTGGTTAGCTCAGTCACTACTGCAAGTGACTTTAGACTGGGTGGCAGGTGTTCAAATCCCAAGATAGGCAATTATGTTACAGTTTGATCAACAGGATCTGGAGAAGAAGAAAAAACAAATAAACAAAAAAAAATGGATATGAAAAGTATTTGTATCAGTAGTCACAAGGAATTGTATGTAGCACCATTATTGCTAGGTGTTATCAGGAAGTATGTCCCTGGTGACACAGGATCTTATACCCATGCTTTCAACTATCCCTGAAGAACTCTTTCTTCCAAAAACAGTTCTCTGGATCAAAATAGTTCTTACTGGAACCCTTAACGTTACCAAGAACCCTTTTAAAACCCTTTATTCAGGAAAGGGGTTTTGAAGGGTTCTCAGGTAGAACCTCAGCCCTTGTAGAAGAACCCTATTGGAACCCTTATTTCTAAGAGTGTAGATGGATACGTTTAGGGATGACAGTTGTTATGCCTGACCTAGGGGTTGCCAGGACGTAACATAAGTGACCCCTCTCTTTTCCCACTCCAAGAATATACCACACGAAACCAAAACGAATGCAGTCCAAAATAAATGGGATTTATTGACCCAAATGAAAATAGGCTTCAGGGTGAGCAATTCCTAAAACAACAAACAAACAGCTGTGTGGTAAAACTCGCTGTCCTATCCAAAATAAAACGAAACAGGAGAAAATGGTGCACAAAGAAACAGGCTTCTCACCCATTACTAAAACAGGACTGTAATATCAACACTTATTTACAAGGTGGTTCAGAAACTCTGCCAGCACCATCAGTTTTTTTTAAGTATATTTTTTCAGGTGGTCCTGGGCTGGATTCTAACCCTGGACCACCGCATTGAGGACGTTAAGCCTGTACATGGGGCGGCTGCCCTAACCACTGCGCCACCGGCAGCCCTACCACCATCAGTTTTTACACTGGTGCGAAAACCAACGAGAGTCTTGGAGAACGTTAACGAGCGAAAGAGCGGGTGTCAGCGTCGAAGAGATGGGTCAACGTGCGAGACAGAAGAGAGAGGAATCGCCTCTGATGTGCTGCATGCTCCATCTTTAAATGTTCCCGCAGTGGATCCCACAAATCAGCAGCCTCCACCTGCTCCAGAAACACACAAGACACAACACCCCCTCCTGATAGGGAGGAAGGACAACACACAGAAAACACATACACAAATAATGACCCCCAGGGTCATAGCACAGTGAGTTACTATGCCTTCGGCCAGTATGCTTTCATATGTTATGAAAGCATGCTTTGGAGGGAGACCTGAGGGGTATTCCATCAAACTCGCTAAGCGCAAAGCCGGGCTAATCTGATAAGCCTCGCTACCTTAAGCGAGAGTTGCGTTCCATCAACTTGACTTGAGGCACTCTCCGCTAAGTAACCATGGGAATTTATCCGACCAAACTAGCCTGCTCCGGGGCAGGCTAACCATCAGGCTTACTTTAGCGGGGGTTTCAGAGAAGTCCGTCTGTCGGAAACAACTGTACCAGCAGAAGGTTCCGCCAAGCCTAGTCCTCGTGATTTCGTCACGTGAAAGACCAAAAATTACCAAAATTACATCTATGAAGTACAAACAGACTATATTTTCATCAAGCGTCTAAAAATACATGCTTGCAATTAAAAAATATGAATAAATCGTTTATATGTTTAACACCGACTGGCCATATCATAACTTAAAGCCCCCAGTTGGGTGAGTGGTGATGCACCTTCCCTCGGATGTGGGCATCGCAGGTTCACATCCTGGCGAGAACATTTCTTGTGTGTTTCCTTTTTTTTTTGCTTGTATAATTGTCTTTAGATCAGAGAATTAGACCAACATTTTACTTTAACTATGATAAATATGTCATACAATTTCCCCAGAACCCAAATATAACTTGCAAAAACATGATAGACATAAAGATGTTATTATTAATAGCATGTTATAGATCCCAATGACAAAGGCATTGCTGCATGCAATTTTCAGCCACATACATTCCTTTCAGGTGAGTTCATTAATAGGTTCATTGAATGTATTCATTGAATTGTTGAGATAAATGAGTTGGTCGATGTAGATGCATTTACTAGGCTTATCTAAAAAAAAGAGAGAAAGAGAGAGAGTTCCGGCCAAAGAAAGATGTTTCACAATGTGACATAGTCGTGAATTGAACCGTGGCCGGCCGCGTGCAAAGCCGGCACGTTACCTCTACACTATCCTGACGTTTAAGAAATCATAGTCAGTGTTATATTAGAACATGTCACTCTTAACGGTATTTCCGTATTTAATCGCTCGGCAATTCTTGCCCAAGCAGCCTCGTGATCTTTATTTATCACTACAGTATTCCCTTTTTTGGTTATGATGGGTTTGTACTCCTCGTACAGTTCCATCAATAATTTTTTCTCTGGTCTTTTCTGCCATTTTCTCGATGATTCTAAATTCACGGTTCTGGTCTGGCTTCATATCCTGTGAACGGCGTAACACACGGCAACGTTAACCTGGCTTGAATAAGCCTCAACAAGGCGCGGCTGAAATGCGTTAATGGAATGGGTTTAGCCGCAAGTGGAAGTTGGCGTTAGTTCTAACCAGGCCTAACCAGGTAAGCGCCGCTTTAATTAGCGAGTTTGGTGGAATACCCCTCTGAAGGATTGAGCTGGGATTTATTCCGATGGATACTTTGCTGTCTGGCCCAACTTTTAACCTCGATCAAACAAGAAACCATGTGATTTTATAATTTCCTAGTGTCTCTTCGTTTTGTTGGCTGGCTTTGGCTCTTTTGATCAGCCGGGAAGAGAAAGAAGGAACGAGACCTGTTATTAGTGTCAGTAATGTTACATCCTGATACCAAACACACATCTTGGCTTCAGAGGGATACTTTATGCATTTGTTGTAATTGACAAACATCACATGTGTAATTCATTCCACGGTTAAAAAAGGATCAAACAAGGATTTTCTCACTGGAGGCTCCCGAAAATAAAATAAAAAATTAATAAAAAACATGGTCCCATGAGATACGCCTGAAGGGGCCACTCTATTGTGAAAAATCTCATGGTTGGTGTTTCTCCTCCTTCCTTTTGTGTTTTCAGCTTATAAGAGTCTCCAGTGGTTTGTCAACTGATCTATGAGGCACTACTACTCATCTTTAAAAGATAATTGGTACCATTTATTGTAAATAAATAATGACAAGCATATAGGTAACATGATTTTGCAGGTGAATGAAATGTGCTGATTGTACCGTGTCTCACTTCATTGTTATCACCATTTGCTGTGAAAATAAGGACGTTTCTGATAAAACTGCAGTCCAGTGAAGAGCTCAGAAAGACATGGGACAATGATTTGTGAATGTAAATCAGTTTATTGCAAGAAGACCACTGGGAACAAGGCCAACATATTCTTCTGCCCAGAGGTCCTCATCAACAAAAATGAGGATTTACAAACAATTCAAAAGACATGAGCATAAAATTACAGTTATTCGCTGAAAACTAATTTTTGTAGGCCTACATTCTAAATACAGTATAAATCTCAAATGTAACTGCTCTTCCGAGGTTATTCTGTGGTTCTAATAGCAGGAAGCTGATCTTGGAAATGCATTAAAATTACACACAAAATAATCTGAATTATGAAAAAGGCATGCACACTGACCAGTATTTATCTCTAGGTCGCCTACCTGAAAATATACCTAAACAACTTTTACTGTAAATGACAGCCTTCACTGAAGATGCACAGCTCAACAGCACACTCTTGTGGCTGCAGGAGGAGCATCAACTCCTACAGAGGAGAGCAACTATTTCAGAGCAACTAAACCCCACAGTATTGGCTGAAGTGCTTCTAGCCTGCAAATTAAAATAATGCATCGAGAACATGGGGGGGGAATAATTTCAATTCATCATTGGCCCATTTTCCCTAACCAATGTTACAATCATAGCACAGGCCTTTTTCTGTGGACTTGAAATTAAACAATAAGCTTTGCACAATCTTATGAATAACTGTTGCTGGCAATGACACTATGCCAGTGTGTGGATGAAGCATTAAGTTGTTAACATGTTCTCATTCAGGGTCTGGTTCATGAGCTAGCTAGCTAAATAGCTTGCTAATTCCATGCTGCAGTTACAAGAAATAATAAGCAACACATGAACTGCTGGCCGTGGTCTACATACTTAGGCATGTAGCTGGATCTAGTTTTGACTTACTGTACAAGATGGCCCTTTCAATTAGCTTATGCTAATGCTAATCACTTACATGCTGGCTATACTTATGATTTGGCAAGTGCTGTCAAGGTCTGTCATAGTGACAAAATACAGTTCAAACTGCATCAACATTAGTGAACTAAATGTTTCCATGCAAGGCTGGAATATGTGTATGCTATGATTAGCTTTAGCAATTAGCATTAGTTATTCACAGGCTAACTGGAAGAGTCGGAGCCGTTAGCGTTGGACGTGGAATCACAAGGCAGAAGTTACACTGATAATCTATTACAATTATTATTACAATTAACACATTGCACACCACCTTCCTTCCCTCTCAACAATTCTCCCAATTTCTTTCCCACATGACCAAATTTCAAAATCCATCCACAATATTGATTAGCGATGCCCTTCTGCAGTTTGTGGTATTTATTCCACCTCTTTGTCAGTTGTGTCTAAACAACTGACAAATACTGTTTCTGCAGAGATGGTTAAACCATAGGACATAAAATCTCACCCCTCTGTTCTCCCGGACTTCCGATTTCCCCCTTTTCCCTCCCACATGATCAAGTTCCAGTGTGAACCCGGCATAAAGCTACCTCCATTTACGTCACTTGGCTCCAGATCAGCCCAGCAGCAAAATTCAATGTCAATAGGTGGCTTTCAACCAGTAGAGGGGATTCTCTACCTGGATCCATCAAAAACACATTGGTTTTCAGCTGAAAAAAGTGGTTTGGGGGTTTAGTTGCACATTTAGTTTGAACACATGCTGAAACTGAGAGGCAATACTGTCAACATGGCTCATGGCTGTTTTGGCTCAAAGACAAGCAGGAGAATGAACACAAGTGTTGGTCCTGAAGGGATGGTACAAGAGTTAAAGCACTGTGTTTACGCATCGATGTGTAGCCTAGTGGTGAGCCACCACCACGCACTTCCTTCTTATCTGAATGTGATCAGCACTAATTCAACATCTTCCACCCGCGTGATAAATCATTTTGAGTGCTCCTCACCAAATCTCCATGGAAACTCAAAATATATATATATATATATATATATATATATATATATATATATATATATATATTTGCAGTATATTTCCAAACTATACACAACTTATAAATTATAACGTTATATTCTTAAATATAAATATCAAGTCAGTTTCCAGTAATTAGATTAAATATTAGGTACAGTACATAATGTATGTTCCATTTATTACACTGTACACGATCCAAAGGGCTGGAACTGGTGTTTAGACATGATCTTTGAATAAATTAATTCATAAATAAATCATGATTATGTCTTTCCCAGTAACAGTGATGTCCTTGGTTCCCCTCGACACACACACACACACACACGCACAACCACACGCACACACACACTCAAGCCGACTCTTAAGTCCAAATCTAAGACTCTTACTCCTATTCTAAAATTACTTCTGGCTTTAAGAAGTAACAATGTTCTACTCAACTCCGAGACTAAACTAATTATTTAATATGTACAAAGGGAACTTTAAATTCAGTAGTTCTATGTTTAGACACTCTACAATGATAGAATAATACCTCTAATCCATAAAGTGACAGTGCTGGATGTTCTTGCAGATCCCTTTGCTAGAAAGCCTGTAGAGAGACAAGCAAACAAGAACAGGCTCTATGTGTTAAATATCTAGATGGTCTGTCAGTGCAAAGCTTCGAGTTAACAGAGTGTGGTTAGTACAGCATGCTGTGTTGGCTGTATTACTGGCAGACCAAATCACTAAAGTAAAACATACAATAGCATCTCTCAGCAGACCCATCAGCTGATCCAGTTGTGCATAGGGGAGTCCCATGTATCAGCTGATATTATATACAGAGAATGCCAATTTTTACTTAAAAATACCTTAATCGTGTGCTTATATCCAAACTCGTACAAAGAGTAACAAACAATCCAGCTAAAAATGGCTGTTAGCAGAGGATTCCTCTCTTTCCTTCAGTCAGTCGGGTACAGTAGCAGCTTCCTCACCAGCTGTTGCTGTCAACACAGTAAAGATTCCTCCAGCTAAGCTTTCGGTTCATGAGACGAACGGCAGCCATCTCTGCTGTTGGGACTTCCTCGTCACGCCCCCGTCCCGTCCCAAAACTAAACCCCACGTCTTCCCTCTTGTGTTTATTGCACCAAAGATAAATGAAACAGCTCTATTTTCCTATTTTAAAAAATAAAAAGGTAAGACTTGGTTTCAAGGTGCCGAGAAACTGGAAGCCAGGTGAGGTTTCCGCCATTCCCCGGAGGAAGAAGGTGGTCAGTGGATGTCTCGACACATGGGAAGGTTGACAAAGATGAAGACGTTGAACTCGATGAGGATGGAGATGCATAGAAAGATGGCGTACAGGACCAGGCAGGCCAAGCCCAGTCGCCAGTCCAGAGTCCACTTGTTCAAATGGACGCCAAGAACCTGCAGAGAGGAGGGAACCAATTACTGGACATCCACTTAAAGAGCATCTACACTCTCAAACCTTTTTTCTGCTGAAAACCAATGTCTCTGTGTATTTAGTGCTGCTGTTGAGTGTTTCAGGTCAGAATCTTGACATTTAAGTGCAAAGTATTTGAATTGTACATATTTTATTAATATTCACAGTGACTTCAATTTAATTTTGCTATTGGGATGGAATGTTGTTTAAAGGGCCCATATAATACTGATTTTCATCAATTTCACACAGCTGTCCAACAACACTGTTTTTCGATATACATTGCCGCAAACCCATCCATGGTCCTGAATTTCAGCTGTCTAAAAGTTGCTCAAATGAGCTCTGCTGAGAACAGGCTGTTTCTGTGTCTGCACCTTTAAATGCTAATTGAGCTCCGTCTGTCATCACCTACTTGGAGAGAGACGGAGATGCCGCATACGCTAGCGGTAGCATGCACCAATGCTTATGGTTGATTGTCGCTATGGCTCGCCTATGTGGCTCAGGTGAAGTTGCTGGGTCCCGTATGGTTGAGAGTCAGTGTCGAGGCAAAGCCAGCTTTGTACTGACCCTCATTACTGAAGCAGACTGATGTGAAGTGGTTAGCACACACATACAAGCTAACACGGACCGTAGCTGGCACATTGTCATTAAAAATGAAACACAACTACGGTCTCTTCTGTTCTTCTGTAGCTGGGACAGAATGTAAGCATGTTGATTTGTACAACCAGCAACAGAGCAATCTGTGTCTATCTGTGAGAGACGACATTGTGAAACACTGCTATCTCACTCCTGTCTCACTGCAGGACACACCGAACTTCACCTCGGTGATGAACGCCCCCTCTCAGATATCTCCTATCATCAGAGGAGTTCGGCCTCCTCCTGCAAATGACTTCCTTTGTTCTGTAACGACGGGAGCTGACTCTGAACAGCTTGTAGGAGCACCATTGTACCAGTGGGGGGGCTGCAGAGACCATGCAGGAGTTGCTTGTTTTCCTCATTCTGGGAGTTGGCAGGCTCAGGGAGGACCAGTTTATAGGTGTAGAGACCAGAGAAAACCTGTTTTTCATAATATGGGACTTTTAAGCCAAAATAAAATAAAATAAAATACAAATGCCTTTGAAATTAATCATGAAATAAATAAATTAGGCAAAAATTACATAACAAATAAATAAATATAAATACAAATACACATTATTTCACGGGACTTTAATTCCACATTAATTTCTCAGCTTTTTCATTCCACCCCTTACATTCAAATGAATGAGGAATGGTTATTAGCCTAGCTATGGTGCTAACCAGTGGTTCAACTAGACCTAGGTCTGAAAGGAGGAACAACTCATGTTTCTGTTCCCGAAGGTAGACTAACCGGTCTCTCGCCATCAATATAATATAGAATAGAATTCAAATAAATCCAACTGTTTCGATTTTGAATATCCAGTATGTGCCCCAGCACAGTAGGGCTGTTGGAGGCTGCTTTGGGGCTGTGGGATGGAGCCAGGCAGCCGAAAAAAACAAAAACAATCTCCATGCACACCTCCATATTGCCCCCATGCCACCACGGCTGGAACCGCTGGTCACGTGACTATTCACTTCCAGCGGGCATGCATGTGCTGGTGTAAACAGGAAGCAGATTATTCCACTCTGCGGTTGAGTATTCATGTACTTCTTATTATAATAAGGGTGTGACGAATCAGGGAAGGAAACGTGATGCAAAGGAACCAATCAAGAAGGGAGCATGGGTGTCTGTTTCAAAGGTTTACGTTTTGCCCATCCAGACAAAAATTCAGTTTTTGAATAAAAATAAGCAGCTTTTCCAAAAATGGCCTCCATTTCAGCGATTCTAAAACATGTGGGCCCATGGAGCAGCTTCGTATCCCGCCATCTACACCCCTACATTCAACCATATATAGAAATTAGCCTGATGAGCAAAGGTTTTTTTTACTGTGAATCACCACATTTTACTGACACTGTAATGGGTGAGGTGGTCCACAAAATCCACATTTTCTGTTTGTCTGTAAACATGATACTGTATCTGTCGCGAGAGAAAAATCCATTAATAACTAAAAAGCATGTTCACTGCTACCCACTACACCACCGTGCAGCCCCACAAAACTTTGTATATTATTGATAACGGTTGATGCTCTGTTCTACAGTTCTTAAATGCCATTTGATGTCTTTAATTTCTACAAGAGATGATATTTTCATCAGCGGTGATGCTTCACAGCCGACCACGAGGAGCGGTACGTCCGGCCCTCTCCTCGGATCGCTTTGATTTGAATTAGTTCATATTTTATACTGACAGGTGCTTATAGAATAGTTTTGGTTCACTAGAATAACACTGCTGGTTTGTGTGTCTATAAAAAGTTGGATCTATGAGTTACATCTGATATGAAGTGAAATGTAACGTGTAAGAGAAATCCCTCCAGTTTACTTCTTTTCTACCATCTGGCTTCACGGGACGACCTCACCATCTGCCTCAGAGTTTCTCCATCAAACATCTTTCGTCAATTTGGATTTTCTAGATCACAACTTTAGCTTTGGTAATGGCCCACGCCTCTTCAGGGTCCATTTAGTAAGTAAAGCAGCTGAAAATGAGAGCTCAGAGGGTTTAATTTCAAGTCCATAGAAAAGAGAGAAGGGCTAGAAGCACTTCAGCCAATACTGTGGGGTTTAGTTGCTCTGAAATAGTTGATGCTCCTCCTGCAGCCACAAGAGTGCGCTGTTGAGCTGTGTTAAATCTTCAGTGATGGCTGTCATTTACAGTAAAAGTTGTTTGGGTATATTTTCAGGTAGGCGACCTAGAGATAAATACTGGTCAGTGTGCATGCCTTTTTCATAATTCAGATTATTTTGTGTGTAATTTTAATGCATTTCCAAGATCAGCTTTCTGCTATTAGAACCACAGAATAACCTCGGAAGAGCAGTTATATTTGAGATATATACTGTATTTAGAATGTAGGCCTACAAAAATTAGTTTTCAGCAAATTATTGTCATTTTATGTCTTTTGAATTGTTTGTAAGTCCTCATTTTTGTTGATGAGGACCTCTGGGCAGAAGAAGATGCTGGCCTTGTTCCCAGTGGTCTTTTTGCAATAAACTGATTTACATTCACAAATCAGTTATTCATGTAGTACCTCTGTCGCCCACTAGATGGCATTCTTGGACCTTAGCGGTCAGAATGTATTTATTTTTATTTACAGTTTTTTTGGATTGCATAAACACTAAAAATCAAAAGTCTTATACAATTATAAAAACCTTACACTCAAGGAGCAAAACTCCAGACCAGATTAGCACAACTATAAGCACCATGTCAGCTTCACACTTTTTGCAAATGACTGCACACAGTAAATTGCAAAACACTAAACACACTTGTATACATTAGACACAGATGCATATCATGATGTCACTTCCGTGCAAATTCCAAAGCAATAGGCGCGTTTTGAATCATGAGGCGAATTCAACTTGATGTAACCGCCTGCAGCGCGCTACCTAACGCGATATATTGTGGTTTGAAAGCGATGCATGATGGCTAGAATTGTGTCCGACTTAGCAGCCGACTGCAAAGATGTCACAGGGTCACGACCATATCACGTGACCCAAAACATCACGGGAACAAGTTTTTAAGAGCCGCTTCTTGCAGTGCTTGGCAGCGCAGTCTACAACGGCTGCAACCGGCTTGTCCACACCTCCGCTAGAGCGGAATGGTTCTCATTGGTTAAAAGTTCAGTGACGTGTGTTCAGGTCCGCACTCGGCGGCCACCTTGTGGTTAAATGATACTTTTTATTTTGGTCGCTTTGATGGCATGGCTGGATCTAAAGTTCTGTGAATTGTGCTGTGAGTATAGGTCTATTTATATGATGTGAGGTCTGGTTAATACAAACATAGAATGATAATACATAAAACTCTTTGGTTTGCTGCTGTGTTCTATCGCTTGAGCACCATAGTCAAGTTGATTTTGTTGTCCGACTTGACGGCATTTGGCTGCCGTCTCTTTTAGAGCCCGCCCCCTCAGACACCTGCAGCTCTTGTCGGCGTGATAAGTCAAGTCAAGTCAAGCCAAGACTATCCTGAACAAGCCTATGCATGCGCATGCATTTGCCTCGCAAAACTAGGCATTCTGGGGAAAAAAACGTCACAAAAGCTGGTGATAACTTCCCTTTGCGACATGTCACATGACTTTAAAAACTCGCGGGATCTCCAGGGTACCTCCTCCGCATGCTTTTCTGTGCAGATGGTCTCAAATAAGTGCGGACATAAGACACTCCCCTCAACGTTGCCCTAGTTGGTTAGAATTATCACGTGGTATTTCCCACGTGAGAAAATTCCTCAGCCTCCGTCAACAAGGGGAGTTCAAATGCCTCGGCTCGAATTCAGCGACGAAGAAAGCCAGCACCACTGGGCAGACCATATTCTTTGTGCAAAGTCCGTGAAGTTTCCCCTGGCTCGACAGTTTGTGTTATGTATATAATTATTAATAAAGTAAAAAAAAAAAAAGTCTGTGAAGTGCACCTGTGTCCGACTTGACGTGGTGGGAACTTGACGTGTTTATGACGAGTTCCGGCGGAAACGCTCAAGTCTCGTGCATGCATAGGGGCAAATGCATGCGATCCGAAACGCAGCCTCCATTTCGAGTTCTTCTCAACGTGGCGGTGGAAGGTGTATGATCTGCAGCCCCAGGCTCAAGTGCCCCTTATTGAGGCCATGGAGGAGGCCTGTGACCAAATTGATGCCATAGCCATTCAAGGATGGATTCGACATGCACGGCGGTTCTTCCCTCGTTGTCTTGCGAATTAAGATATCACCTGTGATGTCGATGAAATTCTCTGGCCTGATCCAGCTTGGCAAAGAGATAATCCCTAATATTTTCCCTGCTGGATTTTCTTTTCTTTTTTGTCAGTTCCCCCCCATATTTTTTTATAGTATCTTTTTTTTGTGTGTGTGTTATGGACAGTACTGTTGTAGCATGGACATCTTTTGTTGAAGAGTGATTTAGATAAATAAATTATATTTTCATCACTCTTCAGCATTGGTCTTGTGTTGTATTTGGTGAATTTTTGAACTTTCTCTGTGTACTACACTTACATTACTTAAATAACTGAGGAGTAGAATTGCTAAGTGTTTTAGGTTAAGCGCTGGAGTGTGTAACTGGTTCAGACAGAATTAAGTCATATGAAATGTGTGTGTTTTCATATGGTAACAAAATATCATTTTTATAAAGTAGTGTATAGTTTTTACAAGAGTGTTTCATTTTGCAAAGGATGTGAGGTGTTCTGCTAATTGTGTGTAGTGTTTTGAAAAACCGGGCCCTCTATTCAAAATAATGCTTAAGCAATTGAAAAAAACTGTAATAGACTGTACAAAACCAAGACAGGGAATAAAGTAAACAGATATGAAAAATGTATACAAACAGCAAAAGGTGGAGATGGAGTGTCAATTCAAAACATCGATACACAAAATGGTAAGTGATAAGGATAGTACTAAAATGAAGAGGAAGAAAGATATATATAAAAAAATAAAAAAAAAAAATAACACAAAACAGCTTGTCAGAAGAGGAGCACAGGGAGCAAGGTGTTAAATAATAAATGATAAAAGGAATCAAAAAATGAATGTGAACATTTTTTTAGCCTTACTGTTCATTTTTAACAAGAATTGCAGTGATTTTAAGGTAGTCAGTGTCAGAAAAGCTGCTTCAGCCCCCAGAATGAGTGAATAGTAAAAGTGTTGTACTTACTGTGACAAATACTGATGCTAGAAGGAGTCCAACAGAAAATATGAGTCCTCTGCTGTTGAGGTGGATCTGGGGACACAAACACAGAGGATTCCTTCACAAGGGAAACAAAAAAGACAGAGACTCTGTACTGATGCTCACCATTAAACACACCTATTTGTCCTGTGAAACAGGACAATTAACACACAGTACAGTGTGTAGTTTAAGGGGATAGCATGCACTGAATATGTCTGTGCCCGTCCTTCATGAATACAGCCCTGTTCTATTCTGGTCTAGTCCGGCAGACTGTCCGCTGGCTGAGCGAGGAAGCACTCACGTTGGAGCCGTAGTCGATGCAGAGTGTCTGCACAGCCCAGGGCAGACCCAGACCCACCAGGATGTCAAACACATTACTGCCTATGGAGTTGGAGATGGCCATGTCTCCCAGACCTGAGGCAAGGAGAGCAACACTGTCAAGGTCTGTGTGCAGTCAAGAGACGAGTCCACAATGGGACGCTGCCAATTCTCTTCATCCAATAACACACTTCTATCATATTTGACACTAAACATTCTTTGAGCTACATGCCATCCAATGGATCAATGCTTTACTGAAAAACCTGCCACAATACAATGTGATACTTGAGAAAACACTCATTTGTTAAGCATTTCATTCACACAAGAGGATAACAAAACCACATGCTTACTTCTAGAAAACATGATAATAATGAAATATATTCAGGTGGCAAAAGGTAAAAAAGGTAGTGTTCAAGATTAGCATGATGGTGGATGGCAATAGAAGTGACATGGAAGATGAGGATGATGAAGATGCGACGAGGATTGGACTCATGCAAAGCTATGAGGAAGCTCAGTGGCTCAACAGCAAAGTAAAGAGTGGATGTGTGAAGTGATGCGATGAGTACCATACAAGGAAAAAATAGACCTGTTGAAATGCTCAAAAACATTTTTTTTTAATATATTCACTCAGCGCAGATATGGATTTTAACTTCCTGTGTGTGTGTGTGTGTGTGTGTCTCTGTGTCTGTGTGTGTCTCTCTGTGTGTGTGTGTGTGTGTGTGTGTGTGTGTGTGTGTGTGTGTGTGTGTGTGTGTGTACCTTGCCGTGCGACAATAACACTAGCCATGCAGTCTGGGACGCTGGTGCCTGCTGCCAGGAAAGTGATGCCCATGATGACGTCTGGGATGCCAAAAGTGAAGCCGATCACAGTCACCTGAAAGCAAACACACACTCTTAAAGCTGCACACATGACATGCTGCAACAGACACGGTAAGGACCGCCCCTTCCTGTGTCTGGGAAGACACAAAGAGCGACTGAATGTGACTATGTTGCTGAAGGAGTGAAAGAAGGCATCAAGATGTCTGGATCTAAACGGTCTTTAGGGAGTGAGTGAGTGAACTGACCATCCAGACCATGATGTAGGAGAGGCCAGCGATCCAGATGGTGGCGGTGAAGAAGGAGACCAGGAACCATCTCTCCCAGCGCCGCTTGGCACAGTTGGGCACGGTGCAGAACAGGAGCAGGGACAGCGGCCACATTGCCAGCCACTTCAGCTTGTTACAGGCCCCGGCTGGAGGACATTCCATGTGAGGAAGGCGTTCGTATCAGACAAACATTTCTAGTCGGAGATAATTTCATTTCTACATGTCGTTTGTTCTGTACCTGGTACTCTGAAGGGCACCAGGGGGCCGTTCTCCTCGTCTTCACCCTCTCCTTCCTCGTCGTTCTCGTTGTTCTCGTTATCCTCGTTTTCATTCTCCGTCTCGTTCCCCGACTCCAGCTGCGGAAGTCTACACCTCCCGTTCAGACCCTGCTCAGCTCCGCCCATCCCGTTCTCTAAGCCCCGCCTCCCCTGAGCCCTGGCGCCGGAGTCAGGGTCGCCATTATTGATGCGGTTGACTCGAGTCTCAGTGGTGTTGATCAGTCTTTGTCTCTGGAAGGGATTATAGAACATTTTTTATATACAACATAAGTCTCTCGTCCATGAGTAGATGCACGCTTTCCATTATACACCAGTAACACAGACATGTAACGGTAAATGGACCTGCATTTATATCACACTTTCCTACCTCACTTTTTTACCATTTAACCCGTTCACACACATTTATACACTGTTGGCACAGCATCAGGTAATTTGGGCAATTTGGGGGTTCAGTATCTTGCCCAAGGACACCTTGGCATGCAGACTGGAGGAGCCGGGATTCAATCTTTTGGTATTTCGACTCACACACTGCAGGTAACAGAGCAAATGTGTATTTTGGATTCTGGGGTTTACTGCCCCTTTAAGACTGACTGCAATACTTCCATTAACAAATTTGTACATTTTCAATTACTGTTGTGTAGCATGAATGGTAATCACATGCAAGCCCATGTGTGAGTTCCAGTTAACTACTCAAGTTTGTTTTCATTTATTCATATAAATAGAAATCATAAAAAAGCCTTTGGGCCCTAGTTTCATAGACTAGGCGCCAGGGGTGGATTGGCCATAGGGAGTACCGGGAGTTTTCCCGGTGGGCCGGTCGATAATGGGCCGGCAGTGGCTGCCTTTTTTTTTGTTTATTATTGCTGCAGCCCTGGGAGAGAGACATGCACCGGCCCACAGAGCTCAGCTGCAGCCCACAGACACATTAGAGGCCCAGTGGCTTATCTGTCTAAAGAATACTTGGCCCAGTGGCCCTATGATAGGCTACAGAGGCCCAGTAGTCCCACCCATTTTCCAGACCCCCCCACGTCCAATCACCTTTAATGATGAGCAATCATTATGAGAGAGAAGGGAAACACACACGAAAAACAAAGCGAAAATGGAGAAAAATGAAAAGGCGGTGCAGAAAAACTGAGGGAAAAGAAAAAAAGCTCTCGCTGCTGATGCCACTAAGAGTAGAAACATATTAAACATATTAAACCGGGGGCCGGCGGCGGTGTGGCCTCCGGCTCCGAGGCTGAAAAAATTGAAATTTTGTACCTCTTGATGAGAGATATCTGAATTGAAGACTTACATGAGAAGATTTAGTGTAAATGTGACCTGTGGCCTGTGGCCATTTGTGTGTGGTTGCGACCCATGCGTGGTTTACGACCTAGGTGTGGTTTGCAACCCATGCAAGGTCTGGATAAACATCTGAGTTTACTACTTCCATCCCTGTGAACTGAGAGTGAGAACACAACCACAAAAGATAGATAAATACTACGTTTGTCTTACAGCACGTTGAGTCTTCACTTTGTAACGGACAAGCATGTTGCTCTGTGAATTCTCCTCTTGATCAAGAATAAATCCCTGTGTGGACCTTGAGCTGACTACGATCTCCTTCCTCCTTCCTAAATTATTCGCAGAATTATTTTAACAGCTTCGGCTGCGGCAGGTCACTCTATAGGCAGGTGTCGCAGGCGGACAGTGAGAGTTAGGCTCCCGCTGCCATGGTGGTACAGGAGGATGAGGAGGAGGAGATTGGTGGTGGTGATAGTAGGTGTGTGTGCTAGATAACTTGTGGATACACACTAAATGTTCAGAACAGGCTTTTCGCCACGAAACTTCTGCTGCACCAAGCTGAATCTGTGACTCCTCCCCCTGCTGCGCCGCCACACCCATCTTGGCGCAGGCGATCCACCAAACTGCCAAACTGACCGTGCGCAAGGCTGCGCTGGTCGAAACTTGCATTTTGCCGGCTCCGCCACCCTGCGCCGCCCTGCGCTGCGCCACGAAACTAGGGCCCTAAGTCTAAAGCAGAAGTTGATTTTCTCTTCTTTCAGTCAAAAGCCCAAGCTTGGTTGTTTGCTTGGGTTTTACATCCAGACTGTCGGTTGCAGCAGACAGGTGCCTGAGAGAAATTGTTGTCTGTACAATCCAAAAGAAACTCCTTGTGCTGTTGAACCCAGACCAGATTTAGTTTGTATTTATGCTAAGTCTCTGCTTTGGCAGGGACTTTTCAAAGTAATATAAAGAGCAAGTAAACCCCAGATTTTTTGTCTTAAGTGCGTTGAGCATGGAAATGAAAAAGAAATGCCTCAAGAAGGTGAAAACAAAAAGCATCGACATGTCCATGGGGGGGGGGGGGCAGTGTAGCATTACAATCACAGCAACTGTGGACTTGAAATGAAACCATTACCATTATACAATCCAGTGAATCAGTGTTATTGACTAATTAACTGCTCATAGGAAAGTACATTACTTTAACTTTTCACTGTTTTTAACTTCTCATGATGTCCCTTAGAGTTAGCTCATTGCTATTGCTAGCATATGTAGTGTATTTTACGTACCTCATTGATCAGCATGCGAGAGGCCATGGTGAGGCGGGTTCTGGGGGAGAAATGACTGGTGATCATGATCCTCATGCCAGCCTCAGAGAAAGACAGTTGGTGGGGGTATGCAGACAGCAGCTCATCCACCATCAGCACAGAGGGCTTACAGTGGAAGTTAGCTAGAGACAAATCACACACACGCACACACACACGCACACACACACACGTTCATTTCATTACTTCTTAATCTAATTGAAAGCGCAATCGAGAGGCTAAGTCCCGCCCCTTCCGGGTCCTCCATAAAATCCTTATTTCACAGTCTTTGACTTCAACAGATAGATGACAAAATTGGACTCTTTTGATATGTAAAATAATTGAAATGTAATTCATGTCACGATTCATACAGGATCAAATAATGATTTGTGCCTCCCTATTAGTCATCACTGACGGCGTATTAGGGCCACTGTAGGAAAAAAAACAGAGCCGAGAGAGGTGGGCAATATTCAGAGAATTATAATATTATAAGAGAAAAAATATTAACATACTATTACGATGCTAACAACCAGCATCTATGCTAGCTAACTTCCCATGAATGTACGCCTTTATTTTTCGAATTAATCCTTCACAACGTGACAACGCCTCGTTAACCATCAACGATGGCTGTTGGGTTTTATTTATATGGGCCAAAATTCTCAACCTATGGGTGTTTATTGATCGGGTGGTTAGGCTAAGATGTAGCTGTAGCTTTCACTTGTTGTCATAGCAACAGTAAACATCCAGTCAAGCAACGTGTTTACTTCCTCTATGACCTCTATAATAAAGTAACAAATTTGCGACTTTTTTTTCTAAGAGTATTGCCCACCTCTTGGCTCCGTTATTTTTTTCTACAGTGGCCCTAATATGCCCTAAAACAGTTTTGCACCCTTCCTCTCCAAGTGGGTGGTCCCATGTTTGATTCACACCTTACAAGCTAATCAACATCTAAAGTGATTGATCTCTCTAAGGTGTTCAGTGTGCTACAGCGGAATAGCTCATTTGGTCCAAAAAGATCTCCACTGTGTTACAAGACAAAGTGCTGCTGAAAGTCGTCTCCTCACTAGGGGTGGTTAATTGGCCCAATTCCCCGATTCGATTCGATTTCGATTATTGAAGCCTTGATTCGATTACAGACCGATTTTCGATTATTAACGATTATCGATATAATTATTAATGATTATTGATCTTCAATTTAGTCAACATCAGTCAGTTGCTGAATTATTATTATTATTTACTGAAAACCACAGATTATTTTTCTCTTTTTTTGCTTTGATTGCTTGTTGGCTCATTTTTTTATTCTTGGATTTTTTTGTTACAATAAACTTTAACTGATCATGGACCCTTTGTATTTTTGGACGCGTCACAAATGTGCTTTAAATTAGTTACCGGCTGAAGTCTATTTTTTTGAAAGACAGACACAACACACATTTTACTGTAGCCTTATAGCTATAATGTACACAGTTATAAAAACAGAACACAACACACTGTGTACCTTCAGTGACCAAATAGCGGAAGCCTGTATTTTCCACCACGCTGTATGGTCTCATATCCTTCGCAATGAAGTATACACTCCGAGCCGGGTGCAAGCTTAACCACCTCGTGGAGAGTGCGCTGGTTTGGTGGGATGACGGGCTTCAGGCGCACATCCTAAGCGTACTTTAGTGTGGCAAAGCTTGCAGACAACATACACTCTGTCAATATCCTTTGAAGACTTCCCATGAAAGCCAAAATGTACCCACATGCTTGCTTTGAACCCAGATGGCGCTGGGTGGATTAGTTGGTCGCCTAGCTCACCTCGGTTAGCACCTGGTTAGCGTTAGCGCCGACACACTTGCTCGACTCGCTGGCTCAGTTACACGGCGTCGTGTTGTGACAAACAGTTAACAGCTCCACCTTGTGGTTAAATCTTGTATGACAGCCAGTAACAGGGGGACTCGCCGGATATAAATAATCTATTTTTGGAAAATTATTAATCGATTCATAATCGGTCATTTCATAATCGGTCATTTCATAATCGCGATTAATCGATTATCGATTTTTTCCACCACCCCTACTCCTCACAGCCTCGAGCAAAGGATAACCTTATGTGAGTGAAACACTGTGCATCATTTTCACATTCTCAAACAAGCTTCCAATGTCAGGACACTATTTTAGTTCATCCACAAGGTTCTAATCCAGGGCCTGAAATGAGAGTGATGGAGCGTTTGCAGGCTCTCAGCAGTCTGCCACACTGAGTCTCCGTTGACATTGATCAACAGCTCGCCTTCACTGTTACCAGTACAATTCACCGCTTTTCAGTAGCTGGAAGTGTTGCAGCAACAACATGTACACTATAGACTGTCATTTATTCATTTTTAGTTTGTTGCTACATTAAAAAGGTTTACAGTTGCATTTTTATTCCTGTTCATTGTATAGGCTGTTTACCAAGTTGCTCATTTAATAATAGGTTAATAATAGGTAACAATTTAACAAATGTTTATCTATGTACGTGTTTTAGGCATAACCCCCCCCCCCCCCAACAAAAAAAGGTGAATTACAATTAAAGGCAAATCACGGTGCTACCTGGACCTGGACGAGCGTTGCCTCTGAAAACTCTCCTGTAACGTCTTTTGATGGACAGTAGGTGGCGCTGAAGACACAGCTGTTTGGGCAGCTTCTTGTTTCTGTTGAATCTATTTTTATAAATAGATGAAATGCTTCCTGTCTCATTGGTTTCCACGGTCATGTGACACGGGCCAACTAAATGTTACACTTTTTATCAGCCAGAAAGAGAAAGAACGAGTGTGACTGCACTGTCACGAACCCCTCAAACACAATCATCAAGTTGGACCAATCTCAAATGGGAATAAGAGATGAAGTGAGCAAACTGGGCAGCCTGGTGTACAGAGATCCACCTAGCTCTGATCCTCACAAAAACAAAAGAGCTAGTCATAGATTTAGGAGACAGCTCTCCTCTCAACATCACAGGGGTAGAAGTTTCCTGGAAGCCACATCACAGAGGACCTGTGAAGAAGGCTCAACAGCGGCTTTACTTCCTCAGAAGTCTAAAGAAAACAAACCCGTCTACAAAGCTGCTTGTGCTCTCCGACTGTTACCCCTCCAGGAGGTCATAAGTATAGCACAGAAAAGAATTGGCGTTCCTACCAAATACACAGGCATCGTAGCTTCAGAGACATTTCAGTGACTTTTGGGTGTGTCATCTTTCTAATTCTTTCTCATTTTTTTTTCACAGTCTAATACTTCAACAGTGAGACTTTCTCAACTTTTAAATGGAAAAACATTGTATTTGTAATTCATGGCACAATTCAAATGGGATTCAAAACTGATTTGTCACGCTGTTGACTACTGTATCATTTTTTACAAAACTAAGGTTCCATGGTGGTCCACTGGAGGGGCTGGGACTAAGCCTCTCTATCATGCCAATACCAACTGAGCCAACATGGGGACGGCTGTGTTGCTGTGTAGAGTCTCAGCAACAGAGTCCCCCTATTAGCAGAACCAGATGAACGTGGGCAGGCCAGATGAATGCTTTGGTGGTAAGAACTCTGGCTCAAACACACCATTTGAACGTTTAGGAGTGACATTGGTTTGGGTTCAGTATGGAGGGCCTGGAGGTGGAAGCTCAGCATTAAGTAGAGGACGTTCTTCCTCATAGAGGAAACTTTGTTCATAAAGTCATCCAAAAACAGATGAGGAGTGGAGCCCCAGCTGAATGTAAATCTCAGTGCACAGAGATGAGCAGCTAACCTATGAGCAGTCCTGTTGGAGGACAGACCTTTACCTTTCTTGAGCAGGACTGCAGTCGCATCACATGTGACATTATCCTCCAGGTCAGTGCTTCCTGTCAGCCCGTTGGACAGATTCACAGAGCTCTTCTTTCGACGGTCAAAGTAGCGATGGGCCCTGTTGTTAAACCTGCGATGACAATAACACCACGATATTACAATCATTATCATGATTACTATTGTTGCTATTGGTTTGAATGAAAGGACACTTCATTCAAACATCAAAACCATTCAGCTCCATAGGATATGTGTACTTTTACTTTTGTCATTCAGAATTTAATACTTCCAGAAATATTCAATGTTTTCAGACTCAATATTTTCCCCACTCAAATAAATGACACAAATGCGTCTTCATGCATATTCAACCATTACCGACTCATTCACACTTTTGTGTAGAAACTACACTTCTACTTTGAAAGACCCTTTGAACTTTTTAAGATATTAAACCTTCTTTGAAGCTGCGTGAAAATGCCTTTCTTCCAATTTTTTACATTTATTACATTTTACATATTATTTATATTGGTGTGTATTGGACAGAATGTTCAGAGGTATAGAGTCAACAGATATGTTGTGGTCATACCAAACATGATTACATACGAAGTCATTCGCTCTGGGCTGTGCTATAGATCAGAGATCTTCAACAGGGGGCCCGTGACCCCTATGGGGTCCGCAGACTTGCAGCTGTGGGTCCCCGAAATGATTTGATCCCAAACAATTTTTCAAAATAAATATAAATATTCCTTTGTGTTAAATGTTGTGAAACTGAGACGTAGAAATGCAAATATAGAATTAAGTCATGTTCTATAAATATTAGAATCTGTTAACAATTATTATTATAATGGCATTGTAGACATACATAATTACAAAGTACTTTTATACATGGCACTATAAGCTGCTTTAATTGGCCTGTTTAAATAAGCGACACAATTTTATACAATGTGTAATAGGGGTCCTTCCACTGTCTAACTATAAGGCAAGGGGTCCTTGGCCTGAAAAACATTAAAGACTCAAATTAGGCAAAATTGGCGTAATTCATGTAGATGTGCAAGTTTAAATATTTCAACTAGATGCTCTCTTGAAAATCTATCAATGTTGAGATTCTCCTCCTGACTGACGTTGCTGAATCACAGATGGAGGAAAACAATATCACTGTATATGCACAGCTGACGCGCACAACTGCTTAGTGGAAGCTGAGATTTTGTACAAGCTAACTGTAGCAGACCATATCCCAGTCTCCATAACACTAGATCTGGAGAGTTTACCAGAGCTGACCAGCTCTGATAAGCAGGACTGATGAAAAATAGACTGGGCAAAGCTCTCAGAATATGATCTTTGGAAATACAACTGTCAAACTGACATAAGTCTCAGTAATATTGATGTTCCTAATGAAGCCATAATATGCAAAGATATAAAATGTAAGAATGTGGAGCATCACAGTAATATTCTTAAAATGTATGAGAGTATGGTGACCAGCCTAATTAATGTCAGTAAATTATTTGCTCAAGAGAAAAGAAAGCATAAAACCATGCCAGAATGGAGTGATCATGTGTCTGAGTTATATGCAGAGGCTAAAGAAGCTTTCCATAGTTGGGTACTAGCTGGAAAAGTCAGGCATGGGCCTGAGTTTGAACACAGGAAAAAAACTAATGCTAAATTTAAATATGCCATACGTTATATTAAAAAGAATGAACAGATGATGAGAGCTAATTCCATGGCAAGGAAACTCCAACATAATGATGTCGATGCTTTCTGGAAGGAGGTTAAAGTCATAAACAACAGTAAAATACCCCTATCTTCCAATATTGATGGTGTGTCTGGTGATGAAAATATTGCTGAGTTATGGGGAAAACATTATAGTATGCTTTTTAACTGTGTTGAGAGCGCTGAGTTTAATGTTGGTAATGTTGTTGACAGTCATGGTATGGGGATTAAACCAGATGAAGTGTACACAGCTATTGAGAAACTGTCAGTAAACAAATCATGTGGTCCTGATTTGATAACAACTGAACACCTTAGGTATGCGAGCTACAGACTATGCATCCTACTTGCTATTTGTTTCTCTGGACTGTTGGCACATGGCATATTGCCTGATACAATGTTATCTGTACTATTAGTGCCAGTCATTAAAGATAAAACATGTAAAGCATCAAGTCTAGATAAATATAGACCTATTGCTCTGGCAAGTACCCTTTCTAAAGTACTAGAGCGGATTTTATTAAGCAGACTCCAAGAATATGTAACAACGACTGAAAATCAATTTGGTTTCAAAAGTGAGCATGGCACAGATCTGTGTGTGTATGCACTAAAAGAAGTAGTGTCTAAATACAAGCGGCACAATACAACAGTGTTTATGTGTTTTCTAGATGCAACTAAAGCTTTTGACCGTATCAACCACGGCAAGTTATTCACTGTGTTACAAGAGCGAGGGGTCCCCCCCTATTTGATACGTATTTTGTACTATTGGTACACTAAACAAACCATCAAGGTCAGATGGGGCAAGGCGGTGTCACCCAGCTTTCCTGTCACCAATGGAGTTAGACAGGGGGGGATTTTGCCACCGGTCCTTTTTAATCTGCATATGGATGGTCTGTCACAGAGACTACAAAAATGCAAGACTGGATGTATGGTGGGGAATCGGCTCATCAATCATTTGATGTATGCGGACGACTTAGTCGTTCTGTCACCCTATAGTGCTGGTTTACAGAAACTATTGAGAGTGTGTACTGAATATGGTGTGCAATACGATATCAAATTTAATCCCAAAAAGAGTGTGGTTATGATAGCTAGAACTAAGGAGGACCAAAAGCGAAAGTTTCCCTCTTTTTGTCTGTCTGAGCAGTCACTCAATGTTGTCACCAAGATTAAATACCTGGGACATATTATTCGAGATGATCTCTGTGATGATGATGATGTGCAACGGCAATGCTGTAAACTGTATGCGCAAGCAAACATGATCGCTCGTAAATTTCACATGTGCTCAAAGGATGTTAAAATTGCTCTCTTTAGAGCCTATTGTACACCATTATATACAGCACACCTCTGGTGCAATTATAGTAAAGGTAAGATGAACAAGATCAAGGTTGCGTATAATGACGCCCTTCGTATCTTGCTAAAGTATCCACGGTGGGAAAGTGCCAGCCATTTGTTTGTGTCCAGTAATGTCCCCACATTCAATGCTTTGTTAAGACATTATATTTATAAATTTATCTGCAGACTGTATCGATCAAAAAATGGAATTATAATGTCTATGACTGACCCAACTCAGAGTGACACGAAATACAATTCCATGTTTTGGAAATACTGGTCTAAACAACTGTACTGTTTTTAATTTGTGTGTGGACAGAATGTGTGCTGTCTATATTGTTTGCCTATGTTTTCTTGTTTGTGTCAATTGTTGGACTTGGAGTCTGTGAAATATAGTTATACAATATTGGCAGTCCTTGGACACCCAGAGCCAAGGACGAAATTTTGATTTCAAAGGTGGGGGGGACACAAGTATTTTTAATAAAACTCTAACTCTTTCAGTTCACTGTGTTTTCTAGTAGTTCTTCTAGTTTTCTATTGCTACTTTTAAGTCTACTATTCCCTTTTTTGGTTTGACTGGTTGTAAATCATGTAGCAAAACATTATAAACCAATTCTAATCCAATAGTAATAATAACAACAATAATAATAATACATTTTATTGATCAGATTATTGAGAGCTTTGTAAATGATGAGGAGGATCTTGAAGTGGAAATGCTGTTTATTGGGAGCCAGTGAAGGTGTTGCAGGATGGGTGTAACGCATTTCTTAACTTAGACTTTGACTTCTAAAGAAGTCTCTTATGTCCACTTTTCTTTTTTTAGACATCCTGGCTGCGTCTAATTACCAAACACACATACACACGCACGCACATGGACACCGATTCAAACGTAAATGTAAATGAAACCTCTGATATTACAATCCTTCTAGCTGACGTGAACCAGGCAGAACAAACTCCCAACTTCCAGTAGCGGACTCCTGTAGGACTCCTGACCGCAGACTAGCAGACCATCGGTGTGTAAGATGGAGTGACAGCGGGGACGGCCAATCACACAAGAAACGGCAGAGCCAATCGAGGAGCTTGTGGGCGGTCTAAGCTAAGGGAAACAGGCTTCAGCTTGAGCGGACGTTTTCCGCTTGGTCCTAGTGCTAGACCCGTTCAATATAGCGTAACATTGTTTTTGGACAGTAAAAAGTGCAGGGGACATGTCCCCTGTGTCCCCCCTTAAATTACGTCCGTGCCCAGAGCTATACGATCCTGAAGGTCATTGATTGAGCAGCTACAGTGTTAGCATAGCCTAGCTCCGATCGGCCCAGACACCATTCAGAAAAGAAGCATTTTAAAAATAGTTTGCTTGTCGTCTTACAGACAGACCTAACAAAGCATGACTTTTTACTAATCGCCATCGTTTTGGAGTTATTTCAGAATAATTTTCTATCCGTTTGTTGTACACATCAAATATTGACATATTTGTTGGGGTCCCTCCAGCTGTAGTAAACCAGCAGACGTGTGTCTTGCTAGATCCAGTGAATCCAGCTTGGTGAAATCCACCGAGCACCTCTGGATGATGTCATTAACTCAGACAGGACGGTGTTTGATTTCCTGGTGGATCTGGGACTTAACAAAATCTAATAGTGGTTATTTCAGCCACGATGGATGAAGCATTGTGATATGTGGAGGTGACACGAATAAACACAAATCAGCCTGCAGTCATTTGTGTGGACAGGCCTTTGGAGTAGAGGGGAGCTTTAAAATATTTTAAAACACGTTTAACTTTCTGTCAGTCCTACAATTTTCATTCTTCATACAAAATTGCCAGTCAAAACTGTTAGGGAATCTGTGCTCTTTCATTCAATGTCACTGAAGAAGCAAAAAAAAAAAATTACCTATAGCACTCTGATCTTAGCACTGTTGCTCTTGAAGTACTACTTTACTCAGATGAGGACCTAACACTTGTTCTATTTTTAGCTCTTACTTTATCGGCAATGATACGTCGTGGTTTCTTTGTTTCCTTCTTTTGACAAATGTACTTATTGTAAGTCGCTTTGGACAAAAGCGTCTGCTAAATGACCTAAATGTAATGTAAATGTAAATGTAAGCAAACAGTCCGGCAGAGAACCCAACCCGGGCAATGAAAAAGAAAAATGAGATGCAGCTAATCAGTTATAATCAGTCAACTGAAGGCACTCACTTCATGATGAGGATGTAGACTGCATACATGAGAATCAGGACAAGAGACTCCCACCTGCATATAAACACAAGGTCAGTGTTAAGAGCACAAGTACAAGTGTGTGTGTGTGTGTGTGTGTGTGTGTGTGTGTGTGTTTGTGTGTGTGTATGACAGCAAGAGATAAAATAAAATAATTCTCACCAGCACACCTTCTCATCATAGATGAACTGAAGAGGCAAAGATGACACAGAGGCACATTAGGTGGAGGCAGTAATTGAAAGGGAAATTAATTTAGCATTTTAACATCTCCTCCACTAGAGGGTGTGGCCAACCCAGAGCTCAGACGGACAGAACTAAAAAGGTCTAAGACCTTGTGGTTCATTGGGTTTGATTTTGGTCACAAGCATCCAGATGACTAACGATGACAAGTCATGGATCACACCATGACACACTGAGCTGCTGATATATCTGTTCATGGTGCATAATATGAAGAAACACATTCGATGGCTGATTACACATCACAGAGAAAACATTTCAATATGAGGCCAGCTGCAATTAATTTCATTTTGGTTTCAGAGCTGGAGGAAACATTCATCCTTTACTTCCTGAAAAGGGATCAATACCACCGACTGGAGAATCGCTCTTATTCTTACAAGGTTTGCAACAGACGTGAAAAAACTTCAAGTGTGACCATCTCCTCCAAGTTGTATGCATTCTGTATTATGTGTTGCATAAATAAAAACAGAAGATAAAAAGGACAACCACAAAAACACTCAAATGGATTCAAAGTGATGTTTTTATATGTATTACATTATTGCATCATTATCATAGATGCATTCATATCAAGGCTAAACAATTAATCCAGAAATGCCACAATATTACAATATTGGTCAACTGCATAATTGCAATAATTGTTCAAGTGGAAATAAGTGTCAAAACCAATTTAAATCAAATATTGATATCATCATATCGTTGGTACAGATCACTACAAAATTGACACCATGGTCATTTAAAGATGTTCTTCATAAAAATAAGAATAACATACATATCGCAAATCATTTTGCATATTGCATTATCAGTCAAAAATAATTAATTAAAAGCAATTGAGTCTATATTAAAATGTCTTACTTTGTAAATAAATACTTTTCTCATTCATAACATTCAGAAATTCAGAAATATTCAACGTTTTACGTAATTTTTTTAACATTGAAGTCAATGAACGGAACATTCAAATTTGACAAAATTCCGTGCATTTTCAGGCACATTCAACTGCTCACCATTCATTCATACATTCATACCTAGAAACTCCATTTAAACTTTAAAACACAAGTCTTATGTATTAGTGTGTCAATTCACGTTTCAATAGGTCATATCGTTTTTGAGCAATCACTGTTCAATGACCATGATCGTTTTGGGAGAGATCATGAGAATATAATGGGTGTGTATTGCACGGAACTCTCCCTGCTAGAGTGGGTGACATCATCGTCAGAGTGGCAGAGCAGCCCAAAAAACTTCCGATTTTTTCTGTTTCCAAACTCCTCCCGGCCACAATTTACACTCTACACACATTATATTTTCCAATTTAGTAGACACACTTGTCCTGTCTCTCACAATGTGTTCAAAAAATCGGTGAGATTTACAGAATTTGAACTAGCAACCTCTAAGCGCGGCCACGTCGGTTTTTCTCCCAATGGACTGCAATACAAATTGAGAAACAGATTTTCAAATAAACCTGAAACGAGCAGCATTTCTAACTCGCCCTAGCGTCCAAATTTCTGACACTAGGAAAAAATAAAAGTGATTGTGTCTTCAGCAGAGTCTTGTGGCGCTAACGGTGCGAAAATTTTGGCGATAGGAGTTTCGGTGTGAGCAGGGCAAGCTTTTGTTCGGACCCTCCGCAAAGCCGAAATGGAGAAATAGAGAGAGACTTGAAGGCAGTCATACACACGCGCGTAGAGGGCCGTTGGTATGGTGACGGCACACTGTGGCTCTGATCTTGAGAAGTGACAGCAGGTGTGCTCTGATTGGTGGACAGGAGCAGTGGACAGGAGCAGTCAGTGGGATTTGTAGTTTTTTTTGTCAAACATCTTCTGCTCAGGCATACATTCACCTAGAAACTCTATTCCCACTTTTCCAACTATTCATCCTACTTTACCTTCTTCATACATAAATTCATACTTTATTCAACCCTTCAAAGACATTCATACTAATTCAAACTATTCTCACTTTTCCAACTATTCATACTACTTTACCTTCTTCATACACACATTCAGACTAATTCAACCCATTCCCACTTTTCCAACTATTCATACTACTTTAATTTCTTCATACACATTCAAATCATCATACCAGTGTAGCGTCAGCTATTGATCATAACTTAAAATATTCAACATCTCTCATACATTCATGTTATTATTCAACTCTTCAAGACATTCATACTAATTCAAACTATTCACAGTTTTCCAACTATTCATCATACTTTAACGTCTTCATACACATTCAAGTCATCATATCAGCGTAGCGTCAGCTATTCAGCAGTCATCATTCACACCGCAATTTCGTAGAAATTGCATTCTCTAGTATTACTATTATTACTGTTAGTTTTGTCTTTATTTACTTTCCTATTATAGATTTCAGGACACAGCTTTATCCAACCAAGGACATGATATAAAAATCCACATTTAGTTGATGAAAGTGTTGATATCACGGCTGTGAACCATCAGCTGCACTTTCAAACTGAACTTTTATGTTTTATAGAAAGTAAATATTTCTATCAGCGCTCATGTTGTGAATGTGAGTCTATCAGCTCTTACCACAATGAGGGCCGTGACAGAAAAGGTGTAATAAATGGAATCTCGGAGCAGCGCCCAATGAGAGAGCTTCACTGCCTGCAGGTGGGGAAACAAGAGATGAATGAATAAATATGGCTTCAGCTTCAGCTCATAATAGAAACACTTCACGGCGGCACACAAATGCCTCTGACATCATCACCATAGCAATGCAAACCTGGATCAAGCAAACAGTTACTCTCCTCCATTGGGGAGGCGGCGGTGTGTTTATCCACTTTATGTAACCAGATACAACGCAGTGACTAACACTAACACCGCATCGCCACATAAATTCAGGGTCAGAGGTCACATATTGAATGTGCCACTCCCAGCCGAGGAATCGTGTGCTGCTGCGAGGCAGAGCATAACAAAGAGACGGAGTGTTTGCTGTTTCTCTGCACAACGGTGCTTTGTAGCCCGCTACGAGAGGTGCAACGGCTGGACTTGAAGATGGTTGTACTACCCCCCCCCGGCCCATCCCTCCACTGCTGCCCTTCTCCCTCATTATCTCTCTGTGATTGCGTAATTCACAATCTAGGATTGCATCACTGTTTGAGGTCCAGTGCATAGATCTTTCCGAGCAGAGAGCTTATCCTTGTACTGCACTCTGACATGTCAGCAAGCGTCAGAGATATTATGGTGCCGCTGGAATCTCATGCAATACACAGCTGAGGATGCAGAGCAGAAAAGAGACGTAAGCGGCTGAAGGGATGTTGCACATGTGGCTAGAGAAGCTCCGTCCAGCACAGGGCAAAAGAGAGGGAAGTTCAAACCGTGCATGAAACGCTTTCATCCGAGTCGCACAGAAGACGAGACAAATCGGACGATACTGACATGCACACATAACAAAGGTTAGAAAGTGAGACGGATAACGGAAATGAAATCTCGTGATGTGGTTTACACACGGGGGAGCTGTGTCCGGGTGCACGAATCAGCACACGCATGCATGTGGCTGGATATCTAAAGGTGACAATGCCGCTGTTAGCGGGACTGTGAGAAAACTGCCACCAAGTCAACGGCGGGAGCAGCTGCAGCAGCATCACGGCGCTATGACATCACACCTGGCCAGCGAAGAAGCCACACACTCCGATGATGCAGAGGATGTTGAACACAGCTGAGCCCACGATGGTCCCGACACCAACGTCACCTTTGGTGATGAACACGCCTGGGGACAGATACACACACACACACACACACACACACAGGCACACACACACACGCACACACACACACACACACTTCATTATGACACCATCAAGAGCACATGCTGTTCACTACTTGACATTTCCAGTTGCAGCACAAACATCTGCAGTGCTGACAAACAGATGTCCCAACACATCTGTCAGATCATATGTAAACAACTGGAAAACACACACACACACACACACACACACACACACACACCAGGGGCCAGGGTTTCAGAAAGCAGGTTTAGTGAAAACCTTGAGTTAGTTAACCCTGAGATGAGGGAAACTCTGGTTTTTCGGTTTCACAAAGCCAGTTCAGCATAAATCTGGGTCAGTTACCCGGGTAACATTCTCTGTGAACCTAACCTGCTCGCTGGCAGGTTTTCTTCATCTAACCCTGAGTTTCTCCCTACATGTCTCCGCCTTTTTCCGGAATCTGAACCAACTCTGAAAAAATGTGCCGTGCTTTCCTCGTCAACCTAATCGATATGGAAAATAAAAGTGATTCTAGCAGCTTTGCGTCGGGAGAGGATTTTGATTACCTTTCATACCGATCACATATCTAAACAATATTCTCCGACATTTACATACATACTCAGAGTTGATTGAACTAATTCAGAAGTGCTGTTTTGGAACTGAAAACTCAGAGTTGCCCATCTCAGAGTTGGTTGACTGAGTTCAGGGTTAAGTTCGGAGTTTGTTACGCCTGCTTTCTGAAACTGACCCCTGGACTACGAAGCGAGTTCCACATACCATAAGTATGTTTTGCTAAACTGGTTTAACTGTTTAACTAAGCGGAACAACTTTGATCCCGCTCATAACTCTGTAAATCAACCAGGTTTCTCAGTCTGTGAGCACATTCACATAAAAGGGGCATAATTTGCAGCATCAATCACAAACAACAACTGTATGCCGTCAGCAGAGTGGCATATTTTACAAACTGGAATATGAGATAAATAAGAAGTCATAATCCAGACTAAAAGGTTTTGATTTAAGAAGGACAGCTGACAAAGAAATGAGACTGTGTGAATCTGCAAATGCATACAGTATTTTTATAATATCACTGCCCATAGATCACCATAGATCTGACTATAATTACATTTGTGTGTTATATTATATTCTAATAGAATACAAGAAAATGTATTCATTCCCTTTGGAAAAATATTGCATCCAGGACAATTTTAGCCTCATTCCTTCAGCTGCAAATAGAAAATAGCATAAATATAAAAACACAACTCAAAGCATTAAGAAGGTTTCTGTCCATATCATACAATCATCAAGATAAAAGTAAGTAATGCAGACAGTCTGCAGAGTCTGACACACATAAGAGAATATATGATATGAATATATGACGAGAGAATAAATGATGATGATGATGATGATTTACATCGCCAGGGCAGAAAAAATAATGGTTAAATATTCATACATGCCACAACAATGTGTATATGCAACACATGAATTTAATATAATACACACACAGCTAATTATAGTCAGATCTATGGTGCTCTAGATGGGTCAGTGATATTACAAGTCTATTCATTTACACACTCACGGACTCAGTGATTTATTAGCAGCTGTCCTTTCTTTGTTTGGCAGTTTAAACTGTGTTTCTCTTGGATTGTTATCACGATCGGTGCATCAAGCTTTGATTGGTCTGTGGGTGATGCTTTTGTACGAGTTGATCTCTAACACCTAACCAGAGCTCCAGAGGTCCAGCAGGTTAGGTGGTCGGCAATAGTTACCATGAGTTCAACTGAAGTTACCTGCTAACCCTGCTTCATGGTTCAGGTCTCTCTTTCTCTCTCTCTCTCTCTCTCTCTCTCTTTCTCTCTCTCTCTCTCGCTCTCTCCCGATACAAACAACACAGTAAGGTAATGGTCCCTCCTTTGAAGTGAATCATCATCAGAGAGTTAATACGATGGAAAATAAATGTATGATAGCAATTTGGCTCCAGCCCCCCCGCGACCCTGAATACAGGATAAGCGGTAGACAATGGATGGATGGATGGATGATATCAATATTTAATTTTTAAATATCAAGCTTTTTGGTAAGACCGGTCGCCTCACCAGCCGTTTTCTGAGTACGTGAGATGACTTTAAAGAGGACCTTTTCTGCACCACTTCTGGTGCGTATTTCTGGATCCTACCAGAACGTGTTTCCAGGCTTTTAATTTAATCCATGCCGTCTCTGTCACCCTTCCTTTCAAGATCAACATCATAGTGATCTATCGCCCACCCAGTCCTCTCCACGACTTTTTAGATGAGATGGATGCCCTCCTTTGACCTTGTTTTCACAAGATCCTGTCCCATCTCGGCACTCTCTGTTCCCCGTGAAGTCCACCACATCCCTCCCCTCTATGCCTCGAACTGTCACCACTCCTCCATCACCTCAGGTGTCATTCCACTGGCTTTTAAGACAGCTACAGTGAAGCCCCCTTAAAAAACCCTACCCTAGACGCTGCTGACATCCAAAGCTACAGACCTGTATCTCTTCTTTCATTCCTCTCTAAAACCTTGGAACGTGCCTCCTACAACCAACTGTCATCCTTTCTCTCACAGAACAACCTCCTAGACCCTAATCAATCAGGATTCAGGACTGCTCACTCCACTGAGACGGTCCTCCTCACAGTGACAGAGTCCCTGGGAGACGCCAGAGCCTCGTCCAACTCCTCCGTTCTCATTCTCCTCGACCTATCTTCTGCATTCGACACAGTCAACCACCAAATCCTCCTCTCCACCCTGGCTGAACTTGGCATAACTGACTCTGCTCTCACCTGGTTTACATCATACCTGACAAATCTCACCTTTCAGGTCACATGGAATGGCTCTATGTCCAAACCCTGTTCTCTGGGCACGGGTGTCCCTCAAGGCTCAATACTAGGACTGCTTCTGTTGTCACTATACACTGGATCACTAGGCTCTGTAATCACATCACATGGATTCTCCTACCATTGTTAGGCAGATGACACCCAGCTGTTCCTCTATTTTCCCCCGTCCTCTGACGCTCACATTACAATTTGCATCTCAAACTGTCTGGCTGACATCTCCGTCTGGACAACTGCACATCACCTCAAGCTTAACCTGAACAAAACCGAACTCCTCTTCATCCCGGGGAAAGACTGCCCTCGCATGGACCTGTCGGTCACTGTCGAGGGCATCACAGTATTGCCTTTGTCAACTGCGAGGAACCTGGGTGTAATCCTTGACAACCAACTATCCTGCACCCCCAACATCACTGCTTTGGCCTGATCCTGCAGATTTGCCCTCTACAACATCCGCAGGATTCAAACTTTCCTCACAAAGGATGCAACGCAACTCCTGGTCCAAGCACTGGTCATCTCCCGCCTTGACTACTGCAACTCTCTCCTGGCTGGACTCCCGACCTTGGCGACTAAACCATTGCAGTGTATCCAGAACGCTGCAACACGCCTTGTCTTCAATCTACCCAAATTCTCCCATGTGGTCCCCCTCCTCCGTGACCTCCACTGGCTCCCTGTTGCAGCCCGTATCCATTTCCATATGATGGTACTGGCCTTCAAGGCCATCAGTGGAACGGCACCCATCTACCTTTAAACACCGGTCAAACCACACGCCCCGAAGCGAGCACTTCTCTCCTCTACTTCAGCTGGCCGGCTGGGACCACCATCGCTGAAATCAAACAAATGTCGCTCAGCAAAGTCCAGACTCTTCTCTGTTCTGGTCCTCAGTGGTGGAACGAACTGCCGACCAATGTCAGGAGAGCAGAGTCACTTGCCATCTTCCAAAAAAGACTCACCTGTTCAGACTCCACCTCGACTCTGCATAGCATGACCCACTAACAACAACACCCCCCCCCCCCCCAAAAAAAAAGCACTTCTATGTTCTTACCTATGGTTCTTTGATCATAACACTGTTGTTCTTAAGGTATGTTTGCTGAACAGCTACTACTTTACTCAGACGAGGACCTAAAACTTGTTTCTATTTTTTAGCTCTTACTTTACTGACAATAATATGTTGTGGTTTTTTATCTTTCCACAAATGCACTTATTGTAAGTCGCTTTGGACAAAAGCATCTGCTTAATGACCTAAATGTAAATGTATTTTTCCATCCTGGCTCTCCCCCTCGCTCTGAAACGTTATCCGTTTGACCTCCTGCCTCTCCCTATATATATATATATATATATATATATATATATATATATATATATATATAAACATAAAAGTGGTAAGTAAATCATATCACTACAATGTATATATGTGTGTAAATACAATAATATTAATTATAATAATACATCTCAATCATTATTGTTACTATCAGAATGTACTGTACGCAGTGATATATATGATTAAATATCCTTAAGAGAAAGAAACTGCTGAGAGGTAACAGACATAGTTTGAAGTTTACCGAAATAAAGAAAACAGATGAACAAAGTTAGCTTCTATAATTCAAAGTCAACTTTACAGGTAAGTGTTAAAGTCATCTTAGTAGATAATTGAATTTGTAGCATGGTAGCAATGTCAGCAAGGTAGTGACCTGTCAATCACTAGGTAGCCACACCTCTTCCACGCAATCAGACTTGTTTTTGCAACCAGAGGAGTCGCCACCGTCGTGAAGACATTTCACGTTGGCTTCACTTTTCAGAACCGGAGTTCGCCGCCTGGTTAGAACAGAGGAGGTAGATAGACGCTTGTGGTGAATACCTATGATGGATGTGAAGAGCTCTGGAGCCGAGCTGCCAGCAGCCATGAAGGTGGCGCCGGCTACATCCTCACTGAGCTGGAGACGCTGCAAGAAAAAAAGGAAGTGTAAGAGTTTTTTAATGTTTATCTACCAGGGTGTCCCACAGCATGAATGCTGGGAGCCGCTGGTATCATTGTTACTGTTGATCAGGGGCCCGTTTCAGAAAGCAAGTTTAGTGAAAACCTTGAGTTAGTTAACCCTGAGATGAGGGAAACTCTGATGTTTCGGTTTCACAAAGCCAGTTCAGCATAAATCTGAGTCAGTTACCAGGGCAACATACTCCATGAACCATTTCAACATACCCTGAGTTTCTCCTACATGTCTCCGCCTTTTTCCGGAATCTGAATCAACTCTAAAAACATGTGCCTTCCTTTCCTCGTCAACCCTAATCGACATGGAGCAGGAGAGGATTTTGATTACCGTTTTTCAATATTCTCCCCGACATCTAATCCCAGACATAATCCGCGACCAGATTCTTTGCAGAGCTCTATAGATTTTTTGCAAATGGGAGATTTATGAAGTGTTTAAGGATTCTGTGTTGAAATAGACGCTATTTATTGTTTAATATGTGAGCTCCATTGATGATGGCTTTGTAGAGTCAGCAGGTACGCGCGTAACTCAGAGTTTACATACTCAGAGTTGATTGAACTAATTCAAAACCGCTGTTCTGGAACCGAAAACTCAGAGTTGCCCATCTCAGAGTTGGTTGACTCAGAGTTCAGGATTAGGTTCAGAGTTTGTTGAACCTGCTTTCTGAAACGGGCCCCAGCTCTGGACTTGGGTTGGTTATCAAAAAAAGAGGAATTATTTTCAAGTGGAAGGAGCATAAACCAGCCTGCTTCTCTACAGACTCATGGAGCTGCTGAACCTGTTAGAAGACTTTGATAAGGGATCAGTGTTTATTTTCTGTATAATATTCTATTTTTATTTATTCATTTTCAATTTGATAACTTTCTTCTGTAGGAATATAACAAGGTTAATACCTAATGGTACCTACGTAAACTGTGTATGTAAGGAAACTACGATATTAAAATATGTATATCAATGTTTATTAATCTACAATTTCAATACCTGCTCTCGTAAAAGGGGCACCATCTGTTGGTCAGACAGAACTTTATAGAATTCTCGTTAATGACTCTAATGACCACTTATTAATTAATTAACAATTAATCAATATCATTTAATAAATCAGTCCCATTTCCTTAGATCATAAGTTCTTGAAATAGTGTATTTATAATTTGTATTCTGCACAAAAGAAATATCCACGGACAACGACTTTATGCTTTAGGGCAAGTCTTCCCAAACGTTTCAGCCCGCGACCCCCAAAATAACAGTACCAGAGACTGGAGACCCCCAATATCACTGGAGGAGACTGAAACACGCCACTAATAGCCGTATCCAAACACGGGCATAACAACAATACAAAAGAACAGAACCTTGACAACCATGATATGATTTTACATAAACAGTTTACTATCAGATAAAAGCAGAATATCTGTCAAAGTCATCTCCATGGAACTTAGGAGTGAACATCGTTGCTGTCATGTGCAAACTTCATTTTGACACAATACTTTAATTTCCATGTTAGCAGCAGAACATCTCAGTCAAAGTCATGAAAATCATTTCGCGACCCCCCAGCAGTATCTCGCGACCCCCTGGGGGGTCCCGACCCCCACTTTGGGAACCCTTGCTTTAGGGGAATTTATTGATTAACTAGGGATTAAACAAAAGTGAATAAAACAATAACAGATGTAATAAACAAAACACCAATACAACGCCAGAAATATAACTGGAAATTTGATTATCAGCTCATCTAAGCGGTCGCTCTTCCGTCAGTGACCTAGACCCGAGGGGATATTCCTTGCCGTGGCCCGAGGGAACCGTTAGCGCCAATCTGCGGTAGTTTCGTAGCGGGCGTCCGTGTTGGCCGTAATCCGTCTTAGTTCAACAGCTGTCTTCTCCTTGAGTTCCGCCTTGGGTGACTTAGGTATAAGCGTTAGTCAAAATGCCAAATATTGTGGCCGCTGGTCGAGTTAGCATTTGATCAAAAATTCTTGCGGAAAAAGAAAAACTAAAAATGCAAAAATGAAGAATCTAACGTCGAACGAACTATTCTAATAAAAGGAGTAAAAATTGGGAACTAAGAAAAGTACAAAACTTGAAGAGGGTAAGAGCAAAGGTGAAGGCCGGATGGCCAGCGCCTAGTGGCACGAGTGGGGAGGCAAGAGCGCCTGGAAGCAAGAGCTCGGGCGGCAAGCCCAGCCGGGAGGCCAGAGCCGGCAGGGGAGCCCGGGAGTCAAGAAGCGCCCGGGAGGCAAGAACACAGCCCAGCTGGGAGGCCAGAGTCGGGAGGGGAGCCCGGGAGGCAAGAACCGCCCGGGAGGCAAGAAGCAACGGGTGTCTGTAACACGCAGCTTTTATGCTGACCGAGGGGGCGTGTCCAGGAGGGACCCGTTCAAGTTACAGTCCGAAATCTTCGTGATTTAAACTGTTAAACAAAACAAAACGAAATGCAACCCTATGACTAGAACGTTTGAACACCATCTCGCCGTTATGGTCAAAGTTGGCACATAGAATGATAGTTCTCACACAGAATCATAGGTCAAACAAATGAAACATGAACTGTAAACATTTCTCTGTACAAATCATTTTTGGTAGAGTTGAAAGGAACTTTGATCCAACACATACAATGCACCTATCAAGCTAGCCCAAACAAGTTTGGTAACTTAGTAAGCATTTTGTCCTAGGTGATGCGGGCAGATTAATGAGCAAACACATTTTCGTCTGACTGCGTGAATGATATCAGCTTTATGTCAGGACTAAAACTTGCAGTTTTAACATTTAAGGAATGTTATGGGGAAACCTTCCAAATGTTCTAAGAACCAAAACCAAATCTTCCCAGAACATTCTGGAAACATAACAGCAACATTGGGATAGCGTCAAGAGATTGTTATTAGGAAACGTTCAATAAACATTCCCAGAACCAAAAGAAAATGTTTCCAGAATGTTTCAGGAACCAAATCGTGCAGCTGAGGTAAAAGCTCACATTCGTACCTCACACAACTTCTCCAGCGAAGGGACGAAGTAGTCGTCACAGACAAGGGCCAGGGCACAGAACATGTAGACGGTCTGTGAACAGAGAGATTCATATTACAGGAATCCGAGAGGTATGAACATGTCGCTTCATTTACACATATGATAAAAATCCATGCTAATAAGAAGGGTTCCACTGTCACAAAAAACGGCGAGCCGATGCCTCATGCTTTTAAATCTATTCTATTCCTGGATGGTACGGTGAAGAAGACCTCTCTGTTCTAACTGCTACATTAAATTTATATGTAAATTACCTTGAAATGAAATGGGAAATCAAGTAATTGAAGGCTAAAGATTCAAAGATCTGGTCCCTTTCTAATGCAGTGCAGTGCATTAACGGCTCAGCCATGAAAAACACATGAATAGCATATCAAGTGTGGGAGCACACCATTTACATTTTTAAAGAGGGAAGTTAGTTTTCACTTTCTAATCTGGCATTACAAAAACCCAGGAGGGGAGGTTATGTATGTGGCTTTTGCTTATTCCCCAACGGGAATAAACTGAAAGGATGAAACCTGACTTCTGACCTGGAATGACAACATGTAAGAAAGTTATATGGCATGCATTCCGCTGAAGCTACACTGATCCTTTTTCATCTTATACAACCTTTGGATGCCCTGAGGTAAGAATTTAGTTTTGCCTTCAGACTTAATTTAAATACATTTTTAATTTAATAGTACAAAATCTGCCAAGTCTCTGAATTTTAGAGCCTTTCAACAATGAGGTTGTTGGATCTTAAAGGGACAGTGGTGATGTTTTGGAGTGTGGTGAGTTACTTCTCCATAGTCATTGTATTACCCACTAGGGCTGCAACGATTCATCGAGTTACTCGATTAACTCGATTATGAAATTCCTCGAGGCAAAACATCTGCCTCGAAGCCTCGTTAAATTCCTATGACGCGCCTATGTGCAGGGATCCGATTGTTCCACACGGACCGTTGTTCAGGAAGCACACCAGCGCGTCATACACGGTCATTGATTCTGAATTTAGTTGGCGCGATGGCGGAAAGTCAGACTCAGAATGTCCGTAAACGACAGAGAGTATCGGGGCTAAACAACGGTATCCTGCTTGCCCATGTGAGCGATTTATTTCTGACAACAAAACAAATGCGTAAAGTAGTAAAATGTGTGACTAGATGTCTCCTCGCCTCCGTGGCGCATTTCTCCGTTTTGTTCATGTATATCGATCACTTCTCATCCGCCATCTTGCTAGTGACGTATAGAGTTACGTTTATGCATCGGGCGCTCGTATTGGCTCCCGTAGCAGCTTTTACAGCCAATCGGAAAGCCTGATTTACGCTTGGCTGGGAGTTGTTGTGTTTGCCCAAATGGAAAGCAGAGAAAAGAATGGTCAAACAGTTACTGTAGTGATAGAGAAAGCTAAATACATAAATGGCACAGAAGAAGTACTCTATATATACACATATTTAGGGCAGGGAGAGGAAAGGGCCATTGCTGGCAAAACAAAACGTAAATTAAATGTTATCCATGTTTTATCCAAGTTGATTAAACTGTATTGTTGTTAAATTCTCACTGGCACTTAATAAATGGGCTTAGTTTTGGAGCCAAATTTTGGAGTTGGAATGAATACCTCTGTTTATTTTTTTTAAGAAATGCTTGATCATTTTACAGCCACATCATTTTCGCTATGCATTATTTGTTTTGGTTGTTTAAAAACGCAATTTTTTTTTATCCAATTCCTCGATTAATCGATCGATAAAGTGCTAAATTAATCGATTACAAAAAGAATCGATAGCTGCAGCCCTATTACCCACAGTAGACAAACAAACAGGAATACCAGCACAATGTGCTACTGTGGATGTTTAGACAAATGGACACTACATTTACAATAGTTTCACCCCTGTGCCTTGCTGTCAGATAATCCTTTCAAAGTGTTGCATGGGTAAAGTACGATTTTATTGTGTGTCTTTTTAGCTCCCAGTGTGTTTGATTTTAGTGTGTAGTTTCCATATGTGTTTTACTGCATGTATTGCATACTGGGAGTGTATTGTGCTTTTATTCTGAAAAGCCCATACGGATGTGACTCCCCACGGCGTAATTGCCTGCACCTGTGGAGCATCAAATTGGCGTTCTTAAACCTGATTTTATTCTGTAATAAACATCAGCGTTTCTGCTCTAGCATCTGTGGACTTCTTGGTTTTAGCAATTGCTCTCTCGTCTGATTTTAAACGATAGTCATTTTTAAAACACCTTTTATGAAAATAACAAATATACACTAGCTCCTCCACATGTACAGTTGGATTAATGCAACAAAACCTCTTAGTTAGGTTTTGGAAAACACTCATAAATGCATCAATACTTTGGAACACGCAATGTCTAACATCAGTCTAAGGTTGAAAGTCCTGTGTTGTTGTTGCACACATCCACCTCCGCACCCACCCACCATAAGTAGTCTTCAACATTTTTTCACTGGCTCTACATAGATGTGTTTAATTAGTGTCCACCACGAAAAAGGATCCTCATCTTTCCATTGGCTTGTTTTAGTGCTAAGCAACAAGAAAATAAAGTGAACTATGCATGTCCCTATACACTAAACCATGTCTATATATAAAAATCTAATAATCATTCTTATGATAGGCCTGGCTGAATGGGTACGTTTGAAGTTAGACTGTTTCAGCAGCTAAAAACTGATTCACCAAAGGTTTTAGTCCTGTACAACTAACAGACTGGAGCCAGAGGACCTGAGGGGCTGCACCGGTTCATTCTGCCTATTATAGACGAACCTGATAACAGAGAACCAATGTAAGGACTTGAGAAAAGGCGTAATGTGTTCTCTCCTTCTAAACCCACAGAGTTCTGGATCAGCTGGAGCTGATTTATGGGTAGACCATGTAGGAGAGCATCACAGTAGCCCAGCCTGCTGGATATTGGTCTGGAGTGACTGGGCATAGAGTGCAGTCTTGAACTCTGCAGGCATAAATACTAAGAATCTTCTCTCATTCAATTAATTAAACATATTTTTGGAAAAGATTGGGATTGGGTACGTGTGGAAAACTTAAATGATGTTCCTACTTCCCTGAGCATTTCAGTATTAACCAGGTTGAAACTGATGTATAAAATAATATACCCTAATGCCCTATATGTTGTTTTATGCGAGTCCTTGTTCGTCCCCAAATTGCTACAGCAAAGTTAGCACGAACTAAAGAGCCACAAAAGCCACAATTATAGTAAATATATGTCATGTAGAAATATACCACAATTTTCCTTACATTACCATTATCCATTATTACCATTATCCAAATTAGTTACATTTGTTAAAAGCATATTTTATGATTTTATTTAATGAAAATTCAGCTTTGTGAATGTGGTGACCACAGATGTATATTTAGTCTTACTTAAAATAAATGATCATTTATTAAACTATCAAACTAACTCTTTACAATTTTCATTTACCTTTCAAATTCTTACCACAACAAAGTAAAATCTGCAAATAAACATCGGTCCAATATTGGAAACAAATACGTACATTGGAAACAACAATGAGGATCTTTTTTTCTTAGGTGAAACTATTTTTGCCAATAAAACAGGTAAAAACAACAACTAAACAAATGCACTCTAAACTCAATGTGCATACATTGTGTGTTGGCAAGTAAATTGGTATATTAAGACGAAAACATTATTATTTTAGGATGGGGTAGTGGTGCACTTCAAAATTAGTATTGCAACAACAAACACTGATCCAACAAAAACCTGTTTCACAACTTTTTGTTATATTATCCTAACAAAACTATTTTCACCTCTACTTAAGTCATTAAAACAGGAGAGCAAACAATATGGATAATTGGATTGTCAAAATATCTTTCCTCACTTGCCTCACAGGGCTTCCTTAAACACTAAATCTGTTGTCAGCATACTGAAGAATCCATCCATCCATCCATCCATTGTCTACCGCTTATCCTGTATTCAGGGTCACGGGGGGGCTGGAGTCGATCCCAGCTGTCATTGGGCGAAGGCAGGGTACACCCTGGACAGGACGCCAGTCTATCACAGGGCTGACATGTAGAGACAGACAACCATTCACGCTCACATTCACACCTACGGGCAATTTAGAGTAATCAATGAACCTATACCCTACTGAAGAATCCAATAATTAAAAACAAGCAGTGAAAGAAGACCAATCTGAATGATAATAAAGATGCTGAATAAAATGAAGAATGAAGAGTATTTTCTGTTCCCAAGGTCAAGAATGAACATTCACACCCAACATGTTAAATCGTTTGTGTAATCGTTAGTTTTAGCCCTAGTTTAATGCCTTAGTTAAATGCATTGGTGAATAAATTAACTTTACCTGCAACATATTAAGGCTGGGAGGAGAGCCTTTTCCTTGGCTCACGTCCTACAACTTACAAACCCATGACTGAATTTCACTGAGCATACTGTACGTCACATCCATTCTGTGAGTTTCCAAAGATGGAAAGGTGATTAGATCAGAACTCTGCAGGTATAAGCCCTAATTGTCTTTCTTAAAATTCATAGTTCTTTCCACAGAGCCAAGTAGGGTAACACCTGCTGTGAAATGACCGAGTACATTATATGAAAGGTTAGACGTCACAAGGAAAAGGTTTGTGATGATATACTGTATTTTGGGGGTTTTGTTATGTTAATATCTAAGCATCCTAGAAAAGGATATTTCCATTTACCCTTGTGCAGCTGGAAAAAGGCTAACTCAGGGATGGGCACTCAAAGTAGTGACATGGCCTATAACGTCAGAATTATGCCGGTCCATCCTGTAGACCTTAGTGCTCTGTGTAGTTCCCCAGAGACACTGCATTGCTGGCATGAGCTTCCATTACAGTCATCACAACACAACATGGGTCACCATGTACTGGAACATTCTGCCAGTCATATAAGAGCTTCATCATAGCCTTGAACTTGAGTGACTCCCGCTGGGATATGCTGGACACGCCTGAGGGATGGTCATGTATTGGATGAACCAATACTGCCAAGGGATAGGAGGAGGGGAGGGGGGAAGAGAGGAGAAGTAGAAGGAGGAGAGGAGAAAGATAAGGAGAAGGAGAGGAGATGAAATGAGAAGGAGAGGTTTTAAGAACCCAATTTATTGCTCCACTGCAGGGAGACACCAGATCACTGTCTTGCATCACTTGAGGTAAAAGAAACCAAGCAGATACAAAACTAGTCATACAACACAGAAAACTGTTCCCTGATCATAAAACAAGAGGACGCTCTCCATTTCCCCCAGAGAGCATAAAACCCCCCAACAGTCCATATTCAGCTGAAAGCCGGCACATTGTCCATCCTTTTATAGAAGGTGCATTCCAGCCTCAGTCAGGCCTTCAGCTGTCCCTCCAGTACTGGTACCAGCTCCACACTTCTGGCACCCCGAACCCGGTTCCTGTGTGTCAGCCAGTTGGTCAGTGGAGCAGATTATATGGAGCTCACTGTAGTGTCGCTTTCAGAGTGAATTAAAGAGCAGGCTTTATAGCAGACAAACAACTACTGAAAAGGTTTCAAATCAGAATAGATGCTTCATCTGATCAGCTCTTCAGATCAGCCTTTAGAGACCACTGATTAAACTATTTAGAATGAATATCAGCTGATTGGGAATGGATATCAGCCATTTTTTATACTCGTTTGTCTGCTTTCAAGCCTGCTCTTGAATTAGCTCTTGAATTAGAGCGAGACTACGACGAGCTCACTGACGCCGAGCCCGGTGTGTGTGCAAAGAGCTTAGAAATGAATCTATGAACCAACTTGCGTAACCGCTCATTTAATTAAAAACATCCTGGTAACTGTTGACATCCCTAGTTCATAGTTACAGGATCCAACCATCATCTGCTCTCTTCAGCCCACTGATTGTCGGTACCATTGGTACCCGCTGTTTGTGTGGTTGAGAGAGACAGAGAGGGGGGTGGGAATATTAAATTATCAGCAACGTTGTAGCTGTGAGCATAGCAGTGCAGTGTCATGGTAGGCTGGCTTTTAAGGTGGCCACACCACCCACGTCATATACCATCATACAGCATCATCATCCACATATAACGTATACCATGGTAAAACGTCAGGAAGGTATGAAGGTATGAAAAAACAGATACCGCCCAAGCCTACCTTGGATACACACACAATATCTGTTATTAGCATATTTTTTATTGTGGGTTTTGATATTTTCATGATACTTGATGATGATGGGAATATCAGCAGCCGTATCCTCACAGATGTGATGTAAAAGGTCACTTGGGCAATTATTCTCACATGTCAACACACACACACACACACACGTACATGAATGCAAAGTTTTATATTGAAGGTTAACTTACACAGAGAACATGCAGGGCCACAGCTCCTTCTGTTCTCTCTTTGTGTGTGAATAGGTCTGAAGGGAACTCGTGCAGAGCTGGAAGAGACAAACACTTATGGTTAGAGCAGGCCATATTCTGTATATGGGAGAGTGTACAGGGAACATATTTCCAATGCAAAACAGAGGGGTCGACCCTAAAAAAACCCCCAATGAACTCATGTGAACTGACAAGGAGCCCTGCAGAGAGTATCTTGCCCCAAATGTGTGTGGCAATCTGTGCCCTGCCAACGACTGTGTATGAGTATGCTTTCTCAGAGAGCGAGAGGAGCCATGGGGAATAGAAAAAAAAGTGAGCACAAGGTGGACAAAGCGCGGACAAAGAGGAGAGAAAGCATTATAAATATAGAGCAAGGTATATTTAGGGTACAGCAAGTGGAATGGAGAGCAAAGGAGAGCGGCAGGCCGGTGGTGGGAGTTTAACCCATAAACTCGATATAAGAAGCGGGCCTCCCCATCTTATGCCCAAGTTATGCTTCCACGTTGACACAACGCAAGGGGGCTTACGGACCCAACTACATCTGCTGGTGACCGCTTTTCCGGTTTCCACTCATAAACACCGCCATTTTTAAAAGTCTTCCATTTTTGATAATTTTTTAATTTCGATCTCCAACGCCAGCAGTCTCTCTGTATCGGTCTCCATCGTTCACTGTGACTAGGAGAAAGCCGGAAGGTAAACAAATAGGCTATAACGAGGCTAAAGACGATATAGGTCACAAGAGTCTCGTCGGTCAGTCTTTACAAAAAAACATAGGCCCTCTACCGGTGTGGCATTGAATTGCATTTCGACACGTAAACCCCACGCAGAACCATCATGGCCTCACGACTGTGTCCAAGCAACTGCGTGATCACTAAAGACCCCAGGAAGAATAGCTGCTGCGTGGCAAAAGCTAATGGGGATCTAAATAAACTAAACTAAACTAAACTACGTGGAAGCATAACCGAGGCTTTAGATTGTTACCATTTTGGAATGTTGAACACAAGAAGCAGAGCGACACCCTGAGAAACACCCTTACTGGATCTGGATCCTCTGGATTCTGGTGTGAAGCTGCTAACAAAGTTAGCTTCATAATTCAAGGTCAACTTTACAGCTGAGTGTCAAAGTCATCTTAGTAGCTAACTGCTGTCAATCACAAGGTAGCCCCGCCCCCTGAATCATCCCCTGCTTTCTGGTCTGTTGGACTCTAAATGGACCATAATGTACTAAATGAACATCATGCTCAGGGCTGTAAGCTAACTTTTTGACTCACCTGCCAAGGGGACCGGTAGATAAAAGAATCTACCGGCCAAGTAAATTTTTTACCGGCCAAATGATAAATTGCCTCCTTCTGTTTCAGTACTTTTCATTTAGATAACAGTATTATAGAGCAGTACATGCTTAGAAAAGAGGCCAAAGTATTATTTAGGAATACAATACATACATACAAGTGCTTCTGCTCAGCTGTTGTTCATTCAGAGCTATTTTTTCATTATGGAGTAAATAACCCCATAAAATTAATACGCCATGTTTCTGTAACCAAGAAGTTTGTACACTTATTTTATTTATCCATTCTCTCTGAGATAGAGAGAGAGAGAGAATAGTAGTGCAGATATACCATTGCAATACGCATATTTGTTTATCTACTCTTCACATTTATTAAATGTATTTTCTCTTCCTGTTTCCCAGTGCGAGTTTAGATACACAAATATGATCGCATTTGTCAATCGCGGTATTTTATTTTGAAAAGTGCTTTTATTTTTGAAAAATGACCGGATTGGCTCCGCGTCTGGTGTGAACTACACTATCGCTTAACAAGGGCGCCGAAAGGAAGCGGGCTCTGCTACACAACTATTCGCGCCGGAGCGCACGCTAGGTTGCTTCGGGGGAACTAGTTTCTACAGCGGTGACGTCGGGGGAGCTACTTCGTTTGCTACCGTCATAATTTATCAGTTTACAGCTACTACAATGTTTTGTTATATCATGCATAATTTATTGCAAGAGCACGACCATCGGGAAAAACATTTACCCGCCCCAGTGGCATGTATCCCTCCAAAATTAAGTCGCCAGGGGAATATTTTAGTCGCATTTGGCGAGTGGCGACTGCTAGTTTACAGCCCTGATCATGCTGGATTGAAGAAGACTTGAAACTTGAGACATAAACTCATGTTTACAATGTTTACTGAGATAATACATCAAGAGAGAAGTAGGACCATTTTCTCATAGACTTCTATACAACCAGAGAGGAGTCACCCCCTGGTGGCCAGCAGAGAGAAGTAGGACCATTTTCTCATAGACTTCTATACAACCAGAGAGGAGTCGCCCCCTGGTGGTCAGCAGAGAGAAGTGGGACCATTTTCTCATAGACTTCTATACAACCAGAGAGGAGTCTTCTATACAATCAGACTTCTTTTTGCAACCAGAGGAGTTTAAGGTTTGGTTTATGGCAACTGAAAACATCACTCCTCTTCATGGGAATGTGAGCACGATTGAGCAACTGATAGAGAGAAGGTGGAAAGTTGGCAGACGTTGAGAGTGTGAATTCAAAAACAAAGAAAGATGTGAAAAATACGGAGCTTGGTTTTAAATGTGGCCACAGTTACTTTCTCCATGGCTTTCTGACTTTCTTCCCTCTCTCTGCCCCACAGTCGTCCTTGACTGCCAAGCCCAGTGACAGGCACTTGGCCTCCAGAGAGTTTTGAGGGACCTTTGCCTCTCACCCCTCAAGCATCGAGTCACCCCTGTCATCATTTCCTCCCACGCAAATCAGAAGCCCATTCACAGGTCACTGCTCACACCTGTTACATATTTCAGTAGCTACACTATTCCCTAGGAAAGCTTTGAACTGAAGATGGCGTTACACAAAAAGGTCAAAATAACTACAGTTCCTCCTGGACATGGGGACACGAATGTCTGAACCGAATTTCACGGCGATTCATCCAATAGTTGATATATCAACACAGTCTCATGGCAGTTTGTGAAATACGTCACGGAATTGAAATCTTCTGATTCGTGGACAGGTTTAGGCAACCAAATCACTTTGTGAGGTTAAGGAAATCCGTGCTTTGGAACACGAGGCGTCAGACACCGGCCTCGTGGTTTAAAGCGCTGTGTTGTTTGACCCATCCACCTCCTCGACCTGTCTGACACTGATTTGCACATTCATTTGCCTGGATTACAGGGCTGCTCCTAAAAACAACAGGCCTTTCTGATTGAGTATAAAGTGGTAAATTATATTGTTGTGAATAATCACAGAAAAGACCAAGGAATATTGGAATGTGATAATAATAATACTGATGAATGATCTTTAATCTTACTTTTTTAACTGATAAAAGAGAGAATGCAAAGCTTGCTTTGGCTTCACTTTTCAGAACCGGAGGCAGCTCTGTTCGTCTGCAAGGCCACTGTGAGCTGACAAATCTCTGTATGCTGAGAGGACATTCATTCATTCATTTGTTAATTTCATTGGTTATTCATTTCATTTCTGTTTAAGTTATGTAGTCCATTTATATATTTATTTATAGGTTTTTTCTGTTTTTCCAAAATTGGGTGGCGTCCCAAAATTGAGTGTAATGTTAAAATCTGTTGCATGAACTAATTGTGCCATAACTCTGCTTCATCCTTTTCCACTAATTGATGATTCATAATTAATTCATCATTACATATTGTGATATGAATGAATTACGTGGCGAGTGACAGGAAACAAGGGACAGAGAGAGAATGAGGATACAAGGTTTGAATCAGGAACATGAAGGTTTGCATCCTGCAGAGCGTAGGATGCCTTCTGCATCATTCAGCCCACTCCAGAGACAGTTAGGTTGACCTTAAGTGGGTGAATGGATGAATGAATAAACCAAGAGGAGGAGTTGAGTAGTGTCGGATTTCAGCTCAAACATGTTGCAGAGAGAAAATGAGAGCAGGAGGAATACTTCACTACTTTCCCACTCTTTGCTGTACCACGCTGACCTATTTGCATCTGCAACAACTGGCTGTGTTTGAGTGTCTGCAGTCCTCCTCTGCACTGAGTTCCACTGCTACAGCTTCTTAAGTGTAACACAATGCAGAACAGCCTGTAAAAAGCCACAGAGGGTACAGAGCTGCAGAGCAGATGGCCACCTCACAGCGACAGCTGGATGTGTTTAATATTTCCTGTTACAAGTCGGTGGTAGCGAGCTCAAACTCAATCCAGCCCAAATGCCAGAGTGTGTGAAGGGAAACAACGAGCAGCACTCGTGACAGGAATTCATGTAGATGAGAAGAAGAAAATAGTCTTGTCTCGGGCCGAACTGTAAGGGATCTTTATTAAGACTAATAATGTGATTGTGATTCAGCAAAAACAAACAAACTATGAACTAAACTGAATCTTAAATTACAGAAGAATATTGTAACTTCAAGCCTTTTAAACATGGTATATAATCACCACAAAATGATCAATGACTCATCCCGTGTTACCCTGAACTGTTGAAGTAGGTTTTTCTCTCATGCCTCCACAGTGAATGGAGAATCGGAGAAAAGTAGGAAGGTCTTGATGAATTGAGGTGGATGTGGGCAACATGCATCAAAACATTCATTTACAAACACCTCTTTAAGCCTTGTCTTCCGGCACATTTTTCTAGTGGCTTTTAATTAACAAAAAAAGGTGTGGCCAGGTGTGGTGTCAAATTAAGCAAGAGGCGGGCTTCATAATTGACCATTTCCTTCCTGTTGTGATGCCAGTAGTTGTGGTAGGGATGGACAATGGCAAATCCAGGCAAATGGTTGACATTAGCTGTTTTAAATTATGATGAACTATATATTTTTTTCATTGTGTCGTTTACCGGTGGAAGACAACAACTTCTAACTGAGAAGAATGCTGAAGTCAATGAGCCACAGATGAAAATAATGTACATTACTGTTCTAAGAAGTGTGAAGCCCAATTCCCCACGGAGGAAGTACATGCGGCTCCACACACTGAACATTCAGGTAAACAAGGTGTTTTATGGACAACACTTCTGGTTCTGATTGTCAATCAAACGTTATAGCATTATAGAAAAAATTGTCAATATGACAAAAGGAAAAATGGACATAAACAGGACGATTGTCCATCATGCCAGTGAGCTTTGGTAACCAGGTCTAAACTGAGGTACCGTATCTGACTTCCAAAAGGTTAAAACAACATTATCTGTCATTTATACTCCACACATCTATATGATAGTGCTTTGCAAAAGAAAACGCAAATGAGTGCAATCTCTGGACCTGGTTCAAACTTTTACAGTGGTTCATACAGTATATCCCACCAGAAATTACAGTTTGGGGTGAGAAAAGGTGAGTCAGAGAGCCTTCTGCAGATTTAGGATAGAGGAAATAGTAGGGACAAGTTGGTGCAATTAAGAAATGAAGGGAGGCAAAAAGGGAAACGTTTACCCAGAAATCTCAAAATGGCCCTAAGAAATGTTATTGAGATAAACATTTGCCGAATATCCCCAACCTATAATATGAATCCTTTTATTAAAAGGATGATAAAGATTATCAATGAATACGAACAAAACATTACACCGTCACATCTTTTTTTATCAAAGAAACTGAATCAATAGGGTTATAAAACGAAACATCCCGTCCTGTAAAATAATGAACTGCAAATTTAGCATGACTAACAGGCGACCCCTCCCCTCTGTGCAGTGTGAACTATGCCAGCTTCTCAGAGGGCACATGATGACGTAACCATTTCTAGTGGTAAACCTGCCACAGTTACAGCTGATTTACCATGAGCAAGAATGGAAACCTTGACGTATTAGTGTGCGGACAAAGTTTGTCAAGCTGTGTAAGAATATTAACCAGCAAAGATGGTGATGCAACCTTAACTATTTCTACATTCCACATATTCTTCTTAAAACCTTCCATCATACAGGGACAGTTGACGGAGACATGTTTCATTTTACACATGGACACACAGACTCCTGGCAGCTGCCTGGCTGAGGGTTAAGTAGTTTAGACAAGCAGTTACTTAGGGAGGTAGAGCTTTCCTCACACGCTGCTACGTAGTTTTCCATGAAAAATGTTTCAAACAGCGGCAAACAAAATTCAGGCACACATACACAGCACAGGCGAGATCAGTTGTAGTGGTTTATATGCGGGTCCACCACTTATAGAGATATAGTTGGGTCATCTATAGAAGTTCTGTGACCGTGGAGAGCAAAGGTTTGTTTCTCACTGGATTTGTCATCTATAAAAGGTTAAATAAAAAAAATGAGCCGGGGTGCCCCTCACAAAAATGTGGGGACATTTTGGGAGAGCCCTATATCCAAAATGGCTGCTGTCAGCTAAGCTGGAAATTCACTTTTTAATGGTTTTGCCCACAGTGCTGAGACTTTTTGGGTCAAGAAATTCACAAATGATGTAGATCAGGGTAGGGTTGTCACGATACCAGAATTTCAGTAGTCGATACCAATACCTGTGAATTTCAACGATTCTTGATACTAATTCGATACCACAATTTAAAAAAAAACAACAGGACCCATGTACTTTTAAATTCACTAATTTATTGAAAACTGTCAAGTATTTAACACCACTGTGCTTTAAGATCTTTTTGCACAGAATTTAAATTGCAGTACCAGTTGCCAACAGACCTATAGCCATCCAGTATAAAAACAAACAATACTGTGCTTATAAATATGGTCATAAATAACAATAGTCAACTATTTTACATTAAAAAAAGAACAGCAGTGGTCTATAGCCATCCAGTATAAAAACAAACAATACTGTGCTTATAAATATGGTCATAAATAGGTAAACAGGTTTGACGTTCTTCCTCCTTTGGTCTGAAAACTTCTGAGGCACTTTTTGCATGTCGGCTTGTTTGAATCAAGAATTGCTCCGGTTTCATCCGCCTCGAATGCAAAATATTTCCACACGCGACTCTTCGCACCTGTCTTGTCGACGAGCCGACGTGTTATGCTTTCGCTCCCACCCGCTGAAGCCATTTTTTTCGAAGACGGCAAGTTTTCTTCTTCAGCGCCGCTTACTGCTCTGTGCTGCTCACACGCGTATACTGCCCCCGTCAGTTCCGCCAAGAATCGACATGGCTCGCCGAGTGAAAAGTTGTATATTCGGTTCTGACGTTACCAGAAAAAAGCAAGTATCGAATTATTTTTTTCGTGTCGGCATCGAATTGGTACCGAAGTATCGGTTCTTGTGACAACCCTAGATCAGGGGTCTCAAACTTGCGGCCCGCGGGCCAATTGCTGACTGGATATTCTACAGTTCTGCTGGGGGACCTCAACGCTCACATAGGAAACAATGGAGAACCCAAGTGGGGCATTGTTGCTGGACTTATATGCTCGTCATGGTTTGGCCATAATAAACACCATGGCATAGGGTGGTTCATAAGTGTACCTGATACTAGAACACTCGGCCAGGGGTCTGCACACACAGCAGACAGGTACTGGTTGGCCAGAAGGGCTGCATCAAAGCTGGGTGTGGGAGGACTTTGGGGACTACTTAAACAACACAGAAAGGACAGGTAGGGCTTGTCTCAGCAGGGGAGCGGAACTTTGGACCTAGACTGGGGATATTGCAGAGCGGTAAAATGAGCACACTGAGGATATCCTGACCCTCAACTGAACATCAGCAGTGATGTAGGCTTTGTAATGGACCGAAGACAGAGCTCTCAATTTACTCATCCATCGATGTCCGATCCTTCACCTATGATCATGAGCTTTGGGTACTGACTGAAAGAATGAGATCATGTATACGTACTGGGCTCAGTCAAAGGGAGTAGAACTGTTACTCCTTCGAGTTTAAAGGTCCCATATGATGAAAAACGGGTTTTCTCTGGTCTCTACACCTTTAAACTGGTCCTCCCTGAGCCTGCCAACTCCCAGAATGAGGAAAACCAGCAACTCCTGCATGGTCTCTGCAGCCCCCCCACTGGTACAATGGTGCTCCTACAGGCTGTTCAGATTCAGCTCCCGTCATTACAGAACGAAGGGAGTCATTTGCATAGGCCGAACTCCTCTGATGATAGGAGATATCCGAGAGGGGGCGTTCATCACCGAGGTGAAGTTCAGTGTGTCCTGATAGGTCGAACTCCTCTGATGATAGGAGATATCCGAGAGGGGGCGTTCATCACCGAGGTGAAGTTCGGTGTGTCCTGCAGTGAGACAGCAGTGAGATAGCGGTATTTCACAATGTGGTCGCTCACAGCTAGACTCGTAGATTGCTCTGTTGTTGGTTGTACAAATCAACAAGTGCTTATATTCTGTCCCAGCTACAGAAGAACAGAAGAGACGGTGGTTGTGTTTCATTTTTAATGACAATGTGCCAGCTACGGTCCGTGTTAGCTTGTATGTGTGTGCTAACCACTTCACATCAGTCTGCTTCAGTAAAGAGGGTCAGTACAAAGCTAGCTTTGCCTCGACACTAACCATCGTAAAAGGATCTGTCCCAACCATACGGGACCCAGCAACTTCACCTGAGCCACATCGACGAGCCATAGCGATACATCCATGTAAACATTGGCGCATGCTACCGCTAGCGTAAGTGGCATCCTCTCTGTCTCTCTCCAAGTAGGCAATGACAGACAGAGCTCATTTAAAGGTGTAGGCACAGAAACAGTCAGAGCTCATTTGAGCAACTATTAGACAGCTGAAATTCAGGAACATGGATGAGTTTGGGGCAATGAATATAAATGTTAAACGGTAAATGGCCTCATTTATATAGCGCTTTTGTCCAAAGTGCTTTACAGGAATGACTGACATTCACACACCAACAGCAGACTCAACCAAGCAGGGCAACGGCCAGCTCGTCAGGAGCAATTAGGGTGAGGTGTCTTGCTCAGGGACACCAGGCACTCAGCTAGGAGGAGCCGGGGATTGAACAATCTTGCCAGCCAACTTGCTCTACCTCCTGAGCTAACCCCCCCTTCAGATCGAATATAGAATCCAGTGTTGTTGGACCTCTGACAGCTGTGTGGAATTGATAAAAAACAGTATAATAGGGGACCTTTAAAGGGGCCAGCTGAAGTGGTTTGGGTTTCTGATCCTCTATGCCTCACTTTACATCATGTTTTCTAGGCATATTGAACTGGTAAGAGGCTCTGAGGGGGATGCAGAACACACTGGAGAGACTATATATCTTGTCTGACATGGGAACGCCTCAGGGTAGGGGTGGGCGATATGGCCTCTAAATGATATCGCGATATTTTTTTGCTATATCGCGATACACGATATATATCTCGATATTTTGACATTTCCTCTAAAGCACTTAAAAATGCTTAATTTAACCCTTTGATGCATAGTCACGCCAGTATGATGATTCTAGTAGTCCCTGCAACATATGTCTGCATTAAACCATTCTTATTTATACTGTATTCATTAATGGTTTCTATTAGAACAATTTTAAACTTGTGTGCAAAAGGGGTAAATCACAACGAAGTTAAATTTAACAAAACAGTTTTCATTCAAGGCAATTGCAAAATGCACATAAGCTTTTAGCAGCTGGTAAATGAAAATAAATAATGCCACATGATGTAGGCCTACATACTGTAGCCTATTTCTATAATAATACAAATAATACAATAACAATAAAATACACAAAATACTAAAATCACAACATTTTTTAAAGTGTAGAACAGTGTGTGATCAATAGATCGGAGTGTTTGATGTTTAGTTATCTGCAGGTTGGACCATTCAATATCGCCGATGTCCGACAGCTCTATAAACACAAACCAGAGAACAGCGGTTTAATTACAAACGTGTCCACGACGCTGCAACACAGATGTTATGTTGTAGTTGGTAACGTTTAGTGAGCCAACGGCAGTCAGAAAGTGGCATGCTAACGTTGTTGTTAGCAATATCCCGCTAGCCGGCTAGCTAGCCGGTCAGCTTCCATTACCCGAGGAAGCAAAGCCACTAGTTGCTGCTGTTACGGACGTAATCACTAGCTTGGTAAACTAAACAGAAATGTGTCGTTGGTTTGCAACGAGGTGAAACATTTTAAAATTGAACAGCAACGTTAGTAAAACTCCGCACTCCGCAGTGGCGTATTTTCCCCCGTTGCCTTGAGCGTTAACCCCGCCCCCAGCCCCTAACGTAAGCCGGGGCCGGTGTGTGTGGGCGCGTGTATGTGATGTAAGTTGAGCTAGTGGGTGTGACTTTTTTTCTGTTGTCTGTGAGCGGGACAGAGGAAAGCGCTGCGCTAAAACAAGTCACACTCGGCCGCGGCGGCTTAGAAACTGACATAAACAACATACACTCGATGTTCACGATATAGTCATTTACTACATCTCATGTAGAACAAGCCGCGATACATCGAGTATACTCGATATATCGCCCACCCCTACCTCAGGGTTCCCCAGGAAGAGCTCAAAAGTTTTTCTACTGAAAGAGACATCTGGAATACCTTCCCAGACCTTCTGCTCCCGCAACCCAGCCCTGAATAAGTGGAGGATAATGGTTGGCTGGATGGATATTTTGTTACAGGCAGACATGAGCGAAGCTCAGTACGTCAAATGACTTCTAGCAACAAACCCAATCAATAATGCAGGGCATGAGATGATGTGTGTGCGTAGTATTCTGAGTTTTCAAGTAAACCGAGGGTGTCAGAAATGCAATCCAAGGTTCACCCCAATTACAACATCAAATGAAAAGTGATTACTACGTTGAAAGTGGGTGCAAAGAACTTTTGTGCAAAGAACTTTTGCAGACTTCCTGCTGGACAAAAAAAAAATCTAGTTTTAGTAATAGGGAGCCCGCTAAAGATGCACAATATACATTCTCACAATGGATGGATGGATGGATGGATGGGATGATTAAGCCTCTGGCACTTTTTTCTGGGGCCCTAAATAAGTTACAGAATAGGAAGGTTTTGTCTAACACTCACTAATCTGATAAATATAATAATTCTAACCCCTAACGTAGGTTTGCGAACGGTTCTAGCCCAGCAAAGAGTTGGGGCCGCTCTGGAACCAGTTTTCCTGGCCGAGAGCCGGTTCTTTGTCTGTGGAAACAGGAAGAACTAGTTTGCGATTGGGCACCAGCTCCGAACCAGCACTCAAAATGCCTCGGTGGAAAAGGGGCATGGGATGAACCCATAACAGCTCCTGATGGTGGTGGTGCTCTTGCCCCAACTACCCCTGCTGGCTAGTACCGCACACAACACACACACACACACACACACACGTTTTGTTGCCTCAAAACCTGGAATTCAAATGGATTGTTTGAGGGTTTGCATCATTTCATTTACAGAACATGCCTCCAACTTTGAAGATGTGATTTTTTTATTTTTTTATTATGAAGCAAACAACGAATAGGGCAAAATAACAGAACACTTCAGTGTGCATAACTATTTTACCCCACTTTACCCCTAAAGTCAGCCACCTTTTTCGGCAATTACAGCTACAAGTCGCTTTAGATAGGTCTATGAGCTTGCCACATCTTGCCACTGGCATTTTTGCCCATTCCTCAAGCCAAAACTGCTCCAGCTCCTTCAAGTTGGATGGTTTTCGCTGATGAACTGCAATCTTGAAGTCTGATCACAGATTCTCAATTGGATTGAGGTCTGGGCTTTGACTAGGCCATTCCAACACCATTAAATGTTTCCCCTTAAACCTGCTTTGCCTGCTTGTTTTAGCAGTATGCTTAGGGTCATTGTCCAGCTAGAAGGTGAACCTCCACCCCAGTCTCAGATCACAGACAGACTGAAACGGGTTTTGCTCAAGATCCCTGTATTTACAATAGCGCCAGCCATCTTTCTCTCGACTCGGACCAGATTCCCAGTCTGCTGCTGAAAAACATGCCCACAGCAGGATGCTGGCACCACGATGTTTCTCTGTGGGGATGGTGTTCTTGGGTTTGCATCAGACAAAGTTTCCCTTGGTGGCCGAAAAGTTAAATTTTAGTCTCATCTGACAAGAGCACCTCCATACATTTGGGGAGTCTCCCACAAGCCTTTTTTTTTTTTTATTATTTTTTCAGCCAGAGCACTGTTCAAGCCTTTTATTATTTTTTTTATAGAGACAGTGTGGAAACAGGGAGAGAGAGGGAGAAGACATGCGGGAAACTGATCTCCGTGCCGGGAGTCGAACCTGGGATCAATGCGTCAAGGACATTCCCTCTGTACATGGGGCGGCTGCCCTAACCACTGCGCCACCGGCCGCCCCTCACAAGCCTTTTGCTCTTCCGTAAAGCCCAGCTCTATGGAGCTTACGGCTTATTGTGGTCCTATGGGAAAATACTCCAGGCTCTACTGTGGAACTCTGCAGCTCCAGGGTTACCTTTGGTCTCTGTGCTGCCTCTCTGATCAATGCCTCCTTGCCTGGTCTGTGAGTTTTGGTGGGTGGCCCTCTCTTGGCAGGTTTGTTGTGGTACCATGTTCCTTCCATTGGATGATGATGGATTTGATGGCGCTCCGTTTGGATATTTTTTTATAACCCAACCCTGACTTGTACTCTCAATGCCTTAATTTCACCAATTATGTGACTTCTGAAGGTAATTGGTTGCACCAAAACTTTTTAGGTGCTTCATAGCAAAGGGGGTGAATACATATGCACAATATTGTGTTTTTATTTACACAAACACACACACACATATACACACACACACATATATATATATATATATATATATATATATATATATATATATATATATATATACACACACACACAAAATAGGTAAAAGGCCAAGGGGGGGGTGAATACTTGTATAAGGCTGGTGAGTTTTCCATTGTTTCCCTTTCTGCAATCCTCCTGCTCTCCCCGTTCCTCTTCAGTGTGCACAATCAGTGGCAGTCAATATATCAATCAGCAATCAGCCTCGCGTCAGCAGGGACACGTTCTGCCTCAGACTGCCGTCGGGAGCTGCCAGCCCGCCTGCTCGCCCACCTACCTGCACCATCCCATGCTGCTCTAATTTACCAGGCAATTTGAAAGAGCTGCTGAGGGGAGATGGCTTCAGTGTGGCTCATTTACCTCGTGCTGGAGCTGTGCAGCACCTTTGCTTTCCCTTTGTGCTCCACTGTCAGCCTTATGGAAGGTCAGGAAATAATTACAAAATGCAATACAGGGACATTCAATTTTTCATGTCGCTCAGCACAAAAACAATAATCATGGAAAGTCAGTTAGGATCCTTTGTCGTGATGAACACAAAATTAAAACTCTCATGTGAGCTGGTGACATTTAAAGGTTAAAGACTATTAAATATTGAGAACTTATGGTGGTGGATGGGTCCAACAACAGGACTTTTGAGACCCGCATTCAACGCCGCTTGTCCAAAAGGATTTGTGACAGTTTTACTAAACCTAACTTTAGTTTTTTTGCGTGATGTCGTCCCGACCGACAGGCAAGAATGATACTTTCATTTCAAATACATTTGTTTGAAAGTTGTGCTGAAAGACAAAACAAAGTGGAGAATTTGTGTCCATGTACACGAATCAATAAAATCAGATTACAATTCTGTGACAGCCGTGAGTAACACAAAAAAAGCTGTAGTAAGTGAAAAATAGAGCCGGATTTTAAAAATACAGGATACAAAAAAACATTTTGTTTGCTGGTAAAAAAAAAGATATTATCTATGACAGTATAAATATTTGTTCATTAAGAAAAGTAATTCCAGTTTTAATATCCATTATATGAGTTTTAAGCATATTTTGATGATTATCATCATAATATCTAATTTTGCCAAGATAAATTTACAAATCGTTCCATGTCTACCTCACTTTCATTCATGTGTGTAATGGAGTCGTAAGAGAGTTGATGATTTCTCATCATGTCATTACATAAAGAAACACACCGTGCAGGGTTTCTGCTATGTACATCCACTGCAAAACGACTGAGGTCGTGATTCCACGACTCTGCAAGGACTTTTAATCTGACACGACAAGAAACTTTGGGCGACTCACACCCGAGGAGAGGCAGAGAGAGAGAGAGAGAGAGAGAGAGAGAGAGAGAGAGAGAGAGAGAGCAAGAGAACGGTTGAATTAACAAGTTAGATGATCGATGTTACAGTTTAAAACCATTCACCGATATTCACCATTGATCATGGCCAACTAATTCTAGCTTGAACTTGAAATAAGGGTCCAGAGAACCTAACTACAACAATAGTGAACTCAGTGGGCCTTAGTCCAAAGTCTAACTGAAGCTAATGTAACAACTGGGCAAAATCACTTACTATGTTCACATGTAAAATCGGTTTGTGAGTTCACACCTAACTTCTTTTTAGCTTTAGTCCATGCTCGAAACACTTGCTTGTTGCACTTTACCCATCATTTAATGCTATCAGAGTCCTGTTACTACGCTAGAGGAAACGCTGCCATGCATGTGGGTTTATTTATAGAGAGATAAAAAGGAGAGAAACGGTACAACTGTTTCGCCTGGAACTCTCCCTCACACATCTACTGTACAAATCCCAGCAGATAACCACTCTCATCGTCTTTACCCAAGGCTCTCTCACTTCCTCCATCTTTCACAGCTATTTATATCCATCACAGAGATGGGGGTGAAGAACTGGAGTAATGCTTCAGAGTCTTTGGGGATTTCCTGCAATCTCTGCTGTTTGAATATAAAACCATAGAGCCAGGAAGCCCCAGCTAGTGTACACTTCCGCCTTGCTGATCTCCATGAGAACAAGAAGACTAAAACCACAGACTGCTGCATTTTTCAAGTCAACCTCCAAAATAATCACATGTAATATCTGGTTGCTTGTTTCCTATCCCTGTGAAGGACAGCAGACCACGATGAAGGTTCACTCATTTGCTGCAATGAAGCAAAACATGTGAAGAAGATAGCATCAGTGTGTTTCAGCTGTCTGTAGGCCCCACTGAAAAGCAGCTACATGGATGTTAAAGGGAGAGTTCAGAATTTTGGACATAAGACCTATTTTCCAAGTGAGCCGGTGTGTTCGAGACGTAAGGAGACGTTTTCAAGAAATTTCATTCAGTTCTTCTAGTTGCCGAGTTCGCTTATGCTATGGCTAACGCAAGTCAACGGTTCTTAGCTACAGTCCACTCCACAGTGCACCCGGGGCAAATCCATTGTAATGGCAGACTATCGATGTACATATGTGTTGATAGAATGTTTGAAATAAAACCAACCTTGCATTTTTAAGGATATATGTCTCAGCAGCAGCAGCAGCAGCAGCAGCAGCGTGTCATACTTCCTAGTAGGCTATAGCAGCGGCGGAGTGATATCACCTAGCACTTATAAGTTACCGGTTCTATAATTGTTTGTTTACCTGCTGTCATTGCTACAGACGCAGAGTAGCCTGCAGTGCTAGTTTCTTTAATCTCACAGAAATGGACACTTTTGGAGAATATACTGAAACTTTTGAAGACTCTGATGAGGAGTTTTTTTCCACCCAAACCCAACCATACCTGTACGAGCCTGAATATACAGAGGAAGAATTGCGCGAGAGGGATGCTCAAAGGGCAGAACATGAACGAGCGTCTGTGGAGACCGAGATAGCCCCTGCTGGAGCTGAGAACCGGGACCGAACAAACGGAGACTGGTGGTGCCAGGAGGGAATCCCCCGCAACGCATCCGAGGGTTTACGGGTCTACGGACGGAGCAGAGGTCTGGGTTTGCGGTGCATAATTGTGGGTTTGCGTGGCCGTGGGCTGCCCGGTGATTGCGTGAGGTCCAAACGCTTTTCACCCAGGTCTGAGCGCATGAGTCCCGACAATTCGGCGGTGTTCATGTGTCTTGTTACAGCCTCAGTGCTGTAATGCTCTCGGTGTGTTTCTTGTATTGTGTTTTTCCTTTCACCCCCTCAGGTGACGCCCTCCTTGTCCTTGTCGGTGGGTGTGTGTGGATCGCACACCTGAAGCTGCGTCACACTTAGGTTGTGTATAAAAGAGGCTGTGGATGTCATTGAACGGAGGCCCGTGTCGTTTTTGCTGCGACTCAGAGCTGTCTGAGCTTGATACTATTTCTATTTGTGGGCAATAAAGCCGTTTTTGTTCTACATTTTTGCTACCGTTTCCTTTGTTTCCTTTACGTCCCGTTTCTTATTTACTATGTTACTCCCGTCATCCCCTAGCCCTACCGGGACGTAACATATTTGGGGGCTCGTCCGGGATAGTTTAGGGGCCGGAGAAAACTGGAAGCGTGTTTCACCCACAGTCTGTGGTCGTGAGTAGTGCTGGTCGTCCGGTGTGTCATTTGTTTTGCCATTTCAACTGTGCATGTAACTGCTCCTCAGGTGAGATTAGGGGAGTGTCCAGCCTGGTTGTTCACCAGCCTTTCCATCGGGCACGCTTTTGTTATTTTGTCTTTTTTATTTTCGGAGTTATCCTGGGCGGGGATAACATTCCCTGTCGGAGGCAGGCGTTTCAGGGCCTCGGCCGCTGATAGGTAGCCTTTAAAGTCGCCTCGAGCCCGGCACGCTCCAGAAGATATACAGGTAAAGTCAAAATAGGTAGGATCTGAGGAGTTGGTTCTCGCGCAGTTGGACAGGTAAGGATTGTGTGTGTGGTGTCGGACGTCAGTAGCCTACTGGATTTTGTTTTAGCGATCGCGACCCGCTGTAATTTGTTTGAGGAACGTGCTGCTCTGAACTAGCCGGTGGCTAGGTATTTTTTGTTGTCCGTTTAAATAGTGAGTATGGCGACGTTTGTGTTGGATGAGTTCGTGGCTAATCCCAAGGTGGAGAAGCTCGAGCTGTGTAAAAAACGTGATTTGTTCGAGATAGTGGCGAAATATGAATTGCCGGTTTCAACGGCGTGGGTGAAGGGAGAGCTTAAAGCGTCTGTTCTTTCCGATTAGTGGAGCAAGGTGTGTTGGTGGTACCTGGGTCGGATCCTCCTAGCTTGGCCGCTGGCGAGGACGTCCCAGCTCGCCAGAGCTCCCGGCCGTCGGCCGCTCCGTTCCTCGGGTGGGGGAGGCGGCACGGTCAAGTCCAGTAAATCCTACTCCTGAGGTGGGGAGAGTTGGGCCAGAGCTGAAGCCGTTCACTTTGCCTCGGTTTGAACCACTCTCGGTTGAGTCAACTCCCGGTTTGAAGGTAGATGCTCGGCTAAAGCTCCGGATAGCTTGTCTTCAGTTACATCAGCAGGAGAGGAGGGAAGAACGGGAGTTTCAGCTCCGTAAGGAGTTGGAGCTCAAGCGTTTAGAGGCTGACACTGCGGTTAAAATGCGCCAACTGGAGCTGCAGAAGGAGACGGTCAGTTCTCCGGGTAGTGTCCGCTCATCAAATCATCCTGTCGACGTGAGTAGGAATATTTTGTTGGTTTCCCCGTTTCGTGAGAGTGAGGTTGAGTCTTACTTAACTGCGTTTGAGCGTCTCGCCAGTGCTTTACACTGGCCGAAGGATGTGTGGGCTATATTACTCCAGTGTAAGCTAACAGGAAAAGCTCAGGAGGCTTGTGCTTCTCTATCCGCGGAGGATGGTCTTAACTTTGACAAAGTCAAAAGCGCAATCCTACGTGTGTATGAACTCGTGCCTGAGGCGTATAGACAGAGGTTTAGAAACCTCAGAAAAACATCTAGCCAGACATACGCTGATTTCGGGAGGGAGAAGGTGCTTCTGTTTGACCGCTGGTGTTCTGCATGCAAGGCTGACGATCTGAAATCTCTACGTGAACTTATGTTGATAGAGGAATTTAAGAATTGTTTGCCAGACCGTATTGTTGTTTATTTGAACGAGCAAAAGGTGGCCACTCTGCAGCAGGCCACATATTTTGCTGATGAGTTTGCTCTTACCCATAAACCGGCGTTTGTAAAACAGTCTGTCCCTAGTGCGGCTCTCAAAACTCCAACTGATGTGCCGGGGACGGGAACCTCTGTGACGCAGGCGGTAGCGGGTAATTCAGAAAAGTTGTGTTTTTTTTGTCATAAACCTGGTCATGTGGTGGCTGACTGCCAGTCCCTGAAGCGTAAACGTCAGGCGTCGGTGGCGAAGCAGCCCAAAGGTGTTGGGCTCATAAAAAACAGCCTCCGTGGTGGAGCTGCCTAATGCTTTAGGTGTGCCTGATGAGTGTTTTAAACCATTCATTTTCCAAGCTCATGTTTCCCTCACAGGAAAAGCTGAGGACCAGCGTCCTGTCACCGTGCTGCGGGACACTGCTTGCTCACAGTCCCTCATCCTCTCAAAGGTGCTGCCTTTGGGTGCCGAGTCGGCCTGCGATGTGAGTGCGGTGGTCAGAGGAATTGAGATGGGGTTTGTACCAGCCCCCCTCCACATAGTTCACGTGCAGTGCCAGTTAATAACCGGTTTCTTCCCAATAGCAGCTCGTGCTAGTTTTCCAGTGGATGGGGTCGACCTTATCATGGGAAATGATGTGGCTGGGGGTAAAGTGTTTCCATTACCAGAAGTGGTTGTGAGTCCCCTTCCTCAGTCTGAGCCTGATGACCTAGCTAAGCACCATCCAGGAGTTTTTACTGCTAATGTGCTCACTTGAGCGCAGTTTGTTAAGCAAGCTAAAGATATTGACCTGTGTGATTCCATGTTTGCTTCTGCCCTAGCTGAGGATAGGTTGCCCCCTGTTGGTGAGATGGTGGATTGTACCCTCCGGGAACCTAAAGCCAGAGTGCCTGCATCTACAGACCCATTGCCGCTAACACGTAAAGCACTGATTGATGCTCAGAAAAGTGATCCATCCCTGGAAAAATGTTTTGCTGCAGTGGAGCACAACGCTGGTGAAGGTGTGGTGAGGCAATCATTCTTTGTTGATAAAGGTGTCTTGATGCGTAAGTGGGTTTCACAGCCAGATGTGTGTGGGGAGGACTGGAACACAGTGTATCAAATTGTCATTCCTCTGGAGTATCGACATCATATAATGGAGTTGGCACATGAACACTTATGGTCTGGTCATTTAGGAGTCACTAAGACACATAATCGCATTCTCAAACATTTATTTTGGCCGGGTATGAAGGCGGGGGTAGCACGTTACTGTAAGACTTGCTGCACCTGTCAGATTGTGGGGAAACCAAATCAGGTTGTGCCTCCAGCCCCTCTGCACCCTATTCCAGCTTTCGGTGAGCCATTTGAACGTGTGATTGTGGACTGTGTGGGTCCGTTGCCTCGTACCAAGTCAGGTAATGAATTTATGTTGACTATAATGTGTGTTGCCACCCTTTTTCCAGAGGCAATTCCTCTAAGGAAAATCACCGCTCCAGCTATCACCCGAGCTTTAACTATCAACAACATTCAGTCTGCCAAAAGTGGTGCAGACTGACCAGGGAACTAACTTTCTATCCAACCTGTTTAAGCAAGCATTGCAATCGTTGGGCATCTCACATGCTGTGTCCAGTGCCTACCACCCCGAGTCACAAGGTGCGCTTGAGAGGTGGCACCAGACCTTAAAATCGATGTTGAGAAAATACTGCCATGAGACTGGTAAGAACTGGGATGAGGGCGTCCCGTTTGTTCTGTTTGCCATCAGAGATGCAAAACAGGAATTGCTTGGTTTCAGCCCAGCTGAGTTGGTGTTCGGGCACAATGTGCGTGGCCCATTAAAAGTGTTAACAGAGAAATTTATGTTGGAGTCGGAAAAGATGAATGTGCTGGATTTTGTCTCCCAGAGTAGGGAGCGCTTACAGCATGCCTCTACCCTGGCAAGGGAAGCACTCGCCGCCTCCCAAAGTGGCATGAAGAGGCGGTTTGACAAGAAGGCAGTGGTGCGACAGGTTAGTCCTGGTGATAAAGTATTAGTCCTGTTGTCCATGCCTGGTGCGGCTCTTCGGGCACAATTTAGTGGCCCGTATGTAGTTAAAAGTCAGGTGTCACCCACAGATTATATAATCTTGACACCTGAATGAAGACGCAAAACGCGGTTATGCCATGTGAACATGCTAAAGCCTTTTCTTTCTAGAGATGTCCCTGAGAGGAAAGGGGAGCCGGTTCCAACAACTACAGCTCCTGGTGGGGGCGCCGTTTCGTTGGTCTCCACCGGCTACCTGGGTGATGATGGTTTAGAGGAGCGAAGTGATGGGGAACAATCTGGTAGGCTGAGTAACTCGAGCATGTTGGCAGACATTGACTCTCATCTGTCCTACCTGTCTGACAGGCAACGCAGTGATGTGGTAAAGCTGCTTTACTCACACCCCTCATTGTTTGGTGATGTGCCTTCTCGTACCAATGTGTTGTCTCATGACATTGATGTTGGCTCTGCTGCCCCAATCAAGCAGCATGCGTATCGCTGCCCACTCCCAAAGAGGGAGGTGATGAAACAGGAGGCTGAATATCCGTTAGAAAATGGTCTAGCTAAGCCCAGCAGCAGCCCCTGGAGCTCCCCGTGTTTGCTTGCTCTTAAAGCCGATGGAACACCGCGCTTCTGCACAGACTTCCGAAAAGTCAACTCTGTTACCGTACCGGATTCATTTCCGTTGCCGCGGATGGAGGATTGTATCGATAGTATAGGTCCTGCCTCCATCATCACAAAATTAGACCTTCTCAAAGGATATTGGCAGGTCCCTTTAACAGCCAGGGAGTCGGCTATCTCGGGGTTTGTCACACCAGACTGCTTTTTGCAGTATAATGTAATGGCTTTTGGTTTGAGGAACGCCCCTGCTACCTTCCAGCGCTTGATGCACCTGGTGTTGGGGGATGTGTCAGCCTGTAATATTTACTTGGATGATGTGGTGGTATATTTTCACTCATGGGCAGAGCATATGGCCACCTTGTCTGAAGTGTTCCAGCGACTGGCTACAGCATCCCTGACGTTGAACCTAGCGAAGTGTGAATTCGCTAAAGCCACCGTCACCTACCTGGGGAAGCAAGTAGGTCATGGCCAAGTCCGTCCGGTAGATGCTAAGGTCCAGGCGGTGTTGTCCTATCCTATTCCATCCACCAGACGTGAACTCGGCGGTTTCTTGGCATGACCGGTTACTATCGATGTTTCTGCCGTAACTTCTCTGTCGTGGTAGCCCCACTTACCAAATTATGCAGCCCTGCTGTGCCTTTTGTGTGGAGTGAAGGGTGTCAAAGCGCGTTCGAGGCAGCCAAATCTCTGCTCTGCAGTGCCCCTGTTCTGGCAGCCCCTAATTTCTCTCAAGCATTCAAACTCGAGGTTGATGCAAGTGCATCAGGTGCAGGTGCTGTCCTACTACAGGATGGCGATGGTGGCATAAGTCATCCTGTGTGTTATTTCTCCATTAAGTTTAAACGCCACCAGCTCAACTACTCTACAATAGAGAAGGAGACGCTTGCCATGCTCCTGGCTCTTCAACATTTCGAAGTGTATGTGGGCTCGAGTCCCTCCACTGTACTTGTGTACACTGACCATAACCCCCTTGTGTTCCTGGCGCAGATGCGCAACCACAATCAGCGCCGGAGGGAATCCCCGCAACGCGTCTGAGAGTTTACGGTTCTCTGGACGGAGCAGTGGTCTGGGTTCGCGGTGCGTAATTGTGGCTTCGCGTAGCCGTGGGCTGCCCGGTGTTTGAGTGAGCTCCGAGGGCTTTTCAGACAGCCTTGGGGGTATAAATGCCGACAGTTTGGCCCGGTTCGATTGCCTATTTACGGGCAGTATTTTGGGCGGCGCGTCTTAGAGTTTTGAGTCTGACGGAGCAAAGTAAAGTTCTGCTGCTGCTGAGAAACTAGTTCCTTAAAAAATGGATGATTCATGCGATGCCAGGTTAGTTTTATTTCAAATATTATTCTATCAACACAGATATGTACATCGACAGTCTAGTGTTTTAATTGATTTGCCTCAGGTGCACTGTGGAGTGGGCAAGAGTGGGCGGTTTTTAATGCCTGTCTAGCTAAGAACCGTTGACTTGCGTTAGCCATAGCATAAGCGAACTCGGCAACTAGAAGAACTGAATGATTTTTTTTGAAAACTTATCCAGACGTCTCAAACACACCAGCTCACTTGGAAAATAGGTCTTATGTCCAAAATGCCGAACTATCCCTTTAATGGTTTCATCACGTCTTGATGAGTGAATTATTCAGATTCAGATATAAAGTGGCTTATTCTGCCAGCTGAAGCTGCTAATGCTTGCTCTGAATGTTTCATTACTGTTAATCATAGAGGTAATTTCAAACTGACAGACACCTCATTGTGAACATAGCGGAAGCATGGCTTGATAACTGAACCAGGCAAAGGCCCAGGGGCCCAAAATGTCAGGGGCCCCCAGGACTCCACCTAAATGTCACTCAAAGAGGCACGTACCAACCAGGAAGAGACTCAGAATGACAAACTAAACAATGACAAAGAGACTCACAACGACTGTGAAAAAGGGCCGTTTAACCACAAAGAAACACTAAAGGACTACAAAGAGACACAAAATGACTACAAACAGACACACTACGACTGCACAGACACACAAAATGCCTACAGAGAGACAAAAATGTTTACACACAAAACTATTTCAGACGCAAAATGTCGAATGGCCGGTGATGATGGGAGCTCTGAGCCAGTGGGTGTTACGTAACACAGGACAAGGCTCCATATGCTCTGGAGAGGGCACTGTGTGTGTGTGTTCGTGCATGTGTGATACACCAGGGGTCCGTTTCACAAAGCAGGTTTAGCGAAAACCTTGAGTTAGTTAACCCTGAAATGAGGGAAACTCTGGTTTTTCGGTTTCACAAAGCCAGTTCAGCATAAATCTGAGTCAGTTACCCGGGTAACATACTCCGTGAACCTAACCTGCTCGCTAGCAGGTTTGCTTCAACAAACCCTGAGTTTTTCCCTACATGTCTCCGCCTTTTTTCCGGAATCTGAACCAACTCTGAAAAAATGTGCCGTCCTTTCATCGTCAACCTAATCGATATGGAAATAAAAGTGATTCTAGCAGCTTTGCGTCGGGAGAGAATTTTGATTACCTTTCCTTTCAATCACATTAGATATTATCTAAACAATATTCTCCAACATTTTCAACATTTCATATCGCGGACATAATCCGCAACCAGATTCTTTGCGGAGGTAGTGTTTTTGCGAACGGGAGATTTATGAAATGTTTAAGTACATTTCTGTGTTGACATACCTGCTTATATTTACTGTTTAATATGTGAAATAGGACCTAACACTTGTTCTATTTTTAGCTCTTACTTTATCGGCAATGATACGTTGTGGTTTCTTTGTTTCCTTCTTTTGACAAATGTACTTATTGTAAGTCGCTTTGGACAAAAGCGTCTGCTAAATGACCTAAATGTAAATGTAAATGTAATGATTAAAATCATATGCCTTAGTCAACGTATTTGCGCAATATTCTTATGCTTAATTTTCAACTGAAGCCACTTTCTTTCTGTGCCTGGGGGGATTACACCCAATGAAAATGATAATTTATTCAGTGTGCTACTATGTGAACTACGGGCATTGAACAGCTGTCACCTGCACCATAGGCAGCGTTGCTAACCGTTACACCAGAGTGTTTCTCTGCAAAGCTGAAAATGAACACTTTTTACCTTTAGATCAATAGACTGTTTCATTCAGTTATACACATTAGATCGGGCAGTAATTGTCTGCCACGCTAACTATCGCTACTTTGCTGCAGTTACGTTGCTCCGCTTTCTCAGGATGAGCTCGTTTTCTACATAAACACTCGGTAATATCTAATAACGCTCTCCCGGTTGCCATGGTGAATCGTAGTATCGGAGCTCCATTGATGATGGCTTTATAGAGTCGGCAGGCACGCGCGTAACTCAGAGTTTACATACTCAGAGTTGACTGAACAAATTCAAAACCGCTGTTCTGAAACCAAAAACTCAAGAGTTGCCCATCTCAGAGTTGTTCAACTCAGAGTTCAGGGTTAGGTTCAGAGTTTGTTGAACCTGCTTTGTGAAACGGGCCCCTGAATGTAAGGACAGGTTGATTTTGTTTATTCCTGGCTCGCGCAGGTTATTTAAATAAAGTGTATGATTTTACATGTTACTGTATTAATGCCAACAATGTAATCGATGTGAATATGGAAGGGGGTAACAAAAGTAAAGCGGAACCAAAGTGCAGGTATCGGTGCCCAAGGTGAGCGCCTCTTCCCTCAGACCGAGGGTGCAGTCGAATAGTCAAAAAATAAGGTCCTAACTCCTATTCCTAACTCCTATTCCTTGACCTCTGGGGAAAACGTCATGGGGTTAAGGAAAGGCGATAGGAGAACTCAAAAGGATTTAGGAAAAGTCGGCCGCGGTGCTCAGAGTATCCGACCGGACTTTCACTAAGCTACGTCATTATAACGCGGCCGCTGATGATTGACAGCTGATGATCGGCACTGGCGATTGACGTACGTCTGCGCTGGATAAACTACAATAATGGACTACACAAAGCGCATCGTCCACTTCTCCACATGTTGGTTTTATAAACAGCTGGTTCACTGACCGGCTTCAGGTCCAGCAGCTCCTCCTTCCTGTTTGACCGGTTGCTTTATTTACATTTCATTTGTGGTTTTAGTTTAGTTTTTGTCAAGTTTGTAACATGATTGATATAATAATAAAAAAAAATACCATTCAATGATCACTGTCCACACACATTTATCATCACTATTATCATTGTTTTCATGAATGGCCGAGGTGTGCGGCACTTTAAATGTTGCTCTCGCAAAGAATTGTGGGTCGGCGTAATCTCCTTTACTTTCCTATAGGAAGGTCTGTTGCATCCTATGCTAAAGGAGGTCTGAAAGGAAGCATTGGAGCTCCTTTCCTTTGAATTTAGAGAATTTGAACAGCTCTTATCATGGCGGCCACTTGTTTACTTCCGGGTCACTTCTTCAGTTAGGAACCTTAAGCAAAAAAGACTATTCGACTGCACCCCGAGACTCGGGGAAGAAAATGGAGGTTCGCACTCTCACTCATCGGTTCCATGATTCTGTTTTACAGGTCGGTACACGGTCAAACTTTTGAAAAAGACTCTTCCCCACGAAAGCGTATAGTAGCGTACGATGGCGGTAATGAGCCAGCTGGCAGATTTTAATGTGTTTCGCCGAGATGAAGCGCTGATGTTTTAACCGCGAAAACGCTAGCTTCTGGAGACAATGGCGCTAGCCGCCATTTAGCATGTGTGTGTATTGTGTCTGTTATAGCACGATTCTGAGTGCTGATGTCCTTACTCCCTGGCTGTCGTATTTCATGTTTTAAGCCAGGAGTAATTCCAGTATTGATTTAGGACCAAATAGTGGTTACGTTCTACATTAGCACTGATTTAATAGTGGATTTATTGTGTTAAAACAAATACATGTGTAAATATATATATATATATATATATATATATATATATATATATATGATAAAAGCATGGCCTATTTGATGGACAGGATTGCACTTAACAAAGAGTGATAATTATTTTTATAAATACATGATGATTTAGTGTGTTTGTGTGAGATGTTGTCTACTGATGTGTGAAAGAGAGGTAACTGAATTGATATGTATATTTAAATTAAGAAATGTACTTTGAAGCTGAAACATGATGTCACTGGGGAATGTTTTTGTCTGTACAATGATTGTGGAAGTTTGTAATAAAACAGACCGAGACTCGGGGGAAGAAAATGGAGGTTCGCGCTCTCACTCATCGGTTCCATGATTCTGTTTTCCAGGACTCCTTCTAGAAGAGTGAGAGTAGTGGATCCCGACAGGAACAACGAGGAAAAAAATCATTTGTTACTCCGGTTCATCAGACTTGAAACCTGTAACACATGCATATAACATTCTTCCTTACTCCCTTCTCACTGATGGTATAATACTTTCAGGCTGTTGTTACAGAAACGAATAAGCACCGCTAGCTGGATTTGGCATTGGGGGGTAAGATGATGAGGGGATGGGGTTGTCTGACTGCATTTGGAGATTTGGATGTGTGTGTGTGTGTGTGTTTGTGTGTGTGTGGGGGGGGCATTGCTGTTTTGCTGTACTGATGACTAAGCATATTATACTACAGTTTGGTCAGAGTCGACCTCTGGAGCAAAGGCTCAAGAGAGGATTTCAATGTTTGTGTGTGTGTATGTGTGTGTGTGTGTGTGTGTGTGTGTGTGTTCAGAGTTCCTTTCACTGGAACTAAGGGGCCCAGCTCCTGAAAAACAACCCCACACCATAATCCCACTCCACCAAACTTTACACATGGCACAATGCAGTCAGACAAGTCGTTGTCCTGGCAACCACCAAACCCAGACTCGTCCATCAGATTGCCAGATGGAGAAGCGTGATTGGTCCCTCCAGAGAACGTCTCCACTGCTCTAGAGTCCAGTGGCGGCGTGCTTTACACCACTGCATCCGATGCTTTGCATTGCACTTGCTGATGTATGGCTTGGATGCAGCTGATCGCCATGGAAACCCATTCCATGAAGCTCTCTACACTGTCCTGAGCTCATTTGAAGGCCACATGAAGTTTGGAGGTCTTTAGTGATTGACTGCAGAAAGTTGGTGACCTCTGTGCACTATGTGCCTCAGCATCCGCTGCCTCCGTCATTTTGACACACTTCACTGCTTCGTAGCAGCCAATAAAGAAACAACGAGGGAGGCGGGTGTGTTAAGATATCAGTGAGCAAAAACATTGGTTTCATTTCCAAAACAATGACTTTGTTAACATGCAAGCTCATTTTCCACCATTATTCCAGATATGAAAATACTCAATGGTTCATGTCAACGTCATGCTCTGTTTGGATATTCTGAATTAGGCCTCATTCAGAAAGGAATATCTTCAGGTGACGTGTGATCTGTTGATTTTCTGAGCTTTCTTTGGATGTGTATTGAGCACATTCACTATATTTTTTACGTAGTTTTGCGTCACATGGCCACTCTCCTGTTTACAACCAGCTCTGTGTGTAGTAGCTGTTCAGCAAACATACCTTAAGAACAAAGTGCTATGATCAAAGTGCTATAGGTAAGGTTTTTTGGGGGGGGCGGGGGGGGGGGTGTTAGTGGGTCATGCTATGTAGAGTCGAGGTGAAGTCTGAACAGGTGAGTCTTGAGCCTCTTTCGGAAGATGGCAAGTGACTCTGCTCTCCTGACATTGGTCGGGAGTTCGTTCCACCACTGAGGCGCCAGAACAGAGAAGAATCTGGACTTTGCTGAGCGACATTTGTTTGATTTCAGCGATGGTGGTACCAGCCGGGCATCTGAAGTAGAGGAGCGAAGTGCTCGCTTCGGGGCGTGTGGTTTGACCAGTGTTAAAAGGTAGATGGGTGCCGTTCTATTGAAGTCCTTGAAGGCCAGAATTTGGGTAGATTGAAGACAAGGCGTGCTTGCGTTCTGGATACGCTGCAATGGTTTAGTCGCCGAGGCCGGGAGTCCAGCCAGGAGAGAGTTGCAGTAGTCAAGGCGGGAGATGACCAGTGCTTGGACCAGGAGTTGCGTTGCATCCTTTGTGAGGAAAGTCCGGATCCTGCGGATATTGTAGAGGGCAAATCTGCAGGATCGGGCCACAGCAGTGATGTTGGGGGTGTAGGATAGTTGGTCATCGAGGATTACACCCAGGTTCCTCGCAGTTGACGGCAGCAATACTATGATGCCCTCGACAGTGACCGACAGGTCCATGGGAGGCTGGGTGTCATCTGCGTAACAATGGTAGGAGAATCCATTGGATGTGATTACAGAGCCTGGTGATCCGGTGTATAGTGACAACAGAAGCAGTCCTAGTACTGAGCCTTGAGGGACACCTGTTTCCAGAAAACAGGGTTTAAACATAGAGCCATTCAATGTGACCTGAAAGGTGTGATTTGCCAGGTATGATGTGAACCAGGTTAGAGCAGAGTTAGTGATGCCAAGTTCAGCCAGGGTGGAGAGGAGGATTTGGTGACTAAGGCTGACGCAGTTTGTGCTGTTTGTTATTACGAGAACGCAAACAGTGCACGCAGTGCTTCCTCACTTTGCTGGAATTTATAAAAACTGACAGTGAACCGGGCAAACAGCGCATACTCCACCCTCAAGCGTAATTGGCACTCCTCTAAAGCAGTGAATGGGCCCGCATGTATCTAACACGCACCATATGGCTAGAAGCAAAGCATTCTGGGAGATGGACTTGACTGGGGTGGCAGGATGATGGCAGAGATGATGAAGTGGTGTCAGTCATGCTGACGTAGTCGTTCTGTGAAGCTGTGGAGGATTTAACGGCGCTGGGACAACAAAGAGCCAACAGTGAGGACAATCACCAAAACAACCAGGGGACGATGGTGTTCAGGAGATCAGCATAATAAAAAGGTGATTAAAGTTGCATCTTCACCCTCAGGGACGTGTGCAGGCTCATCCCTGTGTACATCTCGTGCATATTCGGAGTGCACGTGGAGGGCTGGGGGCCTGTTCTGCACATGCTCAGTGGGCGACGTGATGCGGGCTGACACATCGCATGTCGTGAGCGTAGCTACCGTGCTGAGTAATGTGACATTTAAGGACTCACGCTTTTTTCCTTCCCCGTTTGAAGCACGCACACATGATGCAGGAACACACACACACACACAACAAGTGTGAAGGAATAGTTTCTGCAAGGTTTGAGTGTGACACATCGCTCACTAGTTCATGACTCCGTTTATTCTGCTACATTGATCCTCTGTTTCTCTGTGACAAAGTGTGATGAGGTCCACTGCTGCTAACACTGCCTTCGTCATGTAATCTCAGGATTTATGAATGCACAGCTGCAGTGGGAGGTTACACAACATGGACCGGGTGTGAACTGAAGTCACATTTCACCGTTACTTTTGCCATAACTCCAACAAAAGTGGACAGGCATCCAAACCTCTTTGTTTGGAGTTCAAACCAAAACTAAGCTCACCCAAAATGGCAGAAAGAATTCCTTACTGCACAGCAAAACTGTGTGATCCCACAACAATAAGCAGTCAGTCAAATCTCAACCAGACAAGTCAGTCGCTTAGTTTGCACTTCTTTATGAACTCATCTGAGAGGACTGTATGCGTTCAGACAGCTGTGGCTAAAGAGGAAGTGAATGATTCAAATGAGAAAAAAAGACAGATGAGGGTTGGATATGAGATGACTGAGGGACAGCGACCTATCTACACAGAGAAAAATATAGCTTTTTCTGTCTGTCTGTCTGTCTGTCTGTCTGTCTGTCTGTCTGTCTGTCCGTCTGTTTGTCCTTTGCATATCTCTATGGACATCTGATCTATTTCACACTTGGTGTGTGTATTGTGGGAACACAAGGGCATGCGGTGTCAGAGTTGGTGCACTTTTGTACGTGCAACGCTGTATTTTAGCCGGTCATGTTGACATATAGGGCCCAAGTTTCGTGGCGCAGCGAAGGGTGGCGCAGGGTGGCGGAGCCGGCGCAATGCAAGTTTCGACCAGCGCAGCCTTGCGCACGGTCAGTTTGGCAGTTTGGTGGATCGCCTGCACCAAGATGGGTGTGGATGGGAAGTTTCAAGGCAAAAAGCCTCAGTCTCGCCGAATGCCCGCCAGCTCCAACCTGGTCTACTCTCGGCGCAAGGCGGATTACAACTGGCGGAGTGGCAGTTTGGCTCAAAGGCACGTAGTGCGCACACGTCACAGGCAGGTTTCCACAGTTCCAGGCACATTTAACTGCAATAAATAATCACAAAAAACACTATTTAATGCAATTAATTGAATCAACACGTGAATTTATATAGATTATCCCGTCACATCTGACGTCAGATCAAAGGCGGATGGCACGCGTAACGGAAACTCAGCCTGACTGAATTAACACGGCTGAAACTTGGACCTCTCGGACCAAAACATCAGTTTCATCCTGGGAAAAGTTTGGCCGTCTGGCGTTGCTGCTGCTGTCTTCTGTCCAGTGCCAACGCTAGCCATTTTGGTGCCCTAAGCAGAATTCATTTATGATGCCCCCCCCCTACCCGAAAAACAGTGATTTAGGGGCGCGCAGGTGGCAGAGTGGTTAGAGCGCGTGCCATGTATGTTACATGTATGCATAAGCCGCCGACCCCGGTTCTAATCCTGTCCGAAGGTCTTTTGCTGCATGTCACACCTCCCTCTCTCTCTCTCTCTCCTGTTTTTCATATCTATCCACTGCTAATAAAATGCGTCTATGCCTGAAAAAATCGCCTGGTCTCGCGCCTTGGCAGCCTGTTGTCCGTGGAGAAACGTGCAACTTTGCCGCGAGCTGGAACCGGAGTTGGGGCTGCTGCTGGTCTGAGCGGCCCGCGAGGTCCCGGTGTCCCGCCGTTCTGGTGTTGGACGGGGAATCCGGTGCAGCTGTGGAGCGCAGATGATGAAGACAGTGATGATGATAATGAATGGCCCGGCCAGCTCGTGCAGGCACCGGGTTCTCGCCACCATTATGTCTACTGCTGTGAGCCCTGACCCTGTGTTGTGATAGACATGCCTAAAATGTGCCTACAATTTCTATAGTGATATAATATCGGCATTATAATTATTATGATTATGATGATTTTTCATAATATTTTTGGTGCCCCCTCAGCACTTGGTGCCCTACGCACAGCGCGTGATGCGCGTGGTGGGAGCGGCGGCGCTGCTTCTGTCATTGGGTTGTCAAGTGACGAAACTTGCACTGCACCTCCCCTAACGCATTAAAGGTGAGGAGAGGAGCTCATTTGATTGGTGAAGATCTGAATCGGCTGTGTTAATCCCAGTCCACGCCTCGTCTCCTCCTCGTCTCCCACTCACGCCTTCTCTCCTCCCTCTTTCCCACTTGCGGGGGTAGGAGTGACAGGAGGAGTGCCTGTGCCCGACTTCGCCGTGCACGAAACTTGCAAAGTCCAGGCGGACACACCCCGTTGGCGTTGCGTCACAGGTGCGCTGCGCCCCGACTACGCCTGGTGTACGAACCTAGGGCCCATACAGCGCAAATAGGTGCACATACACTCTTAGAAATAAGGGTTCCAATAGGGTTCTTTCACAACGGCTGAGGTTCTACCTGGAACCATTTGCTTCTGAAAAACCCTTTCCCGAAGAAAGGGTTTTTCAAGGGTTCTTGGTAACACTAATGGTTCCAGTAAGAACCATTTTGAGCCAGAGAACCCTTTAAAACCCCTTTCCTGAATAAAAGGTTTTAAAAGGGTTCTTGGTAACGCTAAGGGTTCCAGTAAGAACTGTTTTGATCCAGAGAACCGTTTTTGGAAGAAAGAGTTCTTCAGGGATTGTTGAAAGCATGGGTATAAGATCCTGTGTCACCAGGATAACTGTAGTCACAATAGTCACAATTCCTTGTGACTACTGATACAAATACATTTGTATCAGTAGTACATATTACATATACATATTTGTTTATTTGTTCTTCTCCAGATCCTGTTGATAAAACTGCAACATAATTGCCCATCTTGCGATTTGAACACCTGCCACCCAGGCTACTCCCTTCTTCAGGAGGAAATTGACACACAGCAAAGAAGCAGCCAGGGGAATTGAACCCTGGGTCCCTACAGCAAGGATATAACCCCTCTTTCTGGGGCATCTAAAGGCGAGTCCACACCGGACCGATAATCGGCGTCGTTGAGAGAGTCGGCCTCCGTGACATGAGTCTGCTTGGTGTGGTCGCTCGAATCGGCCCACGTCGGGGTTCATTTCAGCCGATTCAAATGTGTAATCTGCCATGCGAGTCGGTCACTCTTTTACCATTCTGATTGGTGGAGGCTAGCAGCTTGACTAGCGAATCAGTGAAGCCCGGAAGTGACGATGGTAAACATACCAGATAACCAGTGGAATCGAAGAAGTGGTCTAGAGAGGACCGCCTACTTCCGGTTTTCGTGTTTTTTGGCCGACAATACAGATTAGCGCCGCCTGTTGTTTTGGAGACATTACATCTCGCGCAAGCGCGGAACGTATGGCGTCGGCTGTAGTTCCGTAGGTGTGAACCGCCCATGTCGTTGTTCAAATCGGCCATGTTAAGTAGCCCGACGTCATTTACCGTCGCGAATCGGGCAGTCGGTCCGGTGTGGACCCGCCTTAAGTGAGCTGTAGAACTCACTGGACAAAGGCTTTTGAAAGTTTGTTACAAGTCACGTGATCTAGAGATACAGTTTGAGGTTGTGAGTTCAAGGCCTGGTTGATGCAGAGTGACCATGTTAATGCCTACTGAGATGGTGTGTGGATTAGTGACAGACAATTTGAAAAATATTAAACACTTATTTTACAGACAATTTTACTCATGTATTTGTCTCCTACTCATACTTTTCCATGATCGGCCTCATCCCATGGCTGCTGTACCCTGCTTGCTAGCTTAGTCAAGTTGTGAAGCTGCAGATAAGTTCAGTGATAAAGAAAGGTCTTTGATGTCAGAGGCCAAGCCTTAACCGATGAAAAAAATCATATTGTAACTCTGACTCTGGGGCTACTACATCAGGGTTTTTTGATGCCGGGAATTGAAACTTGATCTCCTAGGTGAAAGGGCGAGGTTTGGTGTGTATACAATTTAGAAGAGAGACAGCCTTTGAAGCAAACACTGCCGTTAAAATGGGTTGACTGGACTGATGAAATCGTTCTGATCTCTACACTCTTAGAATTAAAAGTGCTAAGTAGAACCATATAAGGTTCTTTGGCTTGTCCTCATAGGAGAACCCTTTTTGGCTCCAGGTAGAACCTTTTATAAACCCTTTCTTCGGGAAAGGGTTTTTCAGCAGCATATGGTTCCAGGTAGAACCTCAGCCCTTGTAGAAGAACCCTATTGGAACCCTTATTTCTAAGAGTGTAGTCTCTGCCGCTCATTTCTTATCAGTTTCCTACTGTTCATCATACACAATAATAAATCAATTATGGAGCAACACCAAAGCTGTCATTCTCAGGAGGCTATTTTAGAATAATAAACTAGAGATGACGGAGCGATGCATATGAAATAAGGACAGCTTTCTATACTAATCCCATCCAGAGTCACATCACCAGGTCAATCAGTGTGACCAAACTCAGAACCCACAGCCTTTCAACAGGACGCAGATGACTCACTTTTAAACAGTGTCCATTGCCATGGTAACACTGACTGAAAAGCTTACTGTGGAGCAGGTTAAGTTCAGTCTATTGAATCCATGTATGAAGCTCAACTGCTGGTGATTCATCTCTGTGTCGCTGCTGCTTTCAGTGCAGTGAGAGATGAGAGGAACAGTACAGAAATACATTCACAGAGTGTGAAGGACGGAAGAATGAAGACATGCTGACAGCGTCTCACGTCACTGCAGGCACGTTACAGAACATTATACTAACAGAAGTCATTACTATTTATATACGTGTTTATAAATTTGGATAAATGTTCATACATTATTATTCAAATAATCTTCTGTAAGGTGCCTGCTGTTTATACATACACACACACACACACACACACACAATGACTGAACATACACAACTGTATATACACAACCTCTGTGTATATACAGTATACTACAATAATCATTCATAGCCACACCTCTTATTCTTCTGAATACTGGCATGTTGTCAATAAAGAATAAACAAGAATGAATCACAGAAGTCTGGGATGTTAATGTTAATTGATCTTGTGCTACTTATGGGCTGCATGGTGGTGAAGTGGGCAGCACAGTCGCCTCACAGTGAGACGGTCCTGGGTTCAATCCCTGGTTTGGGTTCCTTCTGTGTGGAGTTTGCATGTTCTCCCCTGGTTAGGGCTGCAGCTATTGGATCTTTTTTGTAATCGAGTAATCTACTGATTATGCCATCGATTAAAGTTATGGTTCGGAGTAAAATGCACCCTAGGTCATTTCCACCATGACATCCAGCCAAATACCCCCTCAGAAGCATTTTTAGCGATGGTCAACATTGGTAAAGATAGGGCTATCAGCAGAATGGCTAAGTACTGGCGCAAATGGTACACTATGTATGTTGGGACCTCACCAAAGAGAAGAAAGAGTGGCCTGCATAGAGGCCAAAAACCTTCACATGCGGTCAGAACAAAGGAACAAAGGAGATAAAGAACTACAACCCCCAAAACCTCCATCTTGCTTTACTTCTCACTAAGGTGTGAAGTGTGACGTCACAACAAATCTGGTGCCCTATTGGCTGACAGGGGGTCCCTGGGGTCGGCTGTGAGGTATAAAAGCCAGCGTCCACCTTTAAACGCCCTCTCTCCACTGTAACATGTCGTTACAACAGGAGGTGAACTTTTAACGTCTGCTGCGTTTCCTTTGTCCTAGGCCGCAGTCTTTCCCCCAAACTCGCTGGATGAGAGACAGACTATTTTCCCTCCTTTTTCTCTACTCGCCTTTTTCTTCTTTTTTTTTTTTTTATCATTTTGGATCCTGAGAAGATCACCGCACCGCGCGACTCTGAAGGACCGCCTGCAGAAGGAAGAAACATGAACTGTTTTGAGCCAAGTTGATCCCAAAGCTAGCTACGGAATGATTAAATGAACAATACCCCCAAGGGAGCCCGAGAGGGGGGGAGGATGAGAACCCCAGTCAGACGGACTCAAGGTTATCGACCAACAGCAACGCAGTGGCGGTATGCAGAGGGAGTGTGGATCCCAAAAAAAGAAGACTCCAAGACCATCAGCCAATTCAGAATCATCTCACTCCTAAGTGTTGAAGGAAAGATTTTCTCTTTAGCATTTTGGCAAACTTCTTCCTAAGAAATTGGTACATGGACACATCTGTGCAGAAAGGTGACATACCAGGTGATAGACTGGTTACCTGTCTGTCTCTACATGTCAGCCCTGTGACAGACTGCTTACCTGTCTGTCTCTACATGTCAGCCCTGTGATAGACTGGTTACCTGTCTGTCTCTACATGTCAGCCCTGTGATAGACTGGTTACCTGTCTGTCTCTACATGTCGGCCCTGTGATAGACTGGATACCTGTCTGTCTCTACATGTCAGCCCTGTGATAGACTGGTTACCTGTCTGTCTCTACATGTCAGCCCTGTGATAGACTGGTTACCTGTCTGTCTCTACATGTCGGCCCAGTGATAGACTGGTTGGTCCAGGGTGTACCCAATCCTTTTCTCAATGACAGCTGGGATTGGCTCCCCCCCCCCCCCCCCGCGACCCTAGGGGGTTAGAGGTCAGGTGTATTTTCCATCACCTGAAGCCCCAAAACCACTGCCTGTCTCTACCTGTCTACACGCGAAGAACTTTTACGCGACATGTCCCAGAGAAAGGCAAAAAAACTAGACGATGGTAAACATCATTATGCTCGCTAATTTCATGTTGGTTTAGCAAATGTTCCTATTAAATTCAGCATTAGATACACTTTGTTTGTGTTGCAACCACCACCAGTAGGCAACGCAAGGATCCTCAACCAGAGTCTTCATTGAAGCTCCTTGTACAACTTATAGGCAATATGTGCATCACACTGGCAATCAGATGGCAGCAAGCAACAGCAAAAGTAAACAATAAATAATGTAAATACAGTACACTGACTAAAATCAAATATCTATTATGAAATAACTAATAGCTTTCATGTCTTTAATGTTCAGGTCTTGTCAATCACTGAAGCCTTTGAGCCAGTGATTAACATGGAGCATGAGGCAGTAATTGGTGGGTTTAAATGCCTTTACTGGCTGCTAAAACATGAAATTGCCCACCATACAAATTATGCAGCCTTCCTTGATCTTGCCAAATTACTTGGCTGTGACTACTTCTCCAAACTTCAGGTAAATTATTTGTATGTATATATTGTGGTGTTGACAAAGTTTTCAAAACACTATATATTATGTGTTATATTACTCTTTCTATCTTTGTTAAATTACTCTTTCTATCTTTTTTTTTAGATTGACAGGACCAATTATAGATCCCACAAAATTGTTGATGAGATAGATCCTGGCCAGTGTAAAAAAAAAAACAAAAAAAAAAAAACAATTCTAGAGCCCTCCGACTCTCTACTGCCATTGGCATTGAGGTGGATGAGTCCACAATATGTCCATGACCAGGCAACTGGATATACATATTAGGTACTACTACGGTATTACTAATTTAACAATGAATATAAATCTGACCTTATACTGGATAAATGAAAATAATATTAATAAAACATTTTTTAGGTACCTGGACAGAGAAGGCCAACTTTTTTTTTTTTAATCACTTTCTTGACATGGTGCCATTAAATGATGGGAAGGAAGATACCATTGCAGAAGCCATCCGTGAGGTGATCACAGTCAAAGCCATACCAACAGATCAAATTTTTGGTTTGGGGGCAGATGGTGCTGCTTTGATAACAGGGAAGAACTGAAAATGAGTTAAATTTGAGGTATAGTTACTGTTTATCTTTAAGTAAGTACTGATTATTGTAATATCTATCTTTAAGGATGCCAGAAAGGTGTTGCCAAACAGCTGACAGACTCCTGGCCACAGCTAGTGTCTGTGCACTGTGCAGCACACCGCCTTGCGTGCAAAACTGCTGCAGACAAGAGGGCACCTATAAGACCTGCACATTTATTTTAGAAACAGTACCAATCACACAGCTGTGCTTAAAGCAGCTTCCAGTGTTTTAGGAGTGGACAGCCTGAAAATAACTGTCAGCAATCAAATCATTTTTCTTGGAGACAAACTGCTGCAAAAATGGGCTATACAAATTGCCCTTTCCTGCCTTTTCTACATTTTAAGATAATTTTCCACACCACCGTCTTTGATTTCATGTGTCCTCTTAATGTGTTCTTTGGACATTAGGAGGTGAAGGACACACGATGGCTGTCTCAAGACAGCCATTTCAACTCTTCAGAGGAATCTGGCAGCTGTGCTGGCAGCTCTTGCTGAGGAAGAAGAGAAGAAGGACCCTGTAGCAAGGGGCCTTTATACATACTGTGCAACATACAGGTGGCTGCCGTCCACCAAAAGGCAGATGTCATTCCCCACCTGACATGGCTTTCAAAGCTTTTCCAAAAGGAAGATGTCAAATTCTGGCTATCAAGAAACAAAAAAGTTGATTTTAAACAGGTACACATTCAGGCTGTCAACAAATATTCTAAATTTGAATATATATTAGATTAGTTAAGAATCAAATTTCGAATGTGAAAATAAATATTCCAGTCATATGTAAAAAAAAAACAAAAAAAACAGCGGCAGCAGCGGTGCAACTGTCTGCTTTGCGGGAGGTCAGGGACAGATCACAGGAGTCGCACTGTCTTGCAGAACCCAGCTTGACCGCAAGTCAAGTCAAGTCAAGTCATGTTTATTGATATAGCCCATTTCATATATATGTATATATATATACGTGTCCCTCGTGGCATTCTGTGGGAGGTACTTTGGGAGTACGGGGTCGGGGGCCCTCTGCTAAGGGCTGTTCGGTCCCTGCATGACCGGAGCAGGAGCTTGGTTCGCATTGCCGGCAGTAAGTCAGACCTGTTCCAGGTGCATGTTGGACTCCGGCAGGGCTGCCCTTTGTCACTGGTTCTGTTCATTATTTTTATAGACAGGATTTCTAGGCGCAGCCGTGGGCCGGAGGGGATCTGGTTCAGGAGCCACTGGATGTCATCCCTGCTCTTTGCGGACGATGTGGTCTTGTTGGCTCCTTCGAGCCAGGACCTCCAGCATGTCCTGGGGCGGTTTGCAGCCGAGTGTGAAGCAGCCGGGATGAGGATTAGCACCTCCAAATCTGAAATCCAAATCATGGTTCTCGACCGGAAAAAGGTGGCTTGCTCCCTCCAGGTCGGGGGGGAGTTCCTGCCTCAAGTGGAGGAGTTTAAGTATCTTGGGGTCTTGTTCACGAGTGAGGGAAGGATGGAGCGTGAGATTGACAGGCGGATCGGTGCAGCGGCTGCAGTAATGTGGTCGTTGTATCGGTCCATCGTGGTGAAGAGAGAGCTGAGCCGAAAGGCGAAGCTCTCGATTTACCGGTCAATCTATGTTCCTACCCTCACCTATGGTCATGAACTTTGGGTCGTGACCGAAAGAATAAGATACCGGATAAAAGTGGCCGAAATGAGCTTCCTCCGCAGGGTGGCGGGGCGCTCCCTTAGAGATAGGGTGAGGAGCACCGTCACACGGGAGGAGCTTGGAGTAGAGGCGCTGCTTCTCCACATCGAGAGGAGCCAGTTGAGGTGGCTCGGGCATCTGTATCGGATGCCCCCTGGACGCCTCCCTCGGGAGGTCTTCCAGGCATGCCCCACCGGGAGGAGACCCCGAGGAAGACCCAGGACACGCTGGAGTGACTATGTCACCCGGCTGGCCTGGGAACGCCTTGGGGTCCTCCCGGATGAGCTAGGGGAAGTGTCCGGGGAGAGAGAAGTCTGGGCGTCCCTGCTCAGGCAGCTGCCTCCACGACCCGGTCCCGGATAAGCAGAAGAAAATGGATGGATGGATGGATATATATTAGGGTTGGGCGGTATGAGCAACATCTTATATCACGGTATGAATAATTTCATATCACGGTAACGGTATATATCACGGTATGGTTTTCCCCTGTAAATTCAATAATGGCTTAAAAATAACCATACTGTCGCATTTGATCATTTTCCTCTTTTATTTTAATTTTCTCACAGCAGCATAAAATTATTTTAAAGAAAGTATAATAATATAATAAATAATAAGCCACAAAGAATGTGCAAATGTCTGGTAAACATTTGAACTCCAGCTTTAACTTAAGCTATAGTGTGTGTGCAAATGTAAACACAGAGCTCCATCTTAATAAGAAATAAAAATAACAAATGAGAAAAAGTATGCGTCGTGATGGCCTCCGTTATCTCCCTCCATCGATGTGATTTATTGTCATACGCGGTGCCTTTGGCGAAAGACTCATAATACTGCTTCACATGGTTTATCTTTAAGTGGTGGAAGAGGTTACCGGTGTTTCCACCTACAGCAGCAACAGTCGCGCGACACTCTTTGCAGAGTATCGCTTTTTGTTCGTTGTCGGATTTTCTAAATCCGAAAAAGTTCCACGCAGCACCAGTATTATAAATGAAACCTGTAATCTTTCTGCCCGGACACTATTGTAGGAATTCCTTCTTCTTCTTCTTTCGAGATCATACTTCCCATGGTCATTGCACTTCGGGACAATAAGCTCAGTTGGCAAGGGTGATAATGGTAATACATCGAAATACCAGGTACTCTTTGTGAAACAAATATACAAAATGATAATTAGATAGACAAAAACATATCAAAATTTTACCTCAAAAACTGATTTTTCTTTTAAAGTGGTTTCAAATCTGCCTGTGCGACAGTGAATGCTTACTCAATTTGTGTGCCACAGTTGAGTTGCCACTTGCCAATTAGCTCAGTGCGATAGACAATGGTCTTTGGTTCCAGGAATTGTGGATTCAAGCCTCAACATGTGCTAAATGAACATTGTAAAGTCAACTGTCTTGCCTTCCTGTTCTCCTGTTTTTTGCTCAGAATTGCGTAAATTTGCCAAAAAATAGCCCAGAACTGACTCATCACTGCGCAGCTAAAAGTTTAGTGACACTACTCCCTTCTTCAGGAGGAAATGACACACAGCAAAGAAGTAGCAGGGAGAATTGCTACAGCAAGGATATAACCCCTCTTTCTGGGGCATCTAAGTGAGCTATACTACTCACTGGACAAAGGCTTTTGAAAGTTTGTTACAAGTCACTTGATCTAGAGATAAAGTTTGAAGTTGTGAGTTCAAGGCCTGGTTGATGCAGAGTGACCATGTTAATGCCTACTGAGGTGATGTGTGAATTAGTGACATACAATTTGAAAAATATTAAACACTTATTTTACTCATGTATTTGTCTCCTCATACTTTTCCATGATCGGCCTCATCCCATGGCTGCTGTACCCTGCTGACTGGCTTAGTCAAGTTGTGAAGCTGCACATAAGTTCAGTGATAGAGGAAGGTCTTTGATGTCAGAAGCCAAGCCTTAACTGATAAAAAATCATATTGTAACACTGACTTTGGGGCTACTGCATCAGGGTTTGTTGATGCCGGGAATTGAACCTTGATTTCCCAGGTGAAAGGGCGAGGTTTGGTGTGTTGGGCCTGGGAGCTGGCCCCATGGTGGCTGTCATGTGTGAGTTAAGAGCTGGTTGCCCCATGGATTGCACCATATGGTCTGGTCTTCCCCTTCTACAAACCAGGTGTGACATACCAATAGTGATTACTGTGAACAGAACAGAACAAAGAAGAACAGAAGAGAGAGAGAATAGAAGAAACCTCAGAGAATCAAGGTGAGCTAAATATAATGGGCCCTAGTTTCGTAGACCAGCTTTCAGCGCACCTGCGCCGCGCCGACGGGGTGTGTCCGCCTGGACTTTGCAAGTTTCGTGCACCGCGCAGGCTCGCGCAGGCACACCTCCCGTCTCGCCCACCGGCGCAAGTGGGAAAGAGGGAGGAGAAGAAGGCGTGAGTGGGAGACGAGGAGGAGACAAGGCGTGGACTGGGATTAATACAGCCGATTCAGATCTTCACCAATCAAATGAGCTCCTCTCCTCTCCTTTAATGCGTTAGGGGAGGTTCAGTGCAAGATCCGTCACTTGACAACCCGATGACAGAAGCAGCGCCACCGCTCCCACCACGCGCATCACGCGCTGTACGCGTATCATAATAATAACAATGCCGATATTATAAAAAACAGGAGAGAGAGAGGGAGATGTTTTGGACCGAGAGGCTGAGTTTCCGTTACGCGTGCCATCCGCCTTTGATCTGACGTCAGATGTGACTAAATGCATTGAGTTGCTGCCATGTGATGAGAAATGGCTGATTAGAAATTTGCGCTAACGAGCAGTCGGACTGGTGTATACACACACACACACACACACACAGACACACACACATATATATATATAGATATAGATATAGATATACACACAACCTGTCCAGGGTGTACCCTGCCTTCGCCCAATGACAGCTGGGATCGGCTCCAGCCCCCCCCGTGACCCTGAATAAAGGATAAGCGGTAGACAATTATATATACACACACACACACACACACACATATATATATATATATATATATATATATATACTGTGAATTCAGCTTCAATGACACATTCAAAATCATGGTCTTCCCTCTCAAATAAAGGCTTTAAATGTTCACAACCTGGTCAACTTCATTTGGGGGGGTCTTCAAATGACTAATTGACACTACTAGTTCATACTTTTTGGCAATACACTGTGGTGTCACTATAATGTCCGTGGGTTTGTTGGTGCATATATAACTGTGTCTGTTGTAGAAGAAAATGTGTTACCTTCCAATTTGTTTGTTTAAATATTACTTCCTCTCGGGAACCTCAAATGTCTTGCTGAGCTGCATTCGTTGTATGTAAGTCTTGTCATGTTAATGATGAGACCCTCTGATCTGTCCCCCTTCCTGGACCGTCTCCGAAACACCTTCATCCCACATACTTGATCAAGGCCTTCATGAATGGCCCCTGTTGTGACACTATCTAGCAAGAACCCAGCTGTTCCGAGGAAGTCACACCTTTATGTTGTCTCAGGAAGTCTCTTCCCCTTGGTGAAACGCGTATTGAATCTATGTAAATCCACTGTTTAGACCTGCCCCTTTGGTTCTGTATAAGTTGTCTCTTGCCTCACATCAGGGCAGATTGGGCTGTGTGGCAACCGCGACATTGTCTTTTCTCCACTGTCAGTGATTAAACCTCATTTGAACCAGCCACTGAATTGGACCTGAAGAGTTTCTTCAACAATATGGCGTTGTCGGCATCTCGCTAACCCTGGGCTAGAGGACGTCTGGACTGAAGCCAGTGATTTTGAATATTAGCAATCGGCGCCAAATTCAAAGGGAAAAGGAAGCCTCTTGTAAAATTCCTAACTTTTGCTGATATTCACAATGCCCTGTCTCAGGTCCGGATCTTCCATAGACCCAGGTAACGCGATTTAAATTTTCAAATAGCAGCAGTTGACTGCAGGCTGTTCTGGTGAGTTTTAAGAAAAACAAAGGCCTTATGTAGTATAATAACAGATTGCATAGTGGAATTCTCCATCACCTTATGGGTTTGAGTTTTTCTCGGTGTAACAGATTATTATATGAGGTGGATGGTATTGTTATGGAGTAACCAGGCTTCCATACATATTGTCATAATTCCTATTGGTAGCATAATGACAGTTTGCATGATGGAATACTCCCTGACCTTATGGGTCTGAGTGTTTCTTTATGTGAGAGATTGTTATGTGAGGTAGACAATTTTAGTGGAGTGAATCAGTCTGACACTATATTGTCATAATTCCTAAACTTGGTAGCATAATGACAGTTTGCATTGTGAAATTCTCCCTGACCTCATGGGTCTGAGAGTTTCTCTATGTGAGAGATTGTTATGTGAGGTCGACGATATTTCAGTGGGGTAGCCAGTCCGCCACTCATATTGTTTTAAATCCTATTGGTAGCATAATGACAGTTTGCATTGTGAAATTCTCCCTGACCTCATGGGTCTGAGAGTTTCTCTATGTGAGAGATTGTTATGTGAGGTCGACGATATTTCAGTGGGGTAGCCAGTCCGCCACTCATATTGTTTTAAATCCTATTGGTAGCATAATGACAGTTTGCATTGTGAAATTCTCCCTGACCTTATGGGTCTGAGTGTTTCTCTATGTGAGAGATTGTTATGTGAGGTTGACGATATTTCAGTGGGGTAGCCAGTCCGCCACTCATATTGTTTTAAATCCTATTGGTAGCATAATGACAGTTTGCATTGTGAAATTCTCCCTGACCTTATGGGTCTGAATGTTTCTCTATGTGAGAGATTGTTATGTGAGGTTGACGATATCTAAGTGGGGTAGCCAGTCCGCCACTCATGTCATCGTAATTCCTACTTGGAAATGTAATGACGATTTGCATGGTGAAACTCTCTGTAATCTTATGGATTTCAGTGGTTCTCTTGGTAAAAGATTGTTATATTGAATGAATGACATGTGTTTAACCGGTTTAAAAGTTGTATGAGCTCATTGTAACATCTTGTTTTTCAATGTTGTGTGTTTGTGTTTTGCTGTGATTTAAGGCCCGCTGCGGCCATAAATATGTTGTTTTCTTACTATAAGAAAGTATTGCTAGAATTAAGTAGTTGTTCAGGAGGTTACAATTGAACACAACATTCCAGCTCTAGTTCCTTATCCATTAGTTAATAGCCTTTTGATCACTGTGATTCACGACTGCTGTTTTGCGATAAACCACGTGGCTAAGAGCACTTCATTTTCATGTAAATACACATTTTTCTTCACTGTGTAATATCATTTCTTTAACTAGTTGGGTTGTGTGTCTGTTTTAATTAATTTTCCCCAACCTACTTTAGTTTTCTTTTCAAATACGTTATATTCTATTTTTTTTATTTCTTGTTACTCAAGACTGTTAGTAACTTGCTCTTTATCCCTTCTCTAACTAGTTGGTTTGTCTCTCTGTTTTAATTAGTTTCCCCTCTTTTGTTCTTTACTATAGTTAAATTGTTGGTTCTTTTAGTATTCTGGCTTCTCTTTAGCCTGTTGATTTGTTTATTTTTTAATTCACTTCACCCTACCTACATTCTATTATTTTAGTATTTTTTGTAAATATTTCATTCTTTCAATTTTATGATTGTACTGTATGATTGATACTGTACCTTATCCTTCTAGTATTATCATTTCTTTTGAGCCGGTTGTTTCTGTATCAATTAATTTGCCCCCTTTTATTTTTGTCAAAATATTGTTCTCAATATTTAGTACTATTATTATTTTCTCGTTTATCATTTTATAATATTTTTGTTTCAATTGGATTTTTATTTTCACTGTATTTCATTTTTATCTTTATTATTATTTTTTTTCATTTTCGCCTGGTTTTTGCCTGGAATGCTCTATACAAATCTGCCACCCTATTGAACGTAGTTAAACTGAGAGAGTGTTCACAGACACCAGGATGAACGCATTCACAGTAGCGTTCATCAGGCAGAAATACAGTACGTTCAGTTCATGTTCTTCCCAAAATATAAACGAGTTCAAGAACTATCATTCAATGAACAGGTTCAGGCACAACACTGTTTAGCAGTATTGCTTCTGTAACTAGTTGGTTGTCTGTCCATTTTAATGCATTTTCAGCAACCTACCTGTTGCTATTTTAGTTTTTTTTTTTGTAAATATATTATTTTTCTATTTTATTACTTCAGGTTTCACATACTATTAGTACCTTGTCCTTTCAGTATTATTGTTTATATTAACTAGTTTGCAGGGTTTGTTTTTTCTCTATATTAATTAATTTTTACCTTTTGTTAATATTAGTTTTTTTATTTTTTTAAATGCATTATTTTCATTTTTAAATTTCTCGTTAATAATTATGTTGGTTTTGATTTCATCTTATCTTAGTGTTTCATTATTATTTTCGCTTGTACATTTTTATTCTATTTTTTATCTCTCTTCTAAAAAAAAAAAAAGAGGGATAAATTAACTGAATTATATGACTTGCCATCAATCCTAAAGACTTGAATTGTAACTTGAAATGTTGAATTGTCCTCTGAGGTTGTAAACACAGTAGGCGTCTCCGGCATCACTAAACAAAACCCAGTAAGTGCTCCAATGACAGTGGAATTAGGCCCCCTATATGGAGAACATGCTTTTCTAACGGCTACTGATACCCCTCTGAACTTACTGGGTCGTGATTTATTATGTCAATTCTGACTGCACCATTAATGCACCCCTTATGAGGTATATCTTGATGTACCTGATGCTAATGTTAATACTGTTTTTCTATGCTACAACAGGTCTCCCGATCAGTGACCTATGCTTGACAGTTGCCCTCTCCTCAACTCTCTTTAAAAAAAAACTTCAAACAATCTATAACCATATAACCAAGCCCTCTTCTCCTTTCCTTTCTTGGCTGATTTCTGAAATATCTGACTCTTTGCTCTGATTTCCCTCACTCCATTGTCTAGCTCATCACGATGCAGTTCCAAATTCTGAGTATACTCAAAAAGCTGAGCAAGATGAAAGAGCAACCTCCCTCCTGCATGTTAATGATAGTGATTTCAGAAGGATGACGGTGTCCCCCATATCGCAGTAGCTACTGCTAACTAAAACGACACCTTGGAGCTGGGCATGATGGAAAAGTAATTCCAATGTTGTAATGACAAAACATTTTGTGATACTGTAGCCAGTTACCCACTGTACAAGGTTGGCTCTTTGGGGTACATCCTGTGTGTCTCTTTTGATCCACAACCTGTTATCTTTTCAACTCTGTCACAGACAGAACCACACCTAGCCCCCCAGCCTATTTCTCCATCTACAACCTTCTTCCATCTTCATCCCAGATCCCAGTTTTTTTTATTATTTTTTTATTTCAGTCTCGCTGTAGAAACAACCTCCTCCATGGTACTGAGATCTCCACTAAACACTATTTGCCCCCACTCTGTCTCCCATGTTGTCTTCTGCTCTGAAAGCAACATTTTTTCCTCCTCTAGACAGACTTGTTATGAGTTCCCCCTTCTTTCCTAACCTTACTATTGAGCGCTGATCACCTCTTAACTCTGTTTCCCTCCTTCCTTCCCTAATTGATGGCAAGCCATATAGTTGTGAAAGCTGATCTTAGTTGATCTTTTTGCTCAACCCGTCCCGATCCACTAGACAAACCACTTGCAGAACCTGAGTTATTTTTGTCTGTAGATGGTAGCTCATACCGCTCTCCCACTGGAGCACTTGACTAGAACCCTATGAAATCTGTTTAAATTTTTCAAGATTCCTTTTATTTTTCCCAGATTTTCGTGCTCTCCGTTTTCATTTTCTAAATTCTGATTTACATTTTTATTTTTCTAAATTCCATGTGTTCCCATTTAATTTTTCCCAAATTCCGTGCTCTCCATTTTAATTTTCTAAATCCCGGTTTCTGTTTAATTTTTCGAAATTCTTTTTTCCATTTTATTGTTTTCTCCTTAATTCCATACTTTCTGTTTTCCATTTTTCGGACTTCTGTGTTTTCCGTTTAAATGTTTCTAAATTTTGTTTTCCGTTCTCATTTTTCAAAATCCTGTTTTCCGTTTTATTTTTGAAATTCTGTTTTCCGTTTTCATTTAAAGTAATTCAGTATTTTACAATTTTATAGCGTTTTTTTTTTTTTTTTTTTTTTTTTTTTTTTTTTCTCTTTCATCAAATAGTGTGTAATCGTGTAGGTGATAGATCAAAATAAAGAAATTTCTAGCAGCCCCCTGCCCCTGACCCCCGCTGTGTCTAAAATCAGCGAGTAATCCACTAGCTGCTATTCGTTTCACTTTTCAGACATGCTGGACGATGCGTTGTTCCCGTTGATTACACAACGTTTAACACCTCCCCCCCCCCGCCCCCATTTCCCTTTTCTTTCAGCTTAGATATGGTAACAAACTCTTATAATGTTCGAGAAAACATTGACATTTTGACAAATTCCACGAAATTCCACGCTTTACAGGTATTCTTGTCAGATTCTGCGTTTTAGTCTATGTGCATTGTGGGAATCGGAGAGCCCTACACTTGACTCAGGTTATGCAATTGGTCCCCTATTTGAGATCCTAGAATCTCACCCACCCCCATGCTCAGCCCCACAAGCTGAGTTCTTTGCTTTAACGTGGCTACGTTACAAGCTGCCCCCGACACCTCTGAGCGCTCTGCCTGGTTGTGTTGTTTTACGAATTGTGGAGCTCCTGCGACGGCCGCGCATTAGCCACACATTTCCTGCTTCCTCAACTTGTTTGTGTGACACATGGTGGGACTCACAGGAGCAAATGGGGAATGGTTGCTGTAATAAGCAGATTTACGTTGCTCCTGTTACGTCCCTAAATTCAAACAATTTTGTCGACACAAACCAAGAAGAGCATTCCCCCCGTGAGGACTCTTTTGTAAATATGCTGATTGACTTTGTACAAAGTCATATGTTCACATGTTATTGTTATTGTTTTGTTATTTTTAATCATATGTTTTCAACATAGACTGAAGTTTTTGCAAACAGGAAAGCAGACACCACAACAGTGACTACTCTGCTCCTCAGAGACATTGTCTGCCTGTTTGGGATCCCACGCTGCATTAACAGCGACGACGGCACCCATTTCAACAACTCTATCACACGAGAACTCTGCAAGGAACTGTGTTCTTCTGTCTAAGCTCTGCACTAACAGGTGATCGCAGCCCACACGCCTCCCACTGACGGGAACTATCACAACCTTCAGCCTGGTGATTTCAACCCTGAAGCAGTTCAAGCAAAGGAACACTCTCCAGCCCAGGTGGACCGGCCCATCTCAAATACTGCTGACCAACAACACTGTCATGAAGTGTGTGACACCCCACGTGGATCCACTCTTCACACCAGTGAAGATCAACAGCCCAGCAGGATGCCAACATGGACCAGTGAAGATCAACAGCCCAGCAGGAGAACAACCTGGAACGTTGCTGTTCTGACCAGATGCTGATGACTGACGCCAATGTTGCTGCTCGTGACCGGATTATTGTTCCTGTGGCTCCTTGACATTGCCAGTATGAACCTAGGGGGACAGCAGGTTGCTTTGGAACATCCCCCTCTTAATACTGCAGCTACGGAGCCACCAGAAAGAAGCATACCAGGGACAGCTCATCCCTCCTCAACTGCAGTCTCCAGCCATCGTCAGAAACGGGAAACTGGACCAAATGCAGTCTCCACACACGACCAAATGATTTCCACAAACACCTATATCAACCTGACTAGGATGGTAGCTTATCACAGCTCAAATTCTACCAATTGTTACGTATGTGGTTTCATCCCACATAGCACAAATGAAGGCCTCCCCCTGATGGCTCTGCCCATTTCTGACTGTGACACGTGCCATTTACTTCACCTAAATACACAGACATCTTACACCCATGAACTGTGCCCAGTTACACCTGAACTGAGACCTTTACCTTGCAAAACATCCACAAGCAAGTGTCAGACATGCACTGATGTCCCTGCTGCCATCCCTCTTAGGGTAGTTCCACGACCATTAAAGTGGTGCATTAAAGGTACCGGAGTTGGTCATGACATGGGACATTCGAACTGTGACTCGCTGTTTTATCCAATACCAAGAAGTTCTCCCAGAAAATGGACTTCGGACTACAGCCCTTCACCTACAGCTTGTTCGACACTTGACATTAACTTTTCTAGGTTAGCCACAGCGGCTTCTTTTTGTTCCGTCCCAGCTGGAAAAGGGATGTACTGGATATGTGGACAAAAAGCATATGAATATCTTCCTACGGGTTGGAGCGGAGTATGTGGCCTGGGCTACGTAGTCCCAGCAATGCGAGTTGTGAATAAATTGCCTACAATTCCCTCAGGATTAAGGTCAACAAGATCCAAGCGAGATGTGTTAATCACTCATTCACAGACATATTGGAGCCGTCTATTCGGCATGCTTATTCCAAGTTATGGTGTATTGTCTTCCCTGAATCAGATAAGAGATCTTTCCAAACGTATAGAGGATTTAGCTAATACCACTTCCCTAGGTTTGTCTCTCTTATCAAAAGAGCTGGCTGCAACCCGTCTAGTTGCCTTACAGAATAGAGCAGCTTTAGACTATCTTTGAGCATCCCAGGGTGGTACTTGTGCAGTGATTGGTGTTGAATGTTGTACTTATGTGCCAGATTATAATGCTAGCCTTTCTGATGTCATTGCACATGTTAAACACATTGCTGATGAAGTGCACACCAGCGATATTAGTAGCCCTTTTTGAATGATTGGAAACACTCATTGGTCGTTGGGGTACAAATATAGTTCAATATGTTTTTGTTGGTTTAATCTGTTTTATAGTTTTTGTTGTTATGTTGGAATAATCTGTTTTTTTTATTAGCCCTTATTATTTTTTCTTGTATCAGAGCAATGTGTAAAATTATTACAGCTAAGGTGACTACTAAAATGATGATTCAACGAACTACTCACAACGTACCTAAAGAATTATTTCCTGATGTTTTCGATGAATTGTGTAGAATTGATGTATTGTAATTTTCTTACTTCACTTGATTACATTTTCTTGTGTATTTACTGTTGTCCTATAGGACAAAATGGGGAATTGTAGAAGAAAATGTGTTACCTTCCAATTTGTTTGTTTAAATATTACTTCCTCTCGGGAACCTCAAATGTCTTGCTGAGCTGCATTCGTTGTATGTAAGTCTTGTCATGTTAATGATGAGACCCTCTGATCTGTCCCCCTTCCTGGACCGTCTCCGAAACACCTTCATCCCACATACTTGATCAAGGCCTTCATGAATGGCCCCTGTTGTGACACTATCTAGCAAGAACCCAGCTGTTCCGAGGAAGTCACACCTTTATGTTGTCTCAGGAAGTCTCTTCCCCTTGGTGAAACGCGTATTGAATCTATGTAAATCCACTGTTTAGACCTGCCCCTTTGGTTCTGTATAAGTTGTCTCTTGCCTCACATCAGGGCAGATTGGGCTGTGTGGCAACCGCGACATTGTCTTTTCTCCACTGTCAGTGATTAAACCTCATTTGAACCAGCCACTGAATTGGACCTGAAGAGTTTCTTCAACACTGTCTACAAGACACAAAAAGATGGAGTGACCGCTGTCGGAGCAGAAGACACAGGCAGGTGGCTGGACTTGTTGCTCGCTAGCTTACAGCTAACAGTTGCTACAGTGACATCGGTTGCTGAAAGTACAGAAACAAATCATGCAAACGCATCACTTCTAGAGGGGAATCTGCTTCACCTGCTGACTGTGAAAATACACTTTAGAACAGCACATTGACCTCAAAAAAGTTGGAATAGAATAAAGTGAGAAGGATAAAAGTGAGCCTTCAGTGGCAATAACATCCCACACTTCTTATTGACAGACAAGAGTCCCGACATATTCAGTCGATGAACATATTGAGTTGTCGGAATCATGCTGATCTTGTACACACACATCAGGGGCCTCATTTATAAAGCTTGCGTACGCACAAAACGGGGCTGGAAACATGCGTACGCCACTTTCCACACAAAGGTTGTGATCTATAAAAACCAAACTTGACGGGAAAGTGTACGTACCCGTAAGCAAACTCTGAGGCATGCGTACCGGTACGCACATTCTGGAGACTGGAGGGAATCAGCGATACAGATGTCAGATTGTAGGAAGTAAACGTGAGAAGAACTATTACAGTTTTGATGACTCGCACACATTTAATTTCACTCCATACCATACGTTATATCCGCGTTATCATGAGGAACTCAACTTCATAAACACCTTCTTTTAAAATCCAACCCGTATATTAAATCAAAATAATTTTGAAATATTGAATCAGCGCTGTCACCGCAGGAGGAGGAGACGGCCCAAATGCATGTAATACAGTATACAATAAATACCTTCCATTAGATCACTGCAGAACACAGCGGGAATAACTAAATATTCTCCTTATTTATGTCCATATATCATCAACACACATACATACAGCCATTAAGCCATCGTATACTTGTTACACTTATCCTCGTTTTTAAACCACCAGAGCACAGAGGAAATGCGCTATAATGAGTGGCACGCTCGTGCGCGATCAGTCGTGGAGCGTGGAGAGCGCAACTTTACCGAACTTCAGGAGGCAGACTCCACCCGGCAAAGGTGGTAGAGTCCCCAGCATGATGAGCCTCGGCCCCCTGCCCGACTGGAGGGGTATCAACAGGGCGCAAAAATCCGTGAGGATGTCATGCGTTTGTAATATAAGGAAGACAACAATCAATGTTCATTGTAAACGTATTCTTTTATTAATCACAGTGCGCGTTTGCCGTAGCTCATCTGCAACGTTGTTGATGGCGGTGATTGTGTCTCGCTGAAGTTGCAGGATGGCATCAGTGAGCACCCGACCGCTTGATGTGCCATGCCCCGGGGTGCACTGCTGCATTTGCGCCGGACCCGGACGCTGGGCCGAGGGCCCGTCACCCTCCTCACATCACCCTCCTCACATCACTCTCCTCACCATCACTCTCCTCTACGCCCAACGCTGCAGACTCTGGAAGGACAGAAACGATTTAACGTTTTCTTTTATATATAATAAACGTTTAAAATCTGTTTACCCTTATCCCTCTGGTGTCAGTCGCGTCTGTGTCTCCCTCCTTTTCAGACACAATTCCCGTCAAAGTCACATCAAAGTCAAACCTCCTCAAATACTCAAGCAATACATTAAATCCATGTTGTTAAAGGAGCAGAAAGATATAATTTACCTTCAGATCGGACCACTTTTTCGTAAGTTCCGCCACCGTCCACTCCGTCCCACTGACGCCGTGGACAGCAGCAATGCGTTGCCACTCACACTGCGTCTTTTTATTCGTGATCCCGCTGCTGTGGCCACTAAATACAATTATTGTCCGGGCCTCCACCTCCCCAACAAGTGTCTCTTCTCCGTTTCTGAAAAGTTACGTTTCTTCGCTATTTTTCTGACCTGTCGCCGTGATTCACCACATGGAAACGATCGCATGCCGGCTCATTAACATAGTAAAATGTGGGCGTGTACAGGGCGGGATTCAGGTACGCACACTTGTAGGTGATCCTGTGATTTATAAAGGGAAGATTGCGTACAGCTTGCGTGCGCACGGTTTTATAAATCAGATTTTTTTTTGGCGCACGCAAACTTTGGCTTTTTGGCGTACGTACACTTTTAGTAAGGATCCTACTCACAGTTTTATAAATGAGGGCCCAGGGCTTGATTACCCGACGCTTGCTTGTTGTTAGCGAGGTCTTCAGCTCTTCCTCAGGATCTGTGGAGGGGCCAATGTGGCCGATTTACAATGATCTGTAAGTTATCTGCACCCAGAAGAAATAGCTCCACTATGTAACACAACACCACTCCACAACCACAACAGGATGGAGTGAACGCCAACAAACACACAGCACTTGCATTCATACACAGATGTTGGTCATCAGCTGTGCATATGGTTACATTAGGCTTGGGCGGTATTACTGTAATACCGTATACTGCCGGTGTTTAAAAATAGCAGCGGTATCGGTTTCAATACCGCCATGAAAAAATGCAATGCACTTATGTAGGAGATAGCCTAACAATTAAATATTAAATAAAAGTCATTTGATGCCTAAACTTGATTCTCTGTCCAGTAGCACTTATGTGTGGTTGAATTTTCAGTTTTACTTAAATAGTTGAACATGTTTTAGCCTACATTTGGAGACTTTCAATAAAGTTTGTGAACGTGACGTCATCACGTGACAGCGCGGAGGGGGGAGAGACGCACCGGGAGAGAGAAGGGGAGAAAGATGGCAGGTCGCGCACCGGGTGACTTGATCACTACTCAAGAACACTACTTCTGCAGTTTGGGAGTATTTCGGGTTCCAGGCAAACGAGAAAGGAGAGCCGGTAAATACTGATGAGGCAATTTGTAAATTGTGCAACAAAAAGGTGACCGCGAGAGATGCAAACACCTCTAACCTAAGGACGCATCTCCGAGTCAACCACCCACTCACTGCTGCGAGGATGAATTTGGCTCCTAGTTCACTCAGTGCAACAGTTTCAAGGCCTCCCACTGACACCGATGCAGGACCAACAACAACAAAGTCCACCTCCAGTTACACGCAGCCGACGATAATGGGGGCCTTCGCCAAAACAAAAAAGTACAAAAGGGACAGTCTCCGTTGGAAAACCTGCACTGATGCTGTGACAAAATACTTGGCGAAGGAAATGGTCGCCTTCCACACGGTGGAAAAAAAGTCCTTTAAGGACATGGTAAAGGTCCTAGATGCCCAGTACGAGCTGCCCGGACGGAAACATTTCTCACAAACAGCGATCCCAAGTTTGTACATTAAAGTTAGAGACGAGGTTCAGGTGTTGCTGTCAGGGGCAGATAGTTATTCCTTAACAACTGACATGTGGTCGTCAGTTAATATGACACCATATATGTCCCTGACTGTCCACATAATTACACCTGAGTGGAAACTTGAATCCAAATGCCTCCAAACAACGTATTTTCCTGAGAGTCATACGGCGGAGAATCTTGCTGCTGCGCTCAAAGCTGCACTTCAGGACTGGCAACTTGACGAGAAAAAACTTTCAGCCATAACCACTGACAACGCCGCCAACATTTCTGCTGCAATCAGGTCCCTGCAGTGGCCGTGGCTTAACTGCTTCGGTCACAATCTGAACCTGGCTGTCACAAATGCATTGAATGACCATAGGCAAAAAACTGAGCGCACCCTCGGACTATGCCGCAGTATTGTCGGGGCCTTTTCACACAGCTGGCACCGTAAAAGTGAACTCCACAAGAAGCAAGTGGAGTTGGGACTCCCAGAGCATAGTCTCATAACGGTAAGCATAAATTTATATCTGAATATCTGAATCTGTCAACGTTAGATGACGTAACTAACAATATAATGGAATAATAGTTAGTTTATTTATACATGTCTTGGTTTATTCATTTCATTCACTCACTTATTCGTTAATTAATTAATTTATTAATTTATTAATGTATTTATTTATTTATTTATTCATTCATCCGTCGGCAGGACTGCGCAACTCGCTGGGGCTCCAAACTGGCAATGGTGGAGCGCATCCTCGAGCAGGCCCAAGCCATCAAGCTCGTCCTGTCTGGTGACAGAAGAAGTAAACTGTCCCTGCACTGGCAGGACACGGACGTCTTGAAGGCTGTGCACGACGCACTGAAACCTGTCGGTGACTTCACGGATATTTTGTCAAGGGAGAATTATGTGACCAGTTCCTCCATCCTCCCCATACTCCAGCTCTGCAGGGACAATGTGTTGGCTGTGTCAGTAAACGACCTCGAACTGACAAAGTCAATAAAAACTGCTATTCTAATAAAGCTGGAGGCGAAGTATGAAACCGATTCAGTGCGCAAATTAATGCGAAAGTGCACTTTCATGGACCCCCGTTACCGCGGAGGATATGAGACTGATGACAGAGCACAGGCTGAAATCAAGGCTGAATTACAGGCTGAGATGGTGAGCTTGGAGGGGCAAGCAGCACCAGCAGCAGTGGCCATCAGAATTGAAGAGGAAGAGGCACAACCCGAACCCCCACGTAAAAGGATGTCTCTGGGAACCCTCCTCCGAAAACGACCCGCTGCAGCGGCAGGTCCAGTCGGCACCGCAGAGGAGCGAGCCGGCGCTGAACTAACAGCCTACTGTTTGGAGCCTGTCATCCAGGGAGACGAGGACCCACTCCTCTGGTGGAAACATGCTGGCAGTCGTCTTCCCCAGATGTCGCGACTGGCCCGAAAATATCTGTGTGTCTGTGCCACAAGCTCGCCATCAGAGCGGGTTTTCAGCACCGCAGGTAAAGTGGTCGGTCCACAACGTGCCCTGTTAAAGCCAGAAAAAGTCAATATGCTGGTTTTTCTGGTGAAAAATCTTGAGTACATTTGCTGCTACACAGTTCCTATTCGTACTTTTAATGTCATTGTTTTGTTTTTCGTTAAAAAAAAATATTTGAAAGAAGACTGGACTGTGTTGAAATAATTTGTTGACTGTTATGGGCCTATTTGCACTTTTTTAAAAGTTGCTCTTTGTTGTTTAAAGTTGTTGATTTAATTTTATTGATTTGTGCGCGAAAACTGTTCTGGGTGTTTATGTTAATTTATGCTGTTTGACTGTTGTATTTGCACTTTTTTTATAAGCTGCATTTGTTGTTAATAAAAGTTGTTAATATTATGCATGTTATGTTGTTATTATTCAGTAATAGTGTTTGGTATTCAGTTTCTGAACGGTGAAGGCACAAGCCAACAGTTTTGTAATGCCACCTGAGGCTTACGTCATCATTTTTAATACGGTAATACCGTATACCGGGGTAAAATTGTGGAGGAAGTTTGACGGTATCAAAATTTGGATACCGCCCAAGCCTAGGTTACATGTAATCAAATGATGCAATTATTGTGCAGTACATACGGTGTGTGTTGCTGTGTTCACACCAAACACAAAGTGAATTGCTCCTGGACTAGTTGAAAAACTTTTAACAGGTACAGGTGCCTATTAGGGGTGGTTAATTGGCCCAATTTCCCGATTCGATTTCGATTATTGAAGTCTCGATTCGATTACAGACCGATTTTCGATTATTAATGATTATCGATTTGATTATTAATGATTATTGATCTTCAATTTAGTCAACATCAGTCAGTTGCTGAATTATTATTATTATTTACTGAAAACCACAGATTATTTTTCTCTTTTTTTGCTTTGATTGCTTGTTGGCTCATTTTTTTATTCTTGGATTTTTTGTTACAATAAACTTTAACTGATCATGGACCCTTTGTATTTTTGGACGCGTCACAAATGTGCTTTAAATTAGTTACCGGCTGAAGTCTATTTTTTTGAAAGACAGACACAACACACATTTTACTGTAGCCTTATAGCTATAATGTACACAGTTATAAAAACAGAACACAACACACTGTGTACCTTCAGTGACCAAATAGCGGAAGCCTGTATTTTCCACCACGCTGTATGGTCTCATATCCTTCGCAATGAAGTATACACTCCGAGCCGGGTGCAAGCTTAACCACCTCGTGGAGAGTGCGCTGGTTTGGTGGGATGACGGGCTTCAGGCACACATCCTCGGCCCAGGCTGCCTCCTCTGGATGAAAGCGCGACACATGAGCCCTCATGTTGCTAGTATTGCCGCAGTACTTTAGCGTACTTTAGTGTGGCAAAGCTTGCAGACAACATACACTCTGTCAATATCCTTTGAAGACTTCCCATGAAAGCCAAAATGTACCCACATGCTTGCTTTGAACCCAGATGGCGCTGGGTGGATTAGTTGGTCGCCTAGCTCACCTCGGTTAGCACCTGGTTAGCGTTAGCACCTGGTTAGCGTTAGCGCCGACACACTTGCTTGACTCGCTGGCTCAGTTACACGGCGTCGTGTTGTGACAAACAGTTAACAGCTCCACCTTGTGGTTAAATCTTGTATGACAGCCAGTAACAGGGGGACTCGCCGGATATAAATAATCAATTTTTGGAAAATTATTAATCGATTCATAATCGGTCATTTCATAATCGCGATTAATCGCTTATCGATTTTTTCCATCACCCCTAGTGCCTATCCATTTCAGGAGTAGTAGTAATAGCAGTTGTGTGATTCTGTGTTACTGTGGTTATATAAATGTAATTTGTGGGTCTATTCCCCACTGGAACATGGTACACCGGTATATGGGGAGGCTGTGGCTCAACCTTACACTTGCATTCTCTCTGCTGGCCATCAGGGGGCAAAACAGACTCCACCATTTATGAGAAAATGGTCCTACTTCTCTCTTGATGTATTATCTCAGTAAACACTGTAAACATGAGTTTATGTCTCAATCTCTAGTTTCAAGTCTTCTTCAATCCAGCATGATGTTCATTTAGTACATTATGGTCCATTTAGAGTCCAACAGACCAGAAAGCAGGTAATGCTTTTGGGCGGGGCTTACCTGCTGACTGACAGGTCACTACCGCAGCATCACAGCATAGCAACATTGCTAACATGCTACCAGTGTAAAGTACTACTATCTGTAAAGTTGATCTTGAATTCTGAAGCTCCAGTAAGCATGCTGCTCTACCGCTTGTGTTTGTCAGATCCACCCATCGCTCCTCTAATGGTCACTCCTGTTCACTGGTTGCAAAAATTTGAAGACTGTGATGGCCAATATGACAACTTGAGGCTTCTAAATCTAAGTCGACAAACCAATGGGTGATGTCCACTTCTTCTGTACAGTCCATGGTGGCACCTTGTATAGCAGCCATTGCATCAGTGTGTGTGAATGGCTGAATGTTGACACATTGCACGTCGCAGCATTTTGAGTGTCTGGAAGACTAGAAAGGCGCTCCATTTACAAATCCACCATACTGTGAAACCGCCAGAATGTATTTTACCACCCAGCAGTCGGTGCACCTGTGATCACTCATTAAAATAACTTTTCCATCCATTTCAGATGTTGAGGAAAATCATTACAGCAGCCCCTTCATTTCAATAAGAACATTCTTTTCTTTTTTCTTTTTCTTTTTACAGCTGGCCAATGAGTAAAGTGGAGCGTGTAAAGCTGCAGAAAACAATGGCAAACATCCATCAAGTTCAAACTGAGCAGTAAAATAGACAAAACTTTGCTGCATCTCTCCTCCTCATATCCTCTCAGCTCTCTGAGTCTCACACGGTTATAAAAGGCCTGCAACAACACTCTGTGTACACCTTTATGTCCTTGGGAACTCTTGTGAAAGCGGCAGTATGGGAGGATCAGGTCTGTGGCACTCGACGTTGCTCAGAGTCCCAGCAGCAGGATGAATGTTTAAAAAGGCGTGACGTGCCACTTGCACTGCTGGCAAACAAGCTGGCCTCTATTATTCAGCAGGGGAACCAGGAAGCATTTGCTCCGGATGTGGGAAGACAGAAGAAACGTGACAACAAATGAGCAGCAGCAGACACAAACAAAAACTCCTGCTGGAGAGATGCTGTGGAGAAGAAGCAGCTGATGTAGAGAGGACTGAAGAGAGTAGGGGTGAGTGTCGTGATATGGCAAAAATATCATATCCCAATTCTATAGGCAGGATCACGATCCACGATCTTATCACGATTCTTTTTCATGTTGGTTTTTAAGACTATTTTGCAAGTTACTGAACCGTAAAACAAAACTAATTTCCTTATTTTAAAAATATACAAGGTAACAAAACTGAAAGAATAACAGACCATTTAGGCCAATAGTACCTTTTCGAACAGATTTTAATCAAATTTGCAAGTGCAAGTCTGCAAAGTATGAACATTCAACAAGAATTTTAAAAGGTAAAACAGCACTATAAATAGCGAATTCTCTTTAGGGTCCAACTCCTCCATGCCACTTGTTTACAAGCTGTCTGTAATCCCTCAGCATAGTGGCAGAGGTGCAACGGCGTATTAGGGCCACTGTAGTTAAAAAAAAAAAACGGAGCGAGAGGTGCGCAATATTCAGAGAAAAAGTCGCAAATTTATAACGTAGACATTTTGCTACATTATAAAGTCGCAGATTTGCTAGTTTTAAAGTAGCAAATTTGCTACTTTATTATAGCGGTCATGGAGAAAGTAAACACGTTGCTTGACCAGATGAAAGCTACGGCTACGTCTTAGCCTAACCACCCGATCAATAAACACCCATAAGATGAGAATTTGGCCCATAAAAATAAAACCATCAACAGCCGTCACCCTAAGGACCTTAACGAGGCGTTGTCACACGTTGGCATGGATTAATTAATAAATGTAATATAAATGTAAACGTACGTACATTCATGGGACGTTAGCTAGCATAAATGCCGGTTGTTTGTTAGCATCGTAATAAAGTAGCATATCTGCAATTTTTTCTCTGAATATTGCCCCCTCTCTCGGCTCCGTTTTTTTCATACAGTGGCCCTAATACGCCGTTGTACAGATGAGCAGAATATCTGCTGCAGCACGATCCAACGGCCCAAACGTGCAAGACTTCTGTGTTTACACACAAAACGTGTCCGTGTGGACGGCGAATGTGCGCTGTAGCACGATACTAACTCTCTGTAAAGGCAGATCGCGGAGCGATTTGAGACATTTTGATCGTTTACGATCTAACATCGTCATATCGCACACCCGTAGTAGAGGCACAGGGACGAGGCAATGGAGGACTCATCGACAGTAACAATAAGCTGATTGTGGGGAATTTCCATTATCGGGATCATTGTAAACATCGTCGCAAGTGACTTGAAAAAGCTGTCTAGCACATCAGGGAATACAGGAACCAAACATATTTTTTTAATTAAATTTACTTTTACCCTTCATTTATGATATGATAATCTGATTTAAGATCATTCGATTGTTTTCCACTAAAAAGGATGTTCCCTGAAACGAGATGTGTTTCTTCTCTGTGACAAAATATTTGTTTCTTAACTAAATGTAAAGTGATGAGTTTAAAGCACATGTTTATGATTACGAGTGACCACGATCATGGCAGACAAGTGAAAGATAGAGCCTGATTGTTCAAACCGTTATTTATGCAGGGTGAATTACGATTTATGATAATTTTATAACATTATTTCATTGTTTTTCACCAAAAAGAAAATGGCCAAAAAGATCTGTGACATACTACAAATATTTTACTACCAGTGTGTTTTAGTGCCATTTGAAGAGTTTAAAGCATATTTGATGATTATTAGGATAACATCGTGAATCACATTATTTTGGCAGGATAACCGTGAGGTGAAATGTTCATATGGTCCCACGCCTGCTTGGGTCCTTGCTCAGCTCATCGTGGCAATGGATCAGGCTTTGTTCCCCAGAGCACTGAGCTCCTCCAGCAACACAACAACATGACTTTGCCAATCTGCATGTTTGCAGTTAGTAAAGAACTTTGCCACCATCTAGATTGTAAAGGCAGCAGCCCACTCCAATAAAAAAAAAAAAAAAATAATAATAATTTTATATGCCAGGATTGATTTCTCAGAGGAAATCACTCCTCGTCAAGGTATGAGAGTGATCATTATTTCCTAATGAATCCCTCAGCTGTTAATGGCGATGGGGAGGAGTCAGGAGGGCGCTATTTCTCCTCCTTTGCATTAATCAATACAAGTCTTAACGAAGCTCCCATCCTAACTGGTCGACACACATGCGCACACACACACCACATTCCTCACAGGGAAGCCCTGATTAAGTCATAGCAGTCTCCTCTCCTAAAACAAGTGTTGCGTTGGAGTCGAGCTGAGCGGATGTTTAATAATGCAGGATGCGGGCGGCCTCCGGGGAAAGACCCCTGGAGACAGCAGTCACATGAACGGGGGACCCGGCCCGCCATCCGTCTCATCACACAGGCCACGCCGCCGTACACAGAGCTGCTTACATTATACATCCCAGTTTGAGAGGAAAAGGATGCATCAGGACTGTGCTGGAATGTTTGAAGAATAGCATTTCATCAGCTTTACTGCAGATGAAAACTACAGTATGATTAATCTCCCCGTCACTCAAACGTCTTCAAAAGTAATACATTTTTTTATTTCCCACCATAAACGCGGGGCATCAAAGTACATTTAGTCAGCAAAGTCATCAAAATTAAGAAGTCCGATGAAAGGAAGGGCAGGAGCATGACAGAGACGCCTCCTTTTGTCTTAGTTTGCTTGTATCCACCTTCACAAATACACACAATACAGACTCACCTAGTTTGTGAAATAATCACAAAATTAATTCTACTGTTGGGACCTCACCATGAAGACTACACAATGCGGCCTACAGAAGCCCTCGCATGCGGTCAGAACAAAGGGACAAAGGAGATAAAAAACTACACCCACCATTTTAGTTTCACTTCTCACCTAGGTGCGAAGTGCAACGTCACACAACTGGTGACCTATTGGCTGACAGCCACAGGTACCCCAGGGGGGTCCCCGGGAGCAGCCGTGAGCTACATAAACCGGCGCTGCCTTAAGGGCTTCCTCTCTCCACCGTAACACACGTTACAATAGGAGGTGAACATTACGTCTGCAGCGTTTTCCTTCGTCCTAGGCCGCAGTCTTGCCCCCAAACTCGCTGGACGGGCAATAGACTGTTTCCCTCTCTTTTTCTCTACTCGCTTTATTTTTCTTTTTGGTTATCATTTTGGATCCTGAGGAGACCGCCGCGACCGCGCCACTTTCCCTGTTTACCCACGGAAGGAAGAAAAACACTTTCTTCGTCCCAGCTGCCAGCAGAACGGATAACCTCTGATGACCCGTTTTTGTCTGAAGTCAGCTGACTGGTGGCTGCACCCGGCCATCTCTCCCTCTCTCTCTCTCCCTCTCTCGCTACTCTATCTGACGTCAGTGGCTCCGCCCCTGAACGCTGTGAGGGATAGCTCCATCTGGTGGCCGCGCCCGGCCATATCTCTTTCTCTCTCACTCTACACACACGCACACCACAAACACACACACACACACACACGCACACTCCACTTGTGTGTCTTCCTTTGTTTAGCTTAGCTTTGTGTGTTAGGTAGTTAGGTAATAAGGCTTTGTTAATTGCAGTGTTATTGATTGTGATCATTATTACTGATTTTAATAAATCTTATTATATTATAACTAGCGGTCTCTTGTGCTTGTTGTGTATGTGTCACTGGGTAACAGCAGGTTGTGAAGGCTAGTGCTCGAATTTCACGCCTTTTTAATTGTCCGATTGTTTCATACTTCTATGCCAATGATCACGATGATTGTCATGTGAGTATAAAACCTTTTATATTGAGACTGAATACAGTTTTAGGTTATCTTTTCACTGATCCCAGGGTGGTGCCCTGTTTATTCATGATTATATCATAATAATATATTAAATATAATTATTAATATCGATAATCATATTGACATTAATAATTAGCTGTTGATAACCAAATCTGCTCCTGCTACATCCCAACACTACTGATTCGTGGGCATGGACACAATTTTTTTTTCGAGTCGGGATGACTACAACAAATGTTAGCTTGAGTGAAGCATACTTGTTGGGCTTAAAATCATTACATACAAAAGGGTGTAGGCAACAAAACCAAACATTAGGTTTAGGCAACAAAACCAAACGTTAGGTTTAGGCAACAAAATCAAATGTTAGGTTTAGGCAACAAAACAATGGTTAACGATGGACAATTCATGTCCCTGTACAGGAAACCAACAGATTGCATTATGTGACTATTTCACAAACTACCGTAAGACTGAGCTGCTACAAATACACACAACCACACGCAGGGCTGTAAACTAACTTTTTGGCTCACCTGCCAAGGGGACCGGTAGATGAAAGAACCAGTCAAGTAAAAATTTTATCAGCCAAATAATAAATTGCCTCTTTTTGTTGCATCTGTTTCTGTATTTTTCATTGAGATAACAATATTATAGAGCAGTACATGCTTAGAAAAGAGGCCAAAGTATTATTTAGAAATACATTTTGATATTATTAATTTGAATTTCATTCATTTCATCTCAAACATTGCAAATTGTAAACTTTAACAGTGCAAAACTGTGACAAAGGAAACACTCATAAATTGCTCATCAGAACTGAATTTCCGCGCTGTTTTTCTTTGGCGTGTGTCCAGCAGACGGAGCAAAACATGACACCCGTCGAGTCGTCGTACTGAAGCCATTCCCTGTCAGTCTTCCACTTCTCACTGAACTTTCTCACTTTTGCTTTTTTTGTCGATGTTTCGCCTTCTTTGTCACCTTCCTTTCCACCTATCTCTTCTGTAATTTTCCTCTTTGGTTCGGTCACACCGGGAATATGCCGCCACATTGCTGCGCTTGATTCTCACTCACTGCGCCAAACTTTTAAAGAGCGGTGACGCGCACGCTACGTTGCTCCGGGGGAACTATTTTCTACAGCGGTGACGTCGGGGGAGCTACTTCAGTGTGACACACAACAAATCACCGGTTTAGCTTGACGTTTGCTACCGTCATAATTTATCAGTTTACAGCTACTACAATGTTTTGTTAAATCATGCATAATTTTTTGCAAGAGCACGACCATCAGGACAAACATTTACCCGCCCCAGTGGCATGTATCCCTCCAAAATTAAGTCGCCAGGGGAATATTTTAGTCGCATTTGGTGAGTGGCGACCACTAGTTTACAGCCCTGACCACACGTACAGTATGTGAACTCATCACCCTTTTCTAGCTCGGAAACTTGTTCTGTCTTTCAGCAATCTGCAAACCTCAAGAGAAAATCAGCAGTGGAAGCTACTTAAAAGTAACCATTACTACTTCTGTTCTTTTCCCTTTGACTGAGAACAGATCAGTCTCACGGCAGGTCATGAAATACTCATAAAATGCAATCTATTGGTATTGTGTGCAGGGGCACGAATTGTCCCCTTTTTCCAAGTTGCTCAGCACTAAAGCAATGCCAATGGAAGGTACATTTCTTGGTGGGGGGTTGGGAAGTGGATAAGACCAACAGCAGGACTTTTGTGTTGTGTTGTTGTGAAGTTTGTGACAGTTTTCCTCAAGCTTCCGTATTGTAAGACTACTTTTGCATCCCGAACTCAAAGGCAGAGTAGGTCAGTTGGAAAAACCACAGAGTCTTTGACTTTGAATACATTGCCGAACCAAAAAAAGTCCTGCCCCCTTTGTTCAGACCTTTGTTCAATGGCGCTCCCCAGAACGCCAACCGAGATCAGCAGAGTCAGGAAGTTTTTTTGATTGGACGGGGTTTTTACAGTCCTGCCACGGCCACAGGTGACATCTTAAAAAATGTTTTATGTCAGAGCATTTCATTTATTCATTGCTATCGAGGATTTCAAGTAATATAACAGAAAAGTGTTTCTGAATAGAATCAACTACTCAACCTAAAAGTTTGCTTTCTTCCGTAAATATAACGTCTGTTTTGTTTCACAAGCATAAATGTGATGTTGCTTTGTAGCCGAGTTTTCATGTTGTCTGTACAGAATAAAGCAAAACAACGTGTTTCAGGCACACACACTCTTTCTAAAATCCATCCATCCATACATTTTCTACCGCTTATCCTGTATTCAGGGTCGCGGGGGGGCTGGAGCCGATCCCAGCTGTCATTGGGAGGAGGCAGGGTACACCCTGGACAGGACCCCAGTCTATCACAGGGCCAACATGTAGAGACAGACAACCATTCACACTCACATTCACACCTACGGGCAATTTAGAGTCATCAATTAACCTATCCCCATCTTTCTAAAATCAATTATTAAATAATACCACTGTATATAAGGTGCTCCACTGTATATTTTAATTTAGTTGTGGCAAATAACTGAAAAATGCAAAGTGCTCCATTGCTCCACTTTAAGTGGCGACTCCACAGCTTACTTGTAGCTAAGTTTGATTTTATTGGGGAGAGAGGAGGGGTTGTTCACAGAGAGGAGGGGCTGTTTGCCCTTCAAACATCCATCACCTTTGTAAAACACACAGATTCCACCCTCTCATTGGTCCAATGAACAATGACTCCACATTTTATCTCATACCAGAGGGAGGTGAAGAGTGGGCAAGACTGTTTTAGCAGAAAACTCAGGAGGGTTACAGGGGCAGAAGCCACCAGGGTGTGTGCTATAAATTTAGTACGGTATAATAAGCAGGATAAGAGAATAAGTTGAACTCTGACCTCGGCTCCCTTTGTAAATGACAGCGCTGACCTTGCAAGGGTCAGAAGGAGATTGATGATGGCCATTTTGCTTAATGAGCTCACAAGAGAAATGGAGGCCAATCGTCTCCCTCTCAAGGTAAAAAGGACTAATCCGATGACACGGAGCCTAGACTACTTCACAAGACATGCTTTTATATAACAGAAAATAATTTTATTTAACTGATTTATTAAAGTCTCCAACATGTGGACCACGTCGATCCTTTTGACTGGATGGAGTGATTTTCAACAAAAAAGCCAAACAGAATGCCTTCAGCATCCTCACTACCCTTGAGTGCCTCAAAGAGAAGAAGAAGTCACTGGATGATGATAAGATAAAAAGGTCGCCATGGAAACAAGGATTTTTTTGCCTGAGATACGGCCACCATGGGGAAGAACTTGAGGGAAACACAGAGGAAGGGAATGTGAGGGATGAAAACACAAAGCCAGGTGGAGGAAGTGAGAATGAAATCTGCAAGATTTTGAAAAAAAAGAAGAAATGTGACAGAGAAAACCGCTGAGGCGGCCAGAATGTCAACGCCTGCTGCTGCGGTGCTCATGGGAAATCATCTGACCTCACAATCTGGGTTACCCCACATCAGGAAGGGAGAACAAGGGGAGCAGAAAGGGTAAAACTAGAGCACATTTGTTTCACCGCATTGTCTTGGCTCTGGAGGGAAGGAGGGTGTCCTCTTTCTTTAATGCCATCTCCGTCTTACCTGGAGATGTGCAGTTCTTAGACTCGTCGCCGTCCATGTCCTCCAGGCTGCTGTTGTCCGCTTCCTGCAGCAGCCTCCTGCCTCCCCATCTCTCCTGATCCTCGCTGCTGCTGCGGCTCACGTGGAAACCTGGTTTGACACAGCGGAAAGTCAAAGGGTATCAGTGCAGCTTCGATATCTGGACATTCTCATAGAGAAAAACCTTCATTGCTGATGGAAAATGACATCCTTTTACAATGACTGAGTTATATGAGCCTGCAGGTTCTCTGCATATCACACTGTGTGAAAGTCTTGGTGCCGTACCATACAGAGCAGGGCTCCAGAGTGCGACCATTTTGGTCGCAAATGCAAAATTGAAGGTGAAGAGAGGCAGAAAGCCTCGCCCCGAGACTAATTAAAAAGCCCAAAAATATGCCTTCAGACAGTACTGGTTGAAGCAATTTCCCTGGCTGATGTACGGTGAAGAAAGGGACTCAATGCACTGCATTTATTGTTCGGGAGTGCGGTCAGAAGTGTAATAGTGTGTTTGTGGAGGAGTCAACAACATTTCGCATCAAGACGTTGAAAAAGCGCAATATGTCCAAAAAGCATACGACATGCCGTGAAAAGTGTGTTAATAAAGTGGCCCCTCATCCAGCTGCATTTCAGCGTCAGGCTGTATCAATCAGGTCCGCTGAGGAATCTGAAATTATTATAAAATTCAACGTCCCATACAATATTGCAAAGGAGGAGTTGCCGTTCACTAAATTTAAGTCCGAAATGATTCTGATGAAAAAAAATGCCGACACGCTAAAGAACAAGACAGCTGCGGAGGTTGGAAACGCCACGTACACATCATTCATGACTGACGGCGACACAGACGTCTCTACGAAGGAGTGCGTTATTGTCTACTGCTGCATTTTGCGTAAAGGGAGGCCGGTCAACATGTTAATTGGACATGTCGAGGTGGAGCATGGACACGCACAGTGTTTGAAGGCCCACATTACAGCATGAGACATCATGAATAGGAAATTGTATAGTAGCCTATTCCTAATATTATTATTAAAAATGAATAGCCTAAGTAAAAATATAATTAGGCTAGTCTAAGATCACATAAACAGTTTTCCATTTGCAATCTATAGACTAGTGACCTGTATGATCTTTTTATTCTTGAGGAATTTATGCTGCCACAAAGCAAGCATTTGCTGCTTGGGCATCAGTGTGCAGATTGGCTGCAGAAAACGGTTCCTCTGGGTGCTGATGGTGCTGCAGTTAACCTAGGCCATAAGGGGGTGTCATTATGTAAAAGGAGACCGATAAAAAGGTGACTTTTTGGCGTTAAAGGCGACGCAATGAAAAATGTGGGTGCACCTGAATTTTGTGCTGGTGCACCTAAAAAAAAAAAAGTTAGGCGCACCAGTGCAACCAATGCAAAAAGTTAGTCTGGAGCCCTGCAGAGACGAACACACTAGGAGTAAAACCAGAGACTGTTTGTGGAACAAACAACAACGTCGCTGCCGCATTTATGCCAAGACAACGTTACGTTCTGTGTTTACGTTGCCGCTGCGGTGTTAGCCTAGCTTAGCTCTGAGCGAGCCGAATGCCAAAAAAAGTAATTAAAGTTATTTGCGTATCGTCTGAACAGACAAACTTAACAAACCATGACTAAGGACTTTTTACTAATCGTCATTACTTCGGCATACTCTTTATCCGTAAATTGTAATTAAATCACAATGACCACTGCTGTGAATACAGCTCTATGAGTTTCACCGATCCCCCTCGGTGTAAAGGTATAAACTCAGACAGGACGCCGTTTAGTTCCCGGTGTGTCTGGGACTTCACAACATGTACAAAGCAGTAATAGTGTTTATTACGGCCATGAATGATGACACATTATCGGTGTAAATGCAGCAGGTGCTGGTCGGATTTCTCTCTTAGCTGTGTCTCTGTTATGTGTAACGCCACATACTCTCCGGGCGCTGCATTCTGAGATCCGCCTTTTGCGTACAGAATAAAAAATAATCGATTTTTGACATTTGTGAATCAATTCTGAATTAGATTCGACCACGTCTGCATCCAAGGAGGAATGGTAATAAGAGTATTTTCCCCAAATTAAAAAACAAATAGAAGTTCTTTGTGACCGTCTGCGTTAAGAAGCTCTACTCATAAATTTGTCTCAATCACTCTGCTATCCCTGCTCTCGTCTGTTGGTCATTTGATCTTCAGTACAGTGTATGATGGTCTATAATTCTTGGTTGTGCATTTCAAGATGAACTTGGGAAAATATTGAGTCCATTATATACTCCACTTTAAACTCACTATATATTCCACTATGAACTCACTATATAGGCCACTGTTAACTCACTATAATATACAGTATATTTTATTTCGAGGGCTGAAATAGGATGACTAAAATTATAAACTGCTTTTTTTCACAATCAATTAATCTGGAATACCAGAGAAATCGTTCTGAATCTGTATGATGATATAATCCTCAAATTTGATTAGACACAATGACAACAGAGAATATTTCTCAATTTTGCTTGATTTATCGATTTCAAATATGTATTTTCTGGCAATCAACTTACTGATTGTCTCATTTACTATTTTTAGTTATTATTCCCATTTACTGTCATGATTGGTTCTTTTCAATTCTACATGTCCGCTACATGTTAGCGGTACTGGGATGTAGCAGGTAAAGTCCATCCATCCATTGTCTACCGCTTATCCTGTATTCAGGGTCGCGGGGGAGCTGGAGCTGATCCCAGGGTACACCCTGGACAGGTCGCCAGTCAGCAGGTAAAGTGTGTTTTATTATTTTAAAGTTAAATTCTTTATGTAATGGTGAAGTTGGGAACAGCTGGAGGAGTTGTTTTTGTTACCAAAACAAAATCGTTGAGGGGGGGGGGCACAGTGCAGCATATAAAGTGGGGCTCCCACTGCGTCTACATCTGCACATTCTTCAAGAAAGCAGCATCACCAATTAATTCATTTCATACTTCAGAGAGCCCAGCAGGCACACTCTGCCCTTCAGCCAACCAACCACAAGGCTGGCCGAAGAGAGGGACTCAAGTAGAAATAAAAAGCCCACTTCTTCAGTGTCCTCCGGGTACGGCCGAACTTCTGAACTTGCCTCACCTTACTCAATACGGCAGCAACAACAGCGGCTACAGCAGCAGCTACAACAACAGCAGCTACAGCAGCAGCAACTACAACAACAGCAGCTACAACAGCAGCAGCTACAACAACAGCGGCTACAGCAGCACCTACAACAACAGCAGCAGCAGCAGCTACAACAACAGCAGCTACAGCAGCAGCAGCAGCTACAACAACAGCAGCTACAACAACAGCAGCTACAACAACAGCAGCAGCTACAACAACAGCAGCTACAACAACAGCAACTACAACAACAGCAGCTACAACAACAGCAGCTACAGCAGCAGCAGCAGCTACAACAACAGCAACTACAACAACAGCAGCTACAACAACAGCAGCTACAGCAGCAGCTACAACAACAGCAGCTACAACAACAACAGCTACAACAGCAGCAGCTACAACAACAGCAGCTACAACAACAGCAACTACAACAACAGCAGCTACAACAACAGCAGCTACAGCAGCAGCAGCTACAGCCTACAACAGCAGCAGCTACAACAGCAGCAGCAGCAGCTACAACAGCAGCAGCTACAACAACAGCAGCTACAGCAGCAGCAGCTACAACAGCAGCAGCTACAGCCTACAACAGCAGCAGCTACAACAGCAGCAGCAGCTACAACAGCAGCAGCTACAGCCTACAACAGCAGCAGCTACAACAGCAGCAGCTACAGCCTACAACATAAGCAGCTACAACAGCAGCAGGAGTCAGGTTTGCATGCCAGTGCTGTACTCCTTTCTCCCTCCTTTCTTTGGCTATCTTACACAGAGAGAGAAGAAGATGAGAGCGTGGGGATGATTAATGCACCACTGTGAAGAGGCGTTAATGCACTGCTTCCAGCTCTACAATATCAGGCTCCGCAGAACTTCATTAAGCGCATCATAAATAATCAACTTCAATTGATATTCTGAGTCTGATTTAGAGTTAACAAGTGCATAATGGGGACAAGGGAAACGCATCCAACGCCCCGGTGTTGTCAACCCTAATCCTGAGCACATGCAGAGATGCACTTCCATGTAAGCACCATGCGCAATGGGGAGGAAAGAAGAAAAAGGAATGAGTCCCACTGATGATGCACAAATCATGAGTGTGTGAATATTCATGCAGGCCTTCTGTCCACAGAACGTAACAAAAACATCTCACTGACACTGAGTCAGTAATCATGTGGAGTGTGGAGCTCAATTAAATGCAAAAAGAGGAGAGGAACACGCAGACATCAAGTCGTGCGGTGCAGATGTTCGCCGTTAGTAAAGGTATTCATATCCAGGTTTCATATGGTTGCATTTGAATGCAGCGTTGAAATAAAGTTGCAGAGAGTCTGCAACCATATGCAGGAACATGGGGAAAAGAAACCCTGGACATACAGGAATCTGCATTCTTATCAGCCTGCTGTTTACCTGCAGAACGGGGCACACACCTGGATGACCTGATGAAGACTTCTCAGGTCAAACAACGCTGCTGGCATGTATGAACACAATATGACCATGATAAAGTCATCTTCTCCCCTAGATCACACGGGACACACATTTTTGGATTCACTTACGCTGTAGGTTATTCTAATACGCTAATGCTTGGGAAGAAAAGTAGAGATTGTGGCAGAGTATCCCAACTTTAAGTCCGCAGAGGCTGAGCGTCACACACACAGTACCTGCGGGGGGATGAGTGACATTCAGCATCGCGTAGGTGATAACAGGAAGCTGCTTTAGTGTCCCTCCGCGAGCACAGCAGCCTCCCGATGTGTGTGTCTGTTGCCCCCACGAAGACACTTAACGTTCTCCTGACAGGAGACATGCTACAGAAATAAACACGCAAACTAACGTCATGTTTGTTTCCAACAACAAATCCTCACCTGAATGTTCCGCCAAGTAGGAAAAGCCCTTGACGACCAGCAGCAAGCCGCCGAACAAGCAGATCTGGATTAAAACCAACTCCTTTCGTCTTTTCCGTCTGGCTTTGACCTTCCTCTGGATCGGCATCACTTGCGTCGGCCGATTCCGGAGCCGGACACCCGGCAGAGACATCCCCTCTACCGCTGCTGCCACATCCATACGGATCCCCGAAGTAAACACGAAGCAAGCAGCCTCCTCGGACTCCCGGGAAACCGACTTTTCTGCCGGGACTGGGTGGCGAACAGTGCGGGGGAGTGGTTTGGGAGCAGTTGGGGGTGTTTCTAAAAAGTTGGTCCGACTGGGATGCTGCGAGGGCTGGAGGAGACGTTTCCTCTGCGTCGGTCACGTTGAAGTGAGGCTGGAAGTAATGGGGCGGAGGACTGCCACGAGCTCTCCATGGAGGGCTGCTGACTGCTGAAGGCACGCACGGTGACGGGGCGCGTGGGCATGCACGTGCACACATTCTCACTAAAGTGAAACCCAGCACAGAAACAGTCATATTTTCATTTGGCCCCTAGTGGAAAATAATAACAATGTTGTGTGTGTTTGAGTTATTTCTACACATACGACCCAATACTTAGATTTGACTACTGCAACAAACTGTAAACATAACAAAGTGGATATGGTAACCCTGTTAGAACAGGTGGCATTCACGTGGAGTTGTGTTATTGGACACCAGAACAATAATGTCCTGGCAACCTCTCTTCTTAAGAGTGAAGCAAAGCTAAAGTGCCTTAAACTTGCCTTCTCTGGACTGGCCATCATTGGGGCGACAACTAGAGATGACCAGAAGGTTCTTTGAA